>JACBWV010000626.1:43325598-43382690 GCA_013435795.1 Chlamydomonas sp. ICE-L | reverse complement strand
AGTTTTACCAACCCTCTACACCAACCCTCTTACCCAACAACCCTTATACCAAACCAGCTCCACCCCCATTCTACAAACCTCTACCAATCAAGATTGTACCTACGCGCTCTACCAACCCTCTACCAACCTCAACCCCCTTCTCAACCGACCCTCTACCAACCCTCCACCCCCTCTACCCAACCCGGCAACCAACATGTTGTTGTAAAGACCCTCTACCAACCCTCTACCAAACCCTCTAGCCAAACCACGAATGTTTACCAACCTCACGATCCCAACCCTGTTCAACCCTCCAACCCCCTGCTACCAACCTCTCTACCAACCATTGTTGGGCCTACCCGTCGCCAACTGTGTCGAACAACACTCTACCAACCCTCCACCCCCGTCTACCAACCTGTACCAAACGCCTCCACCCCCACTACCAACCCGCAAGCCAACCCTTACCAACGCCTCCCAACCACCCTGTTACCAACCCCATGTACCACACCCTCCACCCCCATCTACCAACCTCAAGCAACCCACCTTGACCAACCCTCCACCCCCTCAAGAAAAAAACTGTGGTTATAAGGGTGAGGATGTACCAACCCTCCCAAGCCCCTAATACAACAACTGTCTACAACCCTCGCACACCTATTAACCAACCCTCTACCAACCCACAACCCCCTCCTACTACCAACCCTCGCACCAACCCTCACCCCCCTCTACCAAACCTATCTATACAACCAGCATCTACCCAACCAGCAATTACCAACCCTGTACCAACCCTGCACCAACCTCCACCCCCTTACCACCATGACCCCCTTACAACCCTTACCAAAACAGGTACCAAAACACATGTGTAAAGCAAAACAAACCTCCAAGCCCAGACGGCTCTATCAACCCTCATTACAGCTAACTATTACCCAACACCGCGTATATCAAAACCTCCAGCAAACCCTTTCTACGGGAGACACAGAAGGAACAGAGGAGGAGAGAAGGTGAGGTCAAGCTAACGAGCACAGAAACGCAAGAAGAAGAAAAAAAAGGGCAAACCAGGGAGACAAGTAAGAAGACACAAAAGAGAAGAACGAAGCACAGGCAGGAACGAAAGGGAAAAGGCGAGTAGCGAAACGGAAAAAAAGGAAAGGACCCGTCAGAGCAAGCGCGGGCAAAGTAAACGGAAGGGAAGTAAAGAGTAGCTGACAGAACACGAGACAATAGACGGGGCAAAATACAGCAGTTATCATTGGCACATACCTAGGTCTTCAGATTGTTGAACCTACCCAACACACCGTGCGGAGTCACACCAACCCGACCACACCCGTGGTACGAATACCATAGAATCTATACCTTAACAGCATGGAACCACCCCTTCTAAACACACACAAACCCTTCCACCCCGAACAATCGGTTTAAACCCACTCTAAAAGCAACATCCACCCCCTCTACCAACCCGGTACCGAAAGAACGAAAACCCTCCACCCTACCTGTACCTCTCTACAACCCTCCACCGCGCCTTACACAACACACAATCCCCGCCAGAGGTGATTTTAGTGGTAGCACAAGAACGGAAAACGCGAATCAAAGCACAGAAAACGCCCCAGAATCAGTTACCAAACCCAGGAAACGTGGAGCTGTTAGACACCCTCCACCCCCTATACCAACGCCTCTAAAAAACCCTCACCCCCATGCTAGCCAAAGCAACAAAGCATCTACCAACCCCCCCACCCAAGCAGACGACACGGCTACCCACCCGGTACAAAAACCTCAACCCCTCTACCACCTGTACCAACCCTCTACCAACATCGACCCAACCCTCCACCCCTCTACAAACCCCTGGACCAACCCTCCACCCCCCTTACCAACCCTGTACTCAACCCTCCACCCTCTACACAACCCTGTACCCAAAACCCTCCCCCCCCTCTACCAACCACGGTTACCAACCCTCCACCCCTCTACCCAAACCAGTACCAACCCGGTACCAACCCTCTACCAACCCTATACCAACCCTCTACCAAAACCCTCTACCCAACCTATACCCAACCCTCCACCCCCTCTACCAACCCTGTACCAAACCCTCCACCCCTCTACCACACCTCTACCAACCCATCTACCAACCATGTACCAACCCTGTACCAACCCTCCACACCCTCTACCAACCTGTACACAAAACTCTAACAAACCACTTACCAACACTGGTCCAAAACTACACCCCCTACAAACCTCTACAACCATGTACCAAAACATGTAACAAACCCATACACACCCTCTACCAACCCTCTACCAACCTAACAACCCTCTATCACAAAACCTCTACCAACCCTCTACAAAACCTCACCCATCTACCAAACCTCTGCCAACCCCCACCTCCTCTTACCCAACCCTCTATCAACCTCACACCCTCTGTGACCAATCTACAAACCTTACCAACCCTTTTCAACCCCTCATCTACCAACCTTTACCAACCTTCAAACCAATTGTACCAACACCTCAACAAACACCCCTCATACCCCTCTTTGACATCTAACAACACTTAAACCCACATACACCAACCCTCAACCACCTACTACCACAAACCTTCACCCACTATGCCAACCATAACCCCCTCCAACCCACCCTCACAAAACCTCTGCAAACACTCTACCAACCTTCAACCCTCTCTAACAACCATCAAACCCCTCTTTTGAAAAAATTCTACAAATTCAACCCCATTGTTCCAACACCTGCAACCCCTCTTTGAACCATCTAACAACCTTCAACCCCCTGTACAAACCTCAACCCTCTTTGAACCATCTACCAACCTTCAACCCCCTGTACCAACCCTCAAACCCCTCTTTGAACCATCTACCAACCCTCTACCAACCCTCACCCCCTTCTACAAAACCTCTACCCCCTCCACCATCCACCCGCAGATAGTGCTGTTCATTGAGAGGGAACGGTCGCAAGAACAGGACAGGGACCCAAGTTACAGTTACAGTTGGCGGAGTGATGCAGAGTGGTACCAAGAAGGAGTGAGGCAGGCCCTTGCTCAGGGGGGCTGCAGTGCCAGCAGGGCATCCTTTGTAGGGGCCTGCCTTGGTGCCATGCTGTCGCCCTGCGCAGGTGACTGGGACACGTGTGTGCCAGCGTCGTGGATGGAGCGTACTGCCGAGATATCAGCAGTATTGCAGCAGGCCAGGGCGATTGGGAAACTCAGGCAGGCTTAGTGCTCTCAATGCAACCGTTTAGTGCAGGGTTTTGTATGTATGTATGTATGTATGTTACAGTCCAGGGGTAGGCCAAATAGGCTTAGTGCTCTCAATGCAACCGTTTAGAGCAGGGTTTTGTATGTATGTATGCATGTATGTATGTATGTTACAGTCCAGGGGTAGGCCAAATAGGCTTAGTGCTCTCAATGCAACCGTTTAGACCCAGGGGGTTGGATTGTATGTAGGTATGGAGTTCAGTCCAGGGGTAGGCCAAATGGTTAGTGCTCTAAGGCACGTTTAGATAGAGAGGGTTTTGTAGTATGTTGTATGTATGTATGATGTATGTATGTATGTATGTTACAGTCCAGGGGTAGGCCAAATAGGCTTAGTGCTCTCAATGCAACCGTTTAGAGCAGGGTTTTGTATGTATGTATGTATGTATGTATGTATGTATGTATGTATGTATGGTATGTATGATGTATGTATGAATGTATGTATGTATGTTTGTATGTATGGAGTATGTTGTATGTATGTAGTATGTAGTATGTATGTTATGTAAGTAGGTATGGGAGGTATGTATGTATGTATGTATGTATGTATTTATGTGTATGTATGTATGTGTGTATGTATGTATGTTGTATGTATGTATGTATGTATGTATGTATGTGTATGTATGTATGTGTGTATGTATGTATGTATGTATGTGTATGTATGTATGTATGTCTGTATGTTATTGTATGGTATGTATGTATGTAGTGATGGTGTATGTATGTTGTGTGTATGTATGTATGTATGTATGTATGTATGTATGTATGTATGTATGTATGTATGTATGTATGTTACAGTCCAGGGGTAGGCCAAATAGGCTGAAGGAACTTGCCCAACCGTATAGGAAGGGCTTGCAAAGAAAAAGCACTGATGAACTGAACCCCACACAATCGTTTAACCGACAGGGGCCCTGAGTTCATGCAGGGTTTTACTGTAATATGCATGATTGTGCCACAAGGATACCATAACCCTTTTTACCATCAGATTTCCATTTGGAACCTTCCATTTCTGGGGTTGCCCAAGCGGCCCGCATTCGAACCTTTTCGCATTGAGCGGTTTTAAGTGTCATATCACATCTACACATGTCTGCACGACTCAGCAGTTTCAGGTTACTTGGCAAAAATCGCTTTTTCAGCTCTCCCCCACCCACCTAGAACCGCACTCGTAGCAGATAATCGTAGGAACTGTGTGTGCTTAGGACTGAGGTATGTCATTGTAGACTGAATAGTGAAGAAGATGGGGGACAAGGGGGGGGGCGAATTCTAGCATTAAAATTGACCCCCATCAGCCAACTTTGCTAGATATCCATAGAGTGGATGAAGATCAGGTTTTAGTTCTTAAGTTGGCCAGTACAGGCCAGTAGGAAAAAAATATAAAGGGCCCTCCAAGTTTGGGGCCACGGGGGGGAGGGGCGAGAGCAAAAATCTGTTTGTTTTGAACGATTAGGTACTTTTCAGACCCACTTTGTTCTAGCCGCAGAATGACATGGAGTGGGGAATAGGTGTTCCTCTACAAAGACCAGTCCTATATGCTAATTGGGGAGGGGAGAGACCAACACAGTTTATGTCTAGGGCAGAAGGGGGGGGGGGGGGGGGGGGGGGGGGGGTCCAGACTCCAAGAGTCTCTCTCTCTCTCTCTCCTCCTATCTCTCTTCTCTCTAACTCTCACTCTAACTCTCACTCTCCACACACACACAAACGCCCTAAACCAACACGTGTTACAATGACGTACAGAGCGAGACCCCACCGGTAGTCCTGTTCTTCTTTTTCCCCTTCCCGTTCAACGGTGCGTCTGTTTTCGTTCTGGTGCCTAGGTATTGATGTCATTCGATGGACCCACAATCAAAGGGCACTACCTGCGATAAGTCCGATAAACAATTGCTTTGTGGCGACTACGGAAATTTAGAGCACCATCAGAATTCTCTTGCGTGCTTGGCTGCAGTCGAACAGAAATCGAGATTCAGCAGCGCATAAAAGCATTTGTAGGTGGTATTGAAGGTGGGCACATTAGGGGCCAAGGGGCCCTACCCCCCAAGCCCCACCAAACAATGTAGCATTGATCATGACGATTCTCTATGTTTCAAGCATTCCCAATGTTCTCGAGCCAACTCATGAATAGGATTCGAAAACGTCTAAGTTAGAATCATTAGACACCATAACACTAAGTGGTGGCCGAGATAGTGGCTGTAGAGGGGTTCCGGAGCCGGGGTGGGCAGGGGGTGGGGGGGGTCTGCAAAGTGTGCCTTCAACACTTTTTGTGAGTGGAGTATCACTTCCACCCTAGCACATGGTGGGGGTTTGCTTTTTTTATCGGAAAGGTTGGGATGGCATTAGTCCACGCGGTTACTGGCCGTCTTGACCAGGTTGTCAGGCAACTGTGTTAGGCGCAGGTGCCTACATGTACCTAACCCGACCCAACCTCGACCAGGGGTTAGGCGCAGGTGCCGAACACTAATGCCTGCCCATCTATCTAGATAGGCAGGCATATAAGCAGACTAATGCCTTCACACTACACTACACTGTAAGGTGCAGGTCGTGCAGGTGGACAACCTTGTACGCAGAGACTCTGCTTGTACGGGATGACGGGTTGTTAAGTGTTTAAAAATCCTGCCACATCGTCGAGAGCGTATCTGATTGCCCATTGCTTGCTATAGATTGTTCCATCCCTCTTTAGAATTTGACCTCTATCAGTTGATTATTAGTGGACCTTTAAAACAGTTCTTCGCTTTTCAATGGTGATAGTGTTATAGTTTCAAAATTACGCTGGACACCTTAATTGCCTTCTGGTGTCTTCAATGCGTACCTCCAGGCTTCTGGCTGGGCTATTAGTCTTTGCGTGGCTGGGTTGCTATGTCTGTCTCGGCATCCATTTCTTAGGTGGCGAAGTGGAAGTAGCCTCGGGGAGTGACTTGCGAGACGCTCTGCAAGACCAAGCCGTAGATTCTATCGTCATCACAAAGAACGTCAGCTTCTCCCCTACCTTTAGTTTGCTGCGAGAGCACCATTACATTCTGCCGGAAAACCTCTCATTTCTTCTCCAGTTTAGCCGACTTCATTTTTAGACTTTATTACTACACGAAACGTCCTCAGCCGTTGGGCAGCCATGGTGGCTGTCCACTTCAGAGATCTCGTTCTTAAGCAAAGATTCCGACGTGCACCCACTATTTAGGTGGTAAAGTAGCAATCGCTCTTTCTTTGCCACCAAGTTGAAGTGTGATACTTTCGACTCTCAGACCCTGAATCATATCCATTGGACGCTGCCTCTCATCTCGAGCGCAGTGCTTACATGATTGATGTCGCAAGTCTGTCAAATGACCGAGAGTTGGCTGCTTCGAAATGAGTTCCCATTTTTGGTATTTCGGACCTTGTATAGCCGACCAACGCTGATCACCCATTCCGAGACTGCCATGGAATTAAGCTGGCTTTTCCAGCGCTCTGCGGGAACCTGTGGGAACTTTCGAGACCCTTGCGGAAATGCCCACCAACTATTTCATTGCTTCCAATCTTTCAATCCTTCTCTAGGGCTCGATGTCATCGGAGTAATCAACTCTACAGCAGCGGTAACCTGGAGCGATGCAGGCGAAGCGATTTGTGCTGTCTCCAGGATCTTCAATGGGATGGCTGGGCACATACTTTCTGCGCATCGGACGGAAGCAAAGAACGATTGGGTTAAGCGTTTCTCCCTGCGGGAAATGCCAGGGTGGGGAATGCAGCCCGTTAAACCGGGTGTTTTCAAAACAAAGTTAAGCACCACCATCATCTTCCCCGACTACGCTTCTAGAGGAAACTGGGTTTAGGCTGGATTCGATATGCGGTCTTTGAGTGCAAAGAACTTTGGATGAAGCCTGTCTAGTTACAAAATCGTGGCAAGCCTGCACAGAGCAATGCCTAGTCAACTCAGTGGAGCGTGCTGCCGATCTGAAGGACAACCCAGACCTAGATCTTGCGCCAGCTGACTACGTGGATGATGGATCCTTACAGGCTCCCAGTGGTGGGGGCAACATCAGCAAGCCTGTCGTAAGCCCACCTGCATCTTTTGAGGAGGGTGGGCAGCCATCAGATCATAGTGGTAGTTCTTCCGATGCCCACATCCCAGTCATCATCGCCTCCGTCCTTGGTACGTCCCACTATTTTTTTTTCCGGCTACGTGTAGCAGCTTGTAGGCAGCTCCCCTGGCTGGCTAATCAGCCAAACCTAAAGCAACCTAGTGGACCTTGAAGCTGACGTATTCAGCTTTCTAGCGCTGCTGAAAATTTGAGGCTTAACCCAGTGGCTGCAGGGAGCTGCCTAGAAGCTGCTGCTAGTTGCGGACAAAAGACAGTGGTATGTCCCTGCCTGCACATATAATAGACTTGACTTGACTTGACTTGAACTGTTACATGGTTTTCCAGCCAACTCTGGGCTGGTCACCGTCTTCCAATTGCAAGTAGTAGCTGAATCGGTTGGTTATATTTATACAGCCTCACACAGCATGTTTTCTTCTCCGGCTTTTTAAAAAAAAAGGGGGGGGAGCAACAGCTTCTAGGCAGCTCCTGAGCCATCCACTGGCAAGCCCAAAGATTGTGACGCTGGACAGAGGGATTATGCAGCGCAGGATCACACTAGGTTGGAATAGATCTTTGGGCTGACATAGCAGTCCGGGGAGCTTTGCCTAGAGTGCTGCTGTAGCTTGAAAAAAGAAAAACACTGCAGCTCGTTCGCAGGAAGTGAGGAAGTTCGGAGGGTATTCTATGTATGAGGTGTTAGTCTGATCCCCTCATCTTAGAAAGTACCAGCCAAAATCCAAACCAAACTAAACCCAAAAAATTAAAATAAAAGTCACGCCAAACCAAAACCAAATTACCCCAAACCAAAACCAAGCCAGTAAAGCCAAAAGCTCAGTACGTAAAGTCAATACACAAGTAATCACTCAGCTCATATCAAATAGTTTGTCTTGGTAACAGGCGGGTGGTATCTTTCTCTGTTTGCAATTGTGGGCTTGCTTATTATCCAAAAGGGAACTACCCAAACCAAGCCAAATCTAAAACAAAATAAATCAAATCAAATTAATGTTTGCTTGTCTACAGGCGGAGGTCACTTTCTCCTGTGCACTCAATTGGGCTTGCTCATCATCCAAATTCAATAGTAAACCAAACCAAGTCGCACCCCGTCAAACCTAATCATATCAAGTCAAATCAAATCAAAAGGAATGTATGTCTAGTCTACAGGTGGGGTCTCTTTTTACTGTGTACTATTGTGGGCTTGCTCATCATCCAAAGGAAATACCAAACCAAACCAAGTCGCGTTTGACAAAATCAAATCAAAAATAATGTATGTGTAGTCTACATGCGGTGGTCTCTTTCTCCTGTGCGCTATTGTGGGCTTGCTCCTCCACCCCCCCCTTTCAACCTTTTTGCTTCAATCTCACGCATATTTTGTCCCTCCCCCCCCCTCTCCCCCACCTCTCCACCACCCCCACCACCACACCATACATTGCCTCCCTTCACTCTTTACCACTACACTCCCATCCCCTCTCGTCAGCAAGCCCAAATACCATCCCAAACCAAACCAAACCAAACCAAGACAAGACATATCTAACAAAATCAAATAAAATAAAAAGGAGTGTATGTCTAGTCTACAGGCGGTGGTCTCTTTCTTCTTCTGTGTGCTATTGTGGGCTTCCTCATTATTCATAAGAAATACCAAACCAAATCAAACTAAGACATATCAAACAAAATCAAATCTTATCAAAAGGAATGTATGTCTAGTCTACAGCCGGTGGTATTTTTCTTCTTCTGTGTGTCATAGTGGGCTTGCTTATTATCCAAAAGAAAGACCGAACGAAACCAAACCAAACCTGACCAAACCAAGCCAAACCAAGCCAAACCAACCCAAGCCAAACCAAGCCAAACCAAACCAGACATGGTCGAACGAATCAAATTATATCAAATATATGCATGTCTTTGTCTAAGGCGGTGGTCTTTTCTTTTCTTGTGGTTTCATTGTGGACTTGCTTATTTATCCAAAAGAAAGACCAACCAAACCAAACCAAGACAAGTCTAACAAAAGGAATGTATCTCTGTCAAGGCGGGGGTTCCACAGGCGGGGGTGCTTTCTCCGTGCGCATTGTGGCCTGCGCATTATAAAAAAAAATTACCAAAACAAACGAACCAAACAAGACATATCTAACAAAACAAATCATATCAAAAGAATGTGTCTTGTTACAGGCGGGGGTCTATTCTTCTCTGTGGGTCATAGTGGGTGCTATAGCCAAAGTAAATACCAAACCAAACATTACCAACCAACCATACCAAACCAAACCAACCAAGAATATCTAACAAAATCCAATCAAATCAAAATGACTGTTTGTCTTGTTAACAGGCCGGGGGGTCACTTATCCTGTGTGTCATAGTGAGATTGCTCCGGATTCAAACTAAAATACCTAACCAAATCCCAATCATGTTAACGGAAGTAGTGCTTGCCTACAGGCGGGGGGGTCTCTGTCTTCTACTTCTGTGCATGGGACTTGCTATGATCCAAAAAACAAAAACAGAAAGACAGACCCAAACAAAACCTAACCAATCCAAACCAAACAACCAGAAATATATAACAAATCAATGATATCAAAATTAATGCATGTTTGTACGGCAAACATGTCTGTCTACAGAGGCGGGGGTCTCTTTCTTCTTCTGTGTGATCCTAGTGGGGGGGGGAAGCTTGCCTCATTTTACAAATAATACCAAACGCAAACCAGATCAAATCATGTTAACAGGAATGTATGTCCTTGTCTACAGGTGGAGTCTCTTCTTCTTCTTGTTATAGTGGGTTTGGCTATTATCCGAAGGAAAGAGCATCAGGGCAAATGGAGATGGTTTGGACGGAAGGATCAAGAAGAAGATGGCAAGGTAGAAGCCAAAGGTAGGAGCTTTGTCCTTATGACTAATGGCTGGATGCGATGTTTTGTTTGCGGGGGGGGGGGGGGGGGGGGGGAGTGTTGTTGTTTTTTTGTGTTGGTTGGTTGTTGGGTTGATGTTGTTGTGTGTTTTTGTTGTGGCGTGTAAGTTGGGTGGGTGGGTGACCTTGACTGGGGGATAAAGTCTTGCCTTGGCCATTCACATTGGTGTTTTCAGAAAGAATTGACTGTCTTCCTTAGTGACATGAGTTGCTGATATATGGGTTGTTTTTGTTTGTTTGTTGTTGCGTGTGAGTTGGCGCGGTGGCGACGTGATTTTTTTTTTCAATCTGAAGTTTTTTTTTTTAGTTTTTATGGTTTTAGCCTCCGCCAGGACAGCTTTTTGTGCTATACTGTCTATCTTTGGCTTTTTATAGCTTTTATAGCTTATTGTAGCTTTTCAGGGCAATTTAGTTTTTTTGTTTTTGGCTTGTATAGCTTATTGTAGCTTTTCAGGGCAATTTAGTGCATTTTTGTTTCAGCTTGCATAGCTTATTGTAGCCTTTCAGGGCAATTCAGGGCAAAACACAAATAATGTTTTTTTCTTTCTTTTTTATAGCGGCAATTTCGCTAAAACGGGGTCAAAACTAGCGATCCCTATATACAGAGGACGAATAATCTCTGATGGGTGGGGACCTTGACTGGGTTAAGCCTTGGCCTTGGCCTGCACATTTGGTGTGTACAGAAATGGATGACATAGACCCGGCTGGTAATTGGGTTCTTTCTTGTTTTTTGTTGTGTGTTGGTTGTTTGTTGTTGACTTGCTGTTTGTTGTTGGTTTCTTGTTGTGTGTGAGTTGGGAGGGTGGGGACCCTGACTGGGTTAAGCCTTGGCCTTGGCCTGCACATTTGGTGTGTGCAGAAATGGATTGGCTGTCCTGAGTGACATGAGTTGCTGGATATATTGGGTTGTTTGTTTGTTGTTGTGTGTAAGTTGGGTCGTTGGGGACCTTGACTGGGGTAAGCCTTGCCTTAGTCCTGCACATTTGGTGTGCAGAAACATGTATTGACTGTCCCGTTGACATAGTGGCTGGATTAAGGCATGTGAGTTGGGTGTGTGGTGGCGTTGGTTGTGTGTTTGGTCTTTGCGTTGGTTGTGGGTGTGGGTTGGGAACAAATGTGTGAATTGGTTGGGTGGGGAAATGCATGGGGGTTGGGCCTTGGCTTGGGTGTGTGGATGGGGGGCTCGTAAGTGTGGTCGGGCGTTGGGTGTGTGGTTGGGCATGTGCGTTGGGTGTGTGGGTGGGCGTTGGCTGTGTGGTTGGGCATGTGCGTTGGGTGTGTGGGTGTGGGTTGGGACAACTGTTTGCGTTGGGTGGGTGGGGACATGCATGGGGTGTGGGGGCCCCTGGCCTTGGGTGTGTGGATAGGGCGTTAATGTGTGTGGTCTGGGCGTTGTTGTGTGGTTGGGCCTGTGCGTAAGGTGTGTGGGTGGGCGTTGGCTGTGTGGTTGGGCATGTGCGTTGGGTGTGTGGGTGTGGGTTGGGACAAATGTGTGAGTTGGACGGGTGGGGACAATGCATGGGGTTGGCCTTGGCCTGCACATTTGGTGTGTGAATTGGCGTTGGTGTGTGGGGCCTTTCCGTAGCGTTGGGTGTTGTGGTTGGTCTGTATTTTTGGTGTACAGAGGTGTGGGTTGGGACGAATATGTGAGATTGGGTGGGTGGGGACATGCACTGGGTTGTCTTGCCTTGGGTGTGTGGATGGGCCTTGGCGGTGTGGGCGGCCAAAGCGTTGGGTGTGTGGTGTGGGCAGGTGAGTTGGGTGTGTGGGTGTGGGTTGGGACTAATGTGGTTAGTTGGGTGGGTTGGGACACATGCTGGTTGGCCTTGGCCTGCACATTTGGTGTGTGCAGAAATGAATTGACTGCCCAGTGTGAGATGAGTGGCTGGATGCGGCGTGTGAGTTGGGTGTGTGGTTGGGCATGTGAGTTGGGTGTGTGGGTGTGTACATATGTGTGAGTTGGGTGGGTGGGGACAATGCATGGGGTTGGTCTTGGCCTGCACATTTGGTGTGTGCAGAAATGAATTGACCGTCCTCCCTCTCTCCCAGACCAGGTGATGAAGTGGGCTCATCCGCAGAGGACCCTGAGGCAAGGGGTGCCAGCAGCAGTGGCCGCAATGGCGATGACAGCAGGGCTCTCACAGAGGTCTCATCAAGCAAGATAAAAATCCTCCAGGACAGCAACGGCATCAGGGTTGTCTCCGCAGGCTCCAGTCGTTTCAAAACGCCCTCGCATGCCTCCGGTGTCCGAGTCCCATCAGCAGTCCAGGCATCTGGGCGTATCTGGCAGCGACCAGAGCTGCCAATTCGGTTCTGGCAGCCTCACCCCAATCGACAGCATCCGAGCGCTTTTGGGCGAAGCCCTCCTGCCTGCTCTGCCCCGCCCCTCGTTCGCAGAGACTAGCACCAGCTCTCCAGTGCCCCAGCACTCCGGCACTTTGTTGCCCACTGCTGGGGGTCTGGAGTCGTTGTTGCAGACGGTGCGGCAGATCACAGACGAAGTACAGCCTGGTGAAGGGGAGAAGCTTGTGCTGAAGGAGCAGATCGGTAAAGGGCGCTTTGGGGTTGTGTTCCGAGGCACGTGGCGCAACCTAGAGGTGGCTGTGAAGACTATGTTGTTCAGTGGGCGGGACGGGACCCGGCAGTACAAGGCTGTGAACGAGGCGGCACTGGCATCGTCAGTTATCCATGCCAATGTGGTGTGCGTGTACCACTACGACATCAAGCCCGTAACGGCGGCAGCCCACTCACGGGAGCCTCAGTGCTATCTGTATTGAAGAGGAGAGCCGAACAGATTGGAAATTGTTTTTGGTGCAGGTGAGGGTGAGGGGGCAGAGGGTTAGGGGGAGGGTGAGAGGTGGTGCAGTTGAGGGTGAGGGGGGAAGGGTGAGTGAGAGGGTGAGAGGTAGTCCAGGAGAGGGAGAAAGGGTGAGTGAGAGGGTGAGAGGTGGTGCAGTTGAGGGAGAAAGGGGTGAGGGTTAGAGGTGGTGCAGTTGAGGGTGGGGGGACAGAGGGTGAGGGAGAGGGTAGGAGGTGGTGCAGGAGAGGGAGAAAGGATGAGGGGGAGGGGGAGAGGGTGGTGTATGTGAGGGAGAGGGGGCCAGAGGGTGAGGAGGAAAGGGTGAGGGGGGAGGGGGGAGAGGTGGTGCAGTATGGGGGAGGGAGAGGGGGTGAGAAAGGGTGAGGGGAGGGGGAGAGGTGGTGCAGGTGAGGTAGAGGGGCAGAGGGTGAGGGTGAGAGGTGGTGCAGGAGAGGGATGATGGGTGAAGTGGAGGGTGAGAGGTGGTGCAGGTGAGGGGGAGGGAGAGGGGACAGATGGTGAGGGTGAGAGGTGGTGCAGGTGAGGGTGTGGGAGAGGGGACAGATGGTGAGGGAGAAAGGGTGAGGGTGAGATATGGTGCAGATGAGGGTGAGGGAGAGGGGACCTTGGGTGTGGGAGAGGGGACAGAGAGTGAGAGGTGGTGCAGGTGAGGGTTAAGGAGAGGGGACAGATGGTGAGGGTGAGAGGTGGTGCAGGTGAGGGTTAAGGGAGAGAGGGGACAGATGGTGAGGGTGAGAGGTGGTGCAGGTGAGGGTTAAGGAGAGGGGACAGATGGCGAAGGCGAGGGTGAGAGGTGGAGCAGGTGAGGGAGAGGGGACAGAGGGTGAGGTGAGGGTGGTGTCATGGTTAGTGTGTGAGGGAGAGGTCACGATGTGGAGTGAGAGGTGGTGACATTGGGGTGTGGAGAGGAATAGGTTGAGGATGAGAGGTTGTGCAGGTTGGTGTGAGGGAGGGGACAAGGGTGTGGTCTCAGGGTAGTCGCATCGTTAGGTCGTGAGGAGATAGGGGAACAGGTTTGTTGCGGGAGAAATGGGTGAGGGAGAGAAGTGTGTGGGTTGCTGCTGCAGGTGAGGAGTTAGTGAGAGGGACAAATATGAGGGCCTGCAGGGTGAGAGGTGGCTGCAGGCGTGAGGGTTAAGGATGTGGACAGATTTCGAAGGCGAGGGTGAGAGGTGGTGCAGGTGAGGGAGAGGGGACAGAGGGTGAGGGAGCAAGGATGAGGGTGAGAGGTGGTGCAGGTGAGGGTGAGAGAGAGAGGACAGAGTGGATTGTGGCACTTTCAGGTGGCATTTGATGCTGGTGATGGTGGTGGTGCCGGTGTTAATGAGTATTTGTCTGTGAAGAGCAGTGGTGATTACGCGATGGGTTATTAATTAGTTTGTATCGATGCAATTCGGTGCATGGTGATGTTTGTGATCACACCTTCACACCCTCTCTCCCTCACTCCCTCACTCCCTCACCCCCTCACTCCCCCACCCCCTTACCCTCTCACCTTCTCACCCCCCCACTCCCTCATCCCCTCACTCCTTCATTCCCCCACTCACTCAGCCACCCAGCTTCCAGCCAGCCCAGCCAGCTCCCTAAATTGATTAATTCTATGAATTACTTGTTTAATTACACCCCCTCACTCCCTTACCCCCTCAGGAGCTGTGCCAGATGTCATTATCAGGCGGTATGCAGCAATCGTATTTCCATGATCCACAAACACGGCTGCCCCACATGGTGAGTCTTATGCATAGCCCACAATGTGCAGAAAGCGACATCCCTGCACTTCTTTCTGTAGGGGAAAGGTAGCCCTCACTGAAGTTAGCCCCCCCATATCGTGCGGGAATGTATGTTGCAGTCCAGGGGTATAGCCATTTAGGGCCTAATGGACTTACCCAACCTCATCCCCCCCCCCCCCCCCCCCCCCCCCCCCCCCCCCCCCCCCGCACCACTGCCACGGCCACGGCCACCACCGCCACCATCACAGCAGTGACCACACACAAGCTAACCCACCGTGTAACGTCAAATGCTTGCATTGGTCATCCCCTCATCAGAGGAACACACACAGGCTGCCCTACATGGTGAGGCTTATGCAAAGCCAACAATGTGCAGAAAGTGATATCTCACATTGTGCAGAAAGCGATATCTCACAATGTGCAGCAGGCAAAATCTCACAATGTGCAGAAAGCGACATCCCTGCACTTCTGCCTGTTGATGGAAGGTACCCCCCAATGAGGTTAGCCCCCTCATATCGTGCGTGACTGTATGGTACCACCACCACCACCACCACCACCACCACCACCACCACCACCAACAACAACAACAACAGCAACAACACCACCAAAAACTTTAAAGGTCCCAAAGCCTATCTTAAACGATCTCAACTGACAAAGGTGGGGTGAGATCCTCTCCTAGCTTCATAGTCCAGGGGATAAAGCCATTTAGGCTTCATGGACTTGCCCAACCTCTAACAATCATTCTAAGCCCCTGGGAGGGGCTATAATAACTACTCCGTGGCAGGGATCCCCCCCCCCCCCCCCCCCCCCCCCCCCCGATATATAGCGACCCGCGCCACTTCTGACCCCGTTTCAGACCCAATTGCCACGATACAAAGAAGGGTTGGCCTTAAATGGCACTACTAAGCTTTACATATTATAAGCTACTGGGAGGGGCTATAACAACAACTCCATGGCAGGGATATTTCCCCCGCTATATATAGTGATAGTGATTAGCGACGACAGGAGGGGTATCAGTAGGGCTGTTCGCCGCGGGGACATTGAAGGCAAGAGAGGCAGCAATTACGAAGTCAGCCTCCAGCAAAGTGGCGTGGAACCATGCCCTGCACACAACCAACCACCCACCACCGAACACCTGCCACTCAAAACCCAACACCCAACACCCAACACCTAGTCAGTTGGTGGGAAGCAGCACCGCCCCCAGCCAAACACCCAACACCCAAAACCCAGGCAGTTGGTGGGAGGCAGCACCGCCCCCAGCCAAACACCCAACACCCAACACCCAACACCCAGTCAGTTGGTGGGAAGCAGCACCGCCCCAACACCCAAATCTGAGAAGTTGAAGCCGCTAAATAATAAATAAATAAATCTGAACTTCCAAGATATGTCACAATGACACTTCTAAGGACATGAGGTTAAAGGAACCGTCTTGTAAGTATGCGATGGACAGGCTAACATCACACCTAGAGTCCAGTTACCATGCCGGTCGACGACCCTTCGGGTGGGCCCAGGTGACCTCGATGGGGTTCAAACTTGTTGAAGCCGGTATCCATAGCCATGTACGTAGGGATCGGCAATATGATATCATATGATATCATGTCATCATATGATATCATATGATGCTGGTGGTCTGACTAGGTAACTTTGGCCTCGGGCATCGTTTCATATGATATTAAATCATATGATTTTTGTATGATATCATTCTCATCTTTGGTCAACATCATATGATTTGCCGTTCCCTACATGTACGCCATTAACTTGTTGCGGCCCGCGGTAATATCAACCTGGGTTGGAGTAGGAGGAGCAGGAGCCCATTGGGATGGGGGAGAGGGGCTGGTCGGTACTGGAGGGGGAGGGTTCTTCTCCTTCATGTCCTTCCTCGCATTAACCGCTTGATGCCAGGAAGGAAGTGAAGGAGAAGAGCCCCCCCCCCCTCCAGTACCATGAAAAAGGTAATGATAACGCCTGGTGGGGCGTGGTGTTAAGGGAACCCGTCGTACGCGGGTAAAGAGCGGTCTTCTACCTCAACTGGACAAGCTACCATCGCGGTTGACAACAACCTGCAACGCTTAGGGCGATCGAAGGGGGAATCGACCCTTCGACCCTTCATCCTCGAAGCGACTTGGTGTACCACTACACCAATTGACTCTCTGGAAGGGGCTCATGTTCGCCATGAACTTGTTGCGGCCGGCGGTAGAATCAACCTGGGCTGGAGTAGGAGGAGCAGGAGCCCAGTGGGACGGGGGAGAGGGGCTGGTCGGTACTGGAGGAGGAGGGTTCTTCTCCTTCATGTCCTTCCTCGCATCAACCGAGGCCACCGTTGGTGGCCAACAGTTGCCTTCGTTGATGCCAGGAAGGAAATTAAGGAGAAGAACCCTCCCCCTCCAGTACCATGAGAAGACAAAAGATCTTTCGCATCGTGAGGTTCGAGGAAAATAACTCTAATTCGAAAAATCTCGACTTTGCTGTGCAGATTTAATCATTCTAAGCTACTGAGAAGTGCTATAACAACCACTCCGTGGCATGGATTTCCCCCACCCCCCACTTTACATAGTGATCGCTACTTTTGGACCTGTTTTGGCCCAGATTGCAACTCTTTCCTGCCCTATATGGCCTTAAATGCCCCCAAAAAGCTGTATATTTTTCGGTCTGATATGAAATCGCCCCTATCTATCCCCCCACCCCCTCCCCCCCCCTTCCCGACCCACAACATTTATATACAATATCGTATGCTGCAATTTGTATGATGTCGTATGATATCATACTCGCCTTACTGTCAACGTCATATGATATCATACAAATTGTATCATATGATACTGTATATAACTGGTAACTTAAGCCTAGCCAGACTGCCAGCATCATATGATATCATATGATGACATGATATCATATGGTACCAAATTGCCGTTCCCTGCTTGAAAGCCAAATAAAGGATGCCGAGGACCCCCCAAATTGCCGTTCCCTGCTTGAAAGCCAAATAAAGGATGCCGAGGACCCCCCAAATTGCCGTTCTCTGCTTGAAAGCCAAATAAAGGATGCCGAGGACCCCCCAAATTGCCGTTCCCTGCTTGAAAGCCAAATAAAGGATGCCGAGGACCCCCCAAATTGCCGTTCCCTGCTTGAAAGCCAAATAAAGGATGCCGAGGACCCCCCAAATTGCCGTTCCCTGCTTGAAAGCCAAATAAAGGATGCCGAGGACCCCCCAAATTTGCAGTGTTTTTCTTAGTGGGGACTATTATGTAAAGAGACACAACAAAATTGCCGTTCCCTAGTTATCTCTAGGGACCGGCAACTAATATAAGTGTTTGAAAAACTTATATTAATTAATATTATTACAGTGTCACAATAGCATTAGTTTTTCAAATAAATTCAAAATTCTGGTGAGACAGCTCGTCCGACTAATATTATATAATATTACATATTATTATTTATTCACTAATATTATATAACATAGCCGACCCCTAGTTATCTCACATTTTTGGCTTGGCCCCATTACCCTCGCAGGACCTCATCTTTTCGATTCTGTGTGACATCACTCTTGGAATGGTAAGTCTGCTCCTGGATTACTCATTGCTCCTGGATTACTCATTGCTCCTGGATTACTCACTGCTCCTGGATTACTCATTGCTCCTGGATTACTCACTGCTCCTGGATTACTCATTGCTCCTGGATTACTTATTATGGAAAGGAATCGGTATACGTACCAGGGATATGTTTTTGTGCCTTTTATAGCTTTTATAGCTGTAATAGCTTTTTAGGGCCACTTAGCAATTCAGCGGATGATTTGGGTTCAAGGTTTCTGAAGAACCCGGACTTGGTACATGAAATCGAGAATTTGGCCTGGAAATCTGACAATTCTCGCGAGAATTCTCGATAATTGGCCTGAGATTCTGAGAACCAAGTCCGAAGTACAAAGTGTGCTTCCCAAATCATCCCCTGAATTGCTATTAGGGTCAACAGGGTCAAAACTAACGATGGCTATATGTAGCGGAAAAAAGCTCTGAACCCATCCCAGGCCTTCACAAACTGAGACAAGCTTACACGAACTCACACAACCTGACACAACTTGATACATCCTAAACCATCCCAGGCCTTCCAACCTGACACAACCTGACACAAGCTTACACGAACTCACACAACCTGACACAACTTGACACATCCTAACCCATCCCAGGCCTTCCAACCTGACACAACCTGACACAAGCTTACACGAACTCACACAACCTGACACAACTTGACACATCCTAACCCATCCCAGGCCTTCCAACCTGACACAACCTGACACAAGCTTACACGAACTCACACAACCTGACACAACTTGACACATCCTAACCCATCCCAGGCCTTCCAACCTGACACAACCTGACACAAGCTTACACGAACTCACACAACCTGACACAACTTGACACATCCTAACCCATCCCAGGCCTTCCAACCTGACACAAACTGACACAAGCTCACATGAACTCACACAACCTGACAAAACCTGACAAATCCTAACCCATCCCAGGCCTTCCAACCTGACACAAACTGACACAAGCTTACACAAACTGACACAACCTGAAACAACTTGACACAACCCCCCCCCACCCCCCCACCCCACCCCACCCCCCCCACACACACACAAACTCACGCCCACACACACACCAACCCAACTTGCATTAACACAACTTGCACCAACACAACTTACCCAACCCAGGCCTACATCCACTCTAAGAACATCATCCACGGTGATTTGAAGCCGGAGAATGTGCTGCTTAAGTTGGAGCCTTCCCACCGGCATGGCATTGTTGGGAAGATCACAGATTTCGGTGCGTGATGGCGGTATGTGTGACTAGCTTGATGGTGGTATGTGTGGCTAGTTTGATGGTGGTATGTGTGGCTAGCTTGATGGTGGTGGTGACGGTGATGAACTTATTTCAGTTATTTGCTGTCTTTATATTAAGCAATGATTATGATAGTATGTGCCGTATTACTTCAATATGCTATGTATGTATTAAATGCTTATTTGTGATGATGGAAGTATGTACCAAACGTGTTGCTAAATTTAGAGCCTTCCCACCGGCATGGTTGGGAAGAGCACAGATTTCGGTGCGTGATGGTGGTATGTGTGATTAGCTTGATGGTGGTGAGGTTGAGGGTGATGGACTGATTTAGTGATTTGCGATATGATAGTGGGTACTGTCTTATTGAAATTGAAATTGAAATTGTTACATCCGTGTAATACCGTTACTCACAGGACGTGAAGTTAAGGACACCATAGCGTAAGCCGGAGCTAGCTATAGTCACCGTAGGGCGGTACTGTCTTATATAAGTGTGGTGTGTATGTATTAAATGCTTATTTGTGATGATGTTAGTAAGAACCGAAAGCAAACGGGCTGGCCCCCTCAACCTCACGCCTCGTAATAAGACTTTCTGTTTATTTGTTTATTTATGTACCGAACGTGATGCCCAAGTTGGATCCTCCACACCGGCATGGTCTTGTTGGGAAGATCACATATTTCGGTGTGTGATGGTGGTAAGTGACTAGCTTGATGGTGGTATGTGTGGCTAGGTGGATGGTGGTGGTGACATTGATGGTGATGGACTGATTTGCTGTCTATATATTGTGCAGTGATAATGATAGTAGGTACTGTAATAGATAAATGTGTGGTGTATGCGGGGGGCCATCAAAACGGATGTGGGGAGGCTCAAGCTATTAATCTTCTCCGATTTGGTCGTAGACCCCGAAACCGTTGAAAAAAGTGGAAAAAGTGCCTGGGGGCTGAGACATGAGGGGGTCCCGAAGGGAGGGGGGGGGGGGGGGGGGGGGGGTCGAGGCCGATCTCAAAATTTCTTCACAACTTCTCCGTCTGTGGCCCGAATCGAACGTGACACACACCATCGAAAACGCCTCGACGAAAGCGTTACGAATATGCAGTCGTTGGTCGATTACACACAGGGTGTAATTAAGTGGATGTACTGGATGCAACGGATGAAAAAAAATGTTAAGGTCAAGGCCAGGGCTGAGGCCGAGGCTAGAGCAGCCCAGGCCAAATTGCCCACAACTAGAGCTGTCAATCACAAAAGCTGAGGTGAAGGGGGTTATCACCGTCAGCATGAAGCTCAAGCCCAAGAAAGTGGATGCAAAGTACAAAGCCCTGCTCTTGAAGCTCAAGCAACAACAACCCGAGTCAGCAGTTGAAAGCTCAAACAACAAGAGCCCGAGTCAGCCTCGTTGTTTTGGAGCAGAGTGCTGAAGTAAAGAGGTTTGGATGGTCTACAGGACATGCAGCAACCATGCAGTCACATTGTTGAGAATTACCCATTCGCCTGATAGGGACAAAACCAAAACTTTGGGGGCCTGCCCTCTTGACAGCTGCCCACAAGGCTACCGGCAATTTGACCTGGATCAGGCTAGACAAATAATGTCCTTCATGCGGGTGTCAGGTGGATATAGGGGTGTTTCACTACCTGAGGCCCCTTTGGTCCCACACTATCATGAGATTCCTCTGACCTGCCTCTGACTGATGTTATTTATGAGCTACACTTAGTAACAAATGTAACCGCAGATGAAACTCACTTTGCAGCCTACCTCTTATTATCGGAAATGCTTTCATGTGTGTGTGTGTGTGTGTGGGGGGGGGGGGGGGGGGGGCAGGGGTCGCTTATACACAAGCCAAACCACATTTGTAAGATGACTATTATGGTATTGTTGGGAAGATCACAGATTTCGGTGCGTGTTGTTGGTATGTGACTAGCTTGATGATGGTATGTGTGGCTAGCTTGATGGTGGTGGTGACGGTGATGGACTGATTTGCTGTCTATATATTGTGCAGTGAATATGATAGACGGTACAGTATTACATAAATGTGTGGATTATGTATGAAATGCTTATTTGTGATGATGCAAGTATGTACCAAATGTGATGCCCAAGACTAACCCAACATAATCTAACCCAGCCTAACCCAGCGGACCCCAACCTAACCTAACCCCCTAATGTTTGCAGACATGAGCACCACCATTCGATCCGACCAGAGCCATAAATCTAACTTTACCCGACCCGACCTAACCCAACTTAACCCAACCTAACCTAACCTAACCCAGCCTTGCCAAGTCTAGCATAGCTTAGCCCCACCTAACCCAACCCAACCCAACCCAGTCTTACCCAACGTTACCCAACGCAACCTAACCTAAACCCCTAATGTTTGCAGGCATGAGCACCACCATCCGACCCGACCAGAGCCATATTTCTAACTTTCGCATGGGAACGCCTTTCTACATAGCACCCGAGGTAAGTAACTGTGTGACCAGTTTTTTTGGCGGAGCCCTCTCTTCAAGGGGGCGGGAGCCCCCATGTTAACCCATTTGTCCGTCCGTCTGCCCAACCGACCGACCGACCGAAAAATTGAAGCCGGGCACGTCAGCCAACTAACTGGCTTTGGTCAGCTCCAGTCCGTTGCCATCTTTGTTCCGTTGCCAACACACTCCGCCAATTTTTCGCGTCGCTTGCGACGCTGCATGGGACTTATTTTTTCAAATCTGAAGTGAGTTTTTCTAGCTTTGTGTTTTTAGGCCTCCTTTCTACATAGCACCCGGGGTGAGTAACTGTGTGACCAGGGATTGTTTTTCCAAACCTGAAAGTGTTTTTTCTAGCTTCATGGTTCTAGGTCTCCTCCAGGGACAGTGACTTTGTAGCCTGTTAGGGCCATTTAGGGCAAATTTTATTTATTTTTATTTTGTATAGAGGCAATTTTGGCCCAAACGGGGTCAAAAGTAGTGATCGCCACATGTAGCGGGTTAGAAATCTCGGTGTGTGTCGTTTTGTTTGAGGCGTAGCCAAGTAGGCTAAATAGGTTACATGGAAGTACGCATTCTTTACTATATACTTCTATTTGGTCATTGTATAAGGACGCAGCTTATTTGTAGCCTCGCTTGCGACGCTGCATATGACTTGTTTCATTGGATACTGATTCACAGCTCCTGTAATAAGCTTCTGGGGTGGGTGGGCCCATCTCATCCCATCACTAAAATCGTGTGAGAGAAAAAATCAGCTGAACTGGGCATGTTGTTGCCAGGGGGGTGCGATTAAAAGCATCAACTATAATGCTTTCAAGCGCAACCCCTCAGTACTCAGCAGTGCAAACACTCCTAATGTCTCAGGGTGTTTCGCTTTGGTCATTGTATCATGATGCACAGCTTCTGTGATAAGCTTCTGGGGTGGGCGTACCGATATCATCTGATCACTAAAAGCATGCGAAACATTAATCCTGTTCCAGCTGAACTGGGCATGTGGTTGCGAGGGGGTTGCGGATTAAAGCATCGACTATAATGCTTTCAAGCGCAACCCTCGCAACCACATGCCCAGTTCAGCTGGAACAGGATAAATGTTTCGCATGCTTTTAGTGATCAGATGATATCGGTACGCCCACCCCAGAAGCTTATCACAGAAGCTGTGCATCATAATTAGGGGTCGGCAATATGATATCATATGATGCCGGCGGTCTGACTAGGTAACTTTGGCCTGGTGCATCACATCATATGATATTAAATCATATGATTTTTGTATAATATCATACTCGTCTTTGGTCTTATGATTTGCCGTTCCCTAATCACAGTACAATGACCAAAGCGAAACAACCTGACACATTAGGAGTGTTTGCACTGCCGAGTACTGTGGGGAAGCGAAACCCATGGGTCAAGTATTTGAAAGGAATGCAGCTAATAAAGCAATACGTAGGTAGAGACAGAATGTACTGCACTACCATGGAAAATATTCAACCAGTAGCAATACAGAGATCTGGTATGAGTGAATGAGCCACCAGGTTACAAACCTGACTTTAAAACACAGCAAACAGTTTTGAATCATGCGAAAGCATCAGAGACAACTTTGAAGATGGTGTTTCAAGGACTAGTCCAAGGAAACAGTACTATCGTACTAATGGATAGTGGGGCATCAGACTCATTTATCACAGCAGACCTAGCAAAACAACATGTATCGCAGACATAGCAAGCCAGCGTTTATCGCAAAACAACAATCATTGCATACCTAGCAAAACAAGCAGGATTGCATTTGACTGGTGTTTCAAGAAAGCTGGTGATGTACCTTCAAACAGTTTGCTTTTGAAGTGATTGGTGATTTATTATTATTATAAGTAGTAGTAGTAGTAGTAGTAGTAGTAGAAGTAGTAGTAGTAGAAGTAGTAGTAGTGAGTGATTTATTATTATCATTATTTAGTAATGGTTATAATGATCATTATCATTATTATTATTCTTATTATTATTATTATTATTATTATTATTATTATTAAATGATTTATTATAATTATTTGGTATTGGTGATTTATCTCCAAACATTGTAATGTTGAAGGGTGTAATTGCCGTTCTGTTGTACCATCCCGTCTACCCAATTCACCGACCCAACATACCGGCCCAACTCACCCACTTAACTCAGCTGTACCCAACTCGGCTACCCGATTTACCTGACCAAGTGACCTATACCCGATTTACCTTCCCAACTCACCCACCCAATAAATACAAGTATGTAGTACGCCTAGAGGCCTGAAGTTTAGGGGGCCAGCCTGTTTGCTTGCACTAGGGCCAACCACCAGTACTACCAAACTCACATGCGTCCACTTTAAAAGCGCCGCTTATGAAACTCCCATGTATCCAACTCGAATATGGAACCCAAGTCACCCGTACCCAACTCACCCGTACCCAACTCACCCGTTCCCAACTCACCCGCGCCCAACTAACCTAAACCCTAAACCTTTGTTTCCACTTTGCATGCGCCCATCTCACCTATGCAACTCGCCTGTACCCTACTCAAATACAGTAGCCAACTAACCTATACCCGAGTCACCTGCAACCAACTCAACCACCCGACTTACTTGCACCCAACTCACCCAACCAACTCAACCACCCAACTCTTATCACCCAACTCAACTACCCAACTTTCGTACACCCAACTCAACCACCCAACTTGCCTACACCCAACTCAACCACCCAACTCAACTGCCCAACTTACCTACGCCCAACTCAACTACCCAACTTACCTACGCCCAACCCAACCACCCAACTCAATGACATAACCCAACCACCCAACTCAACCACCCAACTTACCTACACCAAACTCACCTACCCAACCCAGGTCCTCCTCTCGCACCAGACCACTCAGGCCAGCGACGTCTTTTCCTTCGGGGTGCTACTACAGCAGATACTGTCCGGCCAGACCCCTTGGCTCGCTGAGAGAAACCCCCAAGCCCCCCAGCCGGCGCAGGCCGATATCAGACAGCCGCCTCCCCACCTAGCTCAACAGGCACAGCCTGGCGGAGCACAGCCAACTAGCCAACTAGATCAACAAACAGAGTGTGACAGCTTGCGGCCATATAGCCATCTAGCTCAGCAAGACCAGCCGTCATCTTGTACACAAACCTCTACGAATGCTTCACAGCGTACTTCATCTGCAGAAGCCATTGTACCAGGCACCTCCTGCTCTCAATACGACGTCTCGTACTGTCAGCAGGCGGCCTCCTCTAGTACGGAGCCTCAAACTTCCGGATCCAGGCCACTCCAAGTTCCATACTGTCAACATGAGGCCTCCTCTAGTACGGAGCCTCAGACTTTAGGACCCAGGCCAGCCCAAGCACTCTGTAAACAAGCTAAAGCAAGTATGGCCTTTAACATTGCCAACTCGATATATTCAGATCCCAACTCTTCCTCGGTATCAAATCCGAATTTCCCAGGCGAAGAGGGCGGAGAAGCGGCTGACAGGTATGATGGCTTGCCATCCTCAAGCCAACCGCAGAGCGAAGAGGGCGGAGCGGCGGCTGACAGGTCTGATGGCCTACCATCCTCGAGTCAACCGCAGGAGCAGACACCACGTCAGCAGGCTGCGCCGCCGGTCAAGAATTTCAACAGGGCAGTGCGTGCCAACCCTGACTTCTGGGCTGTCCCTGGGAGTGTTTTCATCCCCTTCCAGCTTATTGAACTCCGGAACCGATGCCTAGATAAGAACTTCCGCAACAGGCCAAGCTTCAAAGATGCACATGGTGTGGTCAATGCCCTTTACAACATCTTAATGAGCAAAGCCATAGACGGCTACGTCCCAGCCCCGCCCCCAGGTCCCGTCCCAGGCCCCCCTCATACGCCAAGTGGCTTGGACCAAGCTGCAGCAGCTGCTGCTCCACCCCCAATTTTCCTAAGCCACCCCAGCCCTAGGCCCTCTAGGGCTGGGGTAGAAGCGCCAGGTGGCTTGGCCCCCCTGTCCGAAGCTGGGGAGCGAGCCTGGTCGACTGCTTTCTAGACTTGGTTTTATGAAGCAATCTGTCTGCCTGTGCACAGTCTCGGTGGCGGTGCAACAGAAGAGCCAGGTGGCTTGGCCCCCCTGTCCTAGACAGGGGATCAAGCCCGGTCAACTGCTTTCTAGATTTGGTTTGACGATGTAGCCTATCTGCCTGTGCACTGTCTCAGTGGCGATACAGCAGAAGAGCCAAGTGGCTTGGACCCCCTGTCAGAAGCAAAGGAGCAAGCCTGGTCGACTGCTCTCTAGACTTGGTTTGACGACGTAGCCTATCTGTCTCTGCTCTGTCTCAGTGGCGATGTAACAGAAGTGCCAGGTGGCTTGGCCCCCCTGTCTGAAGCAGGGGAGCGAGCCTGGTCGACTGGTTTCTATACTTGGTTTGATGACGTAGTCTATCAAACTGTGCTCTACGAACCCTACAATACTTGGCTTATTTCTTAGCATCTCTGCCTGCCTGCATACCGTCTGCAGGCAGACCAAGCATGGGTACTATGAACCCTACTACACTTGGTTCCATTACTTAATCTATCAGGCTGCCCAGTGTCAGCAGGCAGTCCAAGCAGTGCCCCACTATGAACCCTACTATACTTGGTTACATTACGCAGTCTCTCGGCCTGCTCTCTGTCTGCAGGCCAACTGAGCATGGGTAATATGAACCCTACTACACTTGGTCTCATTAGCAGTCTCTCAGCTTGCTCACCGTCTGCAGGCTGACCGAGTATGGGCACTATGAACCCTACTACACTTGGTTACATTACACAGTTTCTCGGCCTGCATACCGCCTGCATGCCGACCAAGCATGGGTGCTATGAACCCTACTACACTTGGTTTCATTACTACGTCTATCAGGCTGCTCAGTGTCAGCAGGCAGACCGTGTATTGCCCCACTATGAACCCTACTATACATGGTTCCAATACGTAGTCTGTCAGGCTGCTCACTGTCTGGAGCCAGACCGAGCATGGGTACTATAAACCCTATTGAAAATTGAAATTGAATTTGCGAAAATCATTTTTCTTCGATTATTCTTCCCGCGAAAAAATCCGGGAAGAAATTTTGAAAAAGAATCTGGCCGAGAAACCTGCTTCGTGAGCAGCTCTCTAGGAATCCTGGCGCCTTAGGTATGCTTGGGCACTGTTTCTTCCAGGCATTTATTTCTTCTTTTAGCACAAGTGCCACATTGTGTACCTTGGGTTTTTGGGGGTGCCACGTTAGAACTTTGGGGGGTTGATTAGAGGGGGCAAAAAAGCTACTAGGAGCCCTCTGAAGACTGCTAGGAGCACCACAGATAGAATTCGGAGATTCCATGCAGTGTGTGGGACAATGGCAGTACTGTGTTGAAATTGAAATTGTTACATCCGAGTAATGAAGTCACGCTCAGGACGTGAAGTTAAGGGCTCCACAGCTGGGACAATGGCAGTACCGTATGAAGTCTGCACAAGAGTATCGAGACTGTACCGGGGTGTTGATAAATTTGACCGTATTAAGTCGTTACACAGGTGCAGGGTGCAGGAAGATTGTGGGATGCAGTATGTGGGACAGTCACAGTAGCGTAAAAAAAAAGATAACGCCTGGAGGGGCGTGGTGTTAGGGGGACCCTCCCGTACGCCGCAGCTGGTGAAAGTCACCATGGTAGACATAGTAAGTGTCACCCTCCAGGCGGGAGGGACTCCTTCATGCGACGTGTGGCAAGAATGCTGGTCCAGGAGGCGATAGATTAGATTTTTGCAGTAGCGTATATAGTCCATACAAAACACTGTGAGCTTTTCCGACTGGGCTGCATTACAAGTATGTGCAAGGGTATTGCAGTTGGCGAGATTATTGAAATTCACTGGTTCACGCCCCTTGGAAAAAACCTGGTTTTGACTGGGGTTTGGTCGCTTCTCGAGGATTGGGATTTGTGTTCGATGCCCCTGGGTAGACACAGCTTTCTGCTTGCACCTTTTGCTCTCGTATGTATGTTACAGTCCAGGGGTTGGCCAAATAGGTTAAAGGGAATTGCCCAACCGTGACAGGAAGGGCTTCAAAAGAAAGAAGCTTTGATGAACTGAACCCCAATCAATCGCTTTACCGACGGGGGCCCTGAGTTTGTGCTGCAGTGATCATTTAATTCTACTAATTCTGAGGACTATATTTTGTATTCTTTGTTGCTGGTCCTCCGTTACATGGACAGTGTTGTGTTTTTCAGATTTCTGTAGTCAAGTTTGTGTAGCTACTCGGGCTACTCAAGCCTGATTCCAGGAAAGTTGAGTAGCCACCAGCTGCTGTGCAAACACCAGTGTTTCTTTATTTTCAGCTACGAGCAGCAGCTTCTAAGCAGCTCCTTGAGCCATCCCCTGGGCTAAGCCCCAAGATTCTTGCAGTTCTGGACAGTGGATTCTGTCAGCTTCCATACACACTAGGTTGCATTAGCTTTGGCTGACAAGCCAGTCAGGGGAGCTACATAGAAGCTGCTGCTTTTAGCTGAAAATAAAAACACTGGCAAATACTGTACATGGACGAGGAAGGAGAGAGGCGGTGCTGGTATTGGTCTTTAAAAGTTCCCAACATAATTGCAATGAGCTATTACATTATTCTCCGGGCGACTCCAGGCTGCTCAGCGTCTGCCGATTCCAAGCCCACCCCCACCCCACCCCGTGCTGTACCCTTGTGGAAACCAGGGAGCACACTCGGCGGAATAGTCAGTTTAAAGACTTGTCCGAGTCGGATATCCAATAGAGGGAGAACCGTTCGATGTGGATCAAGACTGACCTAGGCGGAATGGCGGATATATGTATTGGTTGGATGTGGGCATATGGCGGATGCTACTTTCCTCGATTCTGGTGTTTTTCAATTCTCGATTGTTACAATTTTCTGATATTTCCTCAGAAAGTCAGAAGTGTAATATTCATGCTGTGAGGAAAGACCATTATTAGCAAACCAGCTATAAAGTGGTAGTTTTTTTATATGTGAAAGGTGTTTCAACCCAGAAGGTGGGTCTCCTAACACAAAACAGGGATACCGAAGTAGAAACCTAAAAAGTTTGAATGGCGTTGCTGCTCATACAAAAGAGTAGGCGCACTAACGGCTTGTTGGGGCGGCTGGTCAAAACAGTAGGCACGCAATACCAAATGCGCGTATTGTCCTGGCGACCACACGGGAGATACCGACCCACGACTTGCGAACGTACTACACTACCCCTACCGTATTTAGCATGGCAGACAAGCTCCCTGTCATGGTCGTTACGTGTTGAACCCCCATGCACTGGGATTATGTTTTGTGCAGGGTTGTGTAGTACGGACAGTACGCACCTAAAATCCGTACCGTACCCGTTTTCCTGAAAATTGAGTACGCGTACGGTCCGAACTCACGACACATACTTGCTGGTCAATTCCATGATAAAAAGTGGCATAACTGTTTGCTGCCTTCGAATTTTGACATGATTAGCATACCACTGAAAAGCCCGGAATGCCCTCTACATGTTTCTAGTTGGAACCGAGGTCAAATTAAGAAAAACTAAGAGATTCTTAGGGCAAGGAATGTTGTGATACTCAAAAACGTACCGTACTCAAACTGTCCGCACTTATAAAACCAGTACCGTATCCGTACTACATAACCCTGATTTTGTGGACATACATATAGCACGATTTGCTTTAGTTTCTTTTAAGATAACGATAGGTGTTGAATAAGATTACTTGTAATGCCTAAGAAAGCGAGCAACCAACTTGCTCGTTGGAGCCATGTAACCAAGCTCAAGTTAGTGGTGTTGAAAAACACCGTTTGAGTTGCAGAAATTAAAAAGTCGAATTAGAGGTGGGAATGTCCTTGACCCAAGAGTTGTTTAGGCCTCGGGCTCCTTCTTGGCAGACTTCTTGGGGAGCAGCACGGAGTGGATGTTGGGAAGAACTCCGCCGTTGGCGATGGTGACGGAGCCCAGCAACTTGGAAAGCTCCTCGTCATTGCGGATGGCCAGCTGGACGTGGCGGGGGACGATCCTAGTCTTCTTATTGTCGCGGGCAGCGTTGCCAGCCAGCTCCAGGACCTCAGCACACAAGTACTCAAGGACAGCGGCCAGGTACACAGGGGCACCAGCGCCAACGCGCTCGGCGTACTTGCCCTTCTTCAGGTAGCGGGCGACTCGGCCTACAGGGAACTGAAGTCCAGCCTTGGCGCTGCGAGAAACTGACTTCTTGCCTCCACGGCCTCCAGTTTGGCCTGCCATTGTAATGTTAGATTGATGAAAGAGTGACGGGTTAAGTGCGATTCAGTTGTGCCAACTCCGTGTCGAGGGCGAATAAACTCAGTTTGATCTGGTCCTGCTGATCCGACGCCGATCTAGAGCCCCCATCGCTACCTTAGTTCGGTTAGGTCCTGCTGATCCGTTGTTCCCAGGGGGGCCTGTTTGTTCCCGTTGACCCTGACGTTAACCGATCACTGGTATAAAATTCGCGTCTCGGTTTGTAGCGGACTCCCCCATTTGTAGCTGTTTCGCGAACTTCCAACACACTAAAATGGCACCCAAAGCTGCTGAGAAGGCTCCCGCCAAGAAGGCAGCCCCCGCAAAGACTGCGGAGGGCAAGAAGAAGGCTAAGAAGATGGCCAAGGCTGAGACCTACAAGATCTACATCTACAAGGTGCTGAAGCAGGTGCACCCCGATACTGGCATCAGTTCCAAGGCCATGGGCATCCTTAACTCCTTTATCAACGACATCTTCGACAAGATTGCCTCCGAAGCCGCTCGCCTGGCTCGGTACAACAAGAAGCCCACTGTCACCTCCCGCGAGATTCAGACTGCTGTGCGCCTGGTCCTGCCCGGAGAGCTTGCCAAGCACGCGGTGTCCGAGGGCACCAAGGCCGTCACCAAGTTCACCTCCGCATAAATTGCTCGTGCCCTGCGCTCAGCAAAACAACGGTGTTTTTCAACACCACCATCCGTTGATCCGACTCTCTATATACCGGACTGTAGTAGGACCGAGCGAAAAACGCCGACCGAGGGCGACCTCAAGATGGTGGGGTCCTGCATGCTGTTTAGCTTTGCAAGGCATATTAGCCTTTAAGCAACTAACGGTCTTCATGGGGGGTGAAAACTACAATACCAAAGCCCTCAGTACTGGATATATCCTGTGAGTGTGGCGCACCACCCTTTTGGGTGGAAATCCTTTCATTCAAATAAAACGCAATTGCCGTAGGCTTGAGACAGGAGTAAGAGAAACGCCATAAAAAGTCAGGCAAGGTCAGTGTGCGGGTATCGGGAAGTGGTAGCGGTTATACTAGAGTGTAAGTGGTCGATTCCGAAATTATGGGGGGGACCCTTATCAACTCATTTTCAGGTATTCAGGGGGTATTTCTAACTTTTTACTGAGTGTCGTTTCACTTCGGGAATCGACATGTCGAAGCGTATAGGTGAGGCGATTCAGGCGAGTCCACTGTCGCGGCTGTCATTATATCATTTATATGTAGGGGTCGGCTATGTTATATTATATTATATTATATTATATTATATTATATTATATTATATTATATTATATTATATTATATTATATTATATTATATTATATTATATTATATTATATTATATTATATTATATTATATTATATTATATTATATTATATTATATTATATTATATTATATTATACGGACAGACCGTCTCACCAGTTGGGAGAGGCATCGATCCATATAGAGATAGATCTATATTGCCGAAGCTGGATTTTTGAAAATCGGCATAGGGCACCTTACAAAAATGAAAATCTGGTTTTACAATTATGGCATAGGGCACCATATCATATTGCAGGCGCTTCGACTGGATTTTCCGGTGTCTATCTGATGTAACTGCATATGTTGTAGATATACACAATATATATATTTGCTATATATAGATCTATATAGGTCTATATTTTGGGGCGATATAGATCTATTTGCCGCCCCCTACTCACCAGAATTTCGAATTTATTTGAAAAACTATTATTATTGTGACACTGTAATAATGTTAGTTCATACGAGGGCATTTAGCCCGTCGTACCGACGTCAGGCCCCTCCCTCCCCAATGGAATGACTTTTGGAGGGATAGCACCCACTCATTTACCATCCCCATTCACATTAGGTGGCTTGTCATCGTGCACTGTTACCATGATCATCTCCATCACACGGACTTGAGTAGGAGATGGCCGAAACACACATGTACATGCAACACCATTACCAACCCCCCCCCTTGCATGCATGCCCCCCCCCCCCCCCCCCCCCCCCCCCCCCCCCCAAGAGCACCTATTCCTGCAAAACGGATACAGCATCGTAGGAATCAATGCGATGCCTATCAGGTTTGCCCGAAGTGAGAGGGCAAGAGGAAATAGCATCCAAGGGAGCATGTTGGGCGCAGCATCTCGCGAGCGGACCCTTCCCACCCCTTCCACTCATCAACCCAAGAGTCGCTCGGTTCCTACAAAGCAGACATTCACATCGCTGCAGGAATAAATGCGATGCCCATAAGCTATCAGCTATGCCCGCGCTGGAATTAAAAGGGTAGGGGGGGAAAGCAGGGAGCACCTGCTAGTGAGAGGTCCGGGAACCATCTGCATGCGGCGCGGAATTGTTAGGGATTGATGCCGGCAGCGAGTAGAAGTGCACGCATTCCCGCCCAGTGCACAGAATTAGCTAGTTTGAAAATTGACGGGTGTGATGAAAATCGAGGTTTGGGGTGGTCATGTGCAAGATCAGCAATTGGCGATTGAGGCGAAAATGAGCCAGATCAGCAGGGAAATGCTTGCCAGATAAGCGGAACCACTGCCAGATAAGCGGAACCACTGCCAATTAAGCCCTGAGCCCCGGACGCACGGACGGACAACGAAACTATAGTAGTATAGATTATTTTTTCAAACACTAATATTAGGTGACGTTCCCTACTGTTGTACAACCCACTCACAGAAAATATGAATTATATGTGTGTGTGTGTGTGTGGGGTGGGGGTGGGTGGGTGGGTGGGTGGGTGGGTGGGGGTGGGGGGGTGGGGGGGTGGGGTGGGGTCTCGTCCATGTGGGATGAGGCTCGGAGAGGGGTTCACAACGACTATCAAAAGGCAAGGTTGTCGACTTGCCATCCAATTAGCAATCAAAGTTTCCGTTTCTAAAGACATTGCAATATGCACAGTGAACTATCTCGTCATGATCTTGATTGATTTTCAGAACTCCAATTAGACCACCCAACTTGGCTGGCTGGCTTTGGGAAGCTGAAATGTTATGTTCTCTCTGATTCCACGCAATATGATGAGGTTTAACGGTTGTAACTTTGTTATACCGGAGAGGAGATCATTTGCTGTAAGATGAGCTAACTTTGAGTTATTTTCATGGGGTCGGGCTGGGGTCGGGGTAAATCTACTTTCCAACTCCTTTCAGGAAGTATTTGCTTTTCACCCTCCCGGTTGAGACACTGTTAAAACACTCCCAGGTCAAGCAGGTGCTAAAATGCAACCCTAGTACCCTACATGTGCCCCCCCCCTAAAATAGTAGGGGGCCCTGGCGGGTCCCCTGGAGGTCGGCCCTGGGGGTGGTGTAATGTTCGTCAAGCAGCAGTGGCATCCTCCTTGGTGATGGATGCACAAGCAGTTGCTTACTTATCCGTACAATTTAATATTGGGGGGGTCAAGAATCAATGTAGCATGGCATGGCATTATTATTCAACTTGGTGGCCTGTAAGGCTAATGCACTTATTAGCTCACTGACTTCCCGAAGTTCCCTGGAGGCAGGTGCAGCAACTCCCGAGGCTACAGTTGCTACTGCGCAACCTGCAGGAACTAGTGCCTAAGAGTAGATTTCCTTGTCAAGCACAATGCGCTGAGACACGATGAAGCGAATTTTGAAGGGGAAATCGTAGACATGCTCCAGGTCCCTAGATTGAGTCCACAAGACAGGAGGGAAACGACAAATGAAAACGCCGCGTCCACAGTCCGCAACCCTGAGATACGCACGCTAAAAGGTGCCCTCCGAGGTAATCCGCCCCCGACGGGTCTCTTAGATTTCAGGCCAGTCAGATTAACCGGCTGATTTGACCGGCGATCTTGGGGAATTTGAAGATTTCAGGATTGACGATTTCGCTTGTTTCCAACTGGGTTGGGGGTCCGGTTAAGGATTGTGTTTCGGAGGGTTTAGACTCGACCTCTAACCGGGCCTTAACTTTCGGGAAGATGGTTGGAAACGTTCCACCAGTTGAGCAGTCTTTTGCACCTGACCAGGTCAGTTCAAAATGGGTCAACGTGGCAAATGCGCTCTATCTGCAGCACTCCCTCGCGATTCAGACGCTGATTTCAGCGTTTATTCCACTTCTGACCGCTGCTGGTTGCCTCAGGAAGATCAGTCGAAAATTGCGTGGCAGGGACGGTGCCCTGCTGCTGCGAATCCATCTTAGAGAAACTGTGCGATCAATGATGCGTGTCCGAGAAAGAAAGAAGGATGCGGGACTCCAAAGCAGCGTGATTTTTAAGAGGCGCTCTCCAACTTCGTGACGTCACCATATCTCATTCATCAACCGAACTTAACCGCCCCTTAACTTTCTTTAATGGCGGGGGGGGGTGCGCCATTGCACTAACCGGGACGGTTGGTTTTTAACCGGACCTTAACTTTTTATGTTTCCGACCAAACACCGGTTAGCGCCGAAAATAACGAATTTAACCGCCGCTTAACCGGCCCCTTAACTGGTTGTTGGAAACAAGCTGTAAGGGTGGATTCCCATTGGGGCAGGATGGGTCTGGATGGGTCGTTAAGTACGGATAACCGACGACCCATCCAGTGTTTACCTTCTCATAGGGGTTTTGGATGGTTCGTATTTGTACGGATGTACTGACGAAATACCCATCCAGACGACCCATCCAAAAGCCAAAATCCATCCAGGCCCTCGACCGAGGTGTGGGTTGGATGGCTCTGGATGGGTCGCAAAATATCCGGCTCCTTCCGGCACAGTCCGGCATTGATCCGGCGACGGTCGCGCAACTGAGGCGTATTGCTTTCTTCAACCGACCCGCTAGTTTCATTAGCCAGGAGTTTCCGAACTTTTGGATCACAGATCATCTCCGAGCAAGACAGAATCTGGGACATTCTAACAATTTCTTCTCCATTCGACGCCCCTTCTTCTTCCAATACTCTTGAGCATCATAGCCACAGTAGTGGCTAGACGTCCATGCTCATTCCCCGGAAGAGAGGCTACCGTAGAACAAGCAGCGCCTGCGCAAGCTATGGCGCCCGATCGAGAACGGTTTACAGCAGGAATAATTATGAAGAAAAGGAGCCGGAATAGCTCCATGGCTGACATGCTCATCGCGTGGAAAGATTGAAAGAAAGAAATGGACGCCGCGAGCAGGGTACTTCAATTGGCCAATTTGACCAGCGCTATAGCGCACTGGAGAAAAAAATATCTGCGCTATAAGCGCAGAGGCAAAAAAAAACTCAGCGCTTTCCAAAAGCCTAAAAAAAAAGCGCTACACAAAAAGAAAAAACTTCGCTTTAAGCGCGCAACCGTTTTTTTTCCAGCGCTTTTCCTGTGCTGCTGGTGAACTGGTGGGGTGCCAAAGAGACTCTTGTGGGTGTGTGTGTGGGGGGGGGGGAGGAGGAAACCTGTTACAAATTGGAGGTGGAAACCTGTTACAAATTGAGGGACCGGCTGAAGCATGCACGGATGGAGTGCGAGTGTCTCGTGGGACAGAACACCGCAAGGCCGAAGGACCGGCTGACGCATCCAGTGCAGCCGCAATGGTTCCCTTCCGCTTTGTCGGGAACACAGAGACGGCAACGGATCCGGCTGCACAAAGTGGAAGGAGTTGATTTAGCCAAGAAGATATGATGGCATCCAGCAGATTCCAGGACATAGGTCGCAACTCGATAAGCAAACACACACAGATACAGCTCGATCAAATTATGTACCCAAGCAATCGAGCATACTCGTGGCCCAGTAGTTCTTGGTCTTCGCTGTCGGTACCCCAGCGGTCTTGGCCTTCTTCGTCGGGTTATCCTGCTTGCCCATCGCAGCAGTAGGGGCGACTAGGAGAGCGGTAGCTAGGGGTGACTAGGAGAGCGGTAGGGGTGACTAGGAGAGCAGCAGAGGCGAGCAGAGGCGAGCAGCAGAGGCGACAGGCGAGTAGAGCAGGAAGGAGGAGGCGGAAAGGAAGAGAGAGAGGAGGAGCAGGAGGAGGAGAGTGAAAAGGAGGTGGCGAAGGAGATAAGAAGTGAGGAGCGAGGACTGCGACTTGGCGACTGGGCGACGAGGAGTCGAGGATAAGGACTTCACAAGGGGGACAGGAAAAGTTTAGACACTTGATGTCAGCGCGTTTCCAGGAATTCGGCAGGTCACAACTCAACAAGCTGAAAGAGTCCTCGACTCGTCGATTCAGACGCAATCGAACTTACGTGTGGTGGGTTAGAAGGAGCCTATCAGACTTGAGCAGTTAGCTGCGACGAAATGGCAACAGATGAGCAGCAGATGAGCAGGGGCGAGGAACGCAAGCGTTGAATAAGCCCAGAGATAGGATTTTGACTTAACCGCACTCTGCCGGGTGTTGTATTTAAGAGTCCAGAATACGGTTGTTTCCGTTAGCGTTCAAATTGCACGGTCGACGGCTCACCGCGTGCTGCTACAGTGCTACCTAGTCAGGATGGCTGCCTGTCACACTATATATTTGAATCCCACCCCTTGAGTCACTCAGTCAGTCACTCAATGAGTCAGTGACTGTCATTCAAAAATTGAGAAAGCGCATAGGGGGACTGCGGTTTCAGCGCTTTCTGTGAGAGACTGAAAAGAGGAAAGCGCGTTGGTGTTCAAAAAGACAGCGCGCTAAGCGCACAGGGGTTGCAAAAATCTGCGCTATAGCGCGCAAGGGTGTCAAAAAGTCAGCGCTCAAAAGCGCAAAAGCGCGCGCTTTGAAGTACCCTGGCCGCGAGGTATGACTTCAGGTCGCGGAGTGCGGTCTTGAGAAGAGGAATAGATGGATCTAGGATGGATCAGCGCAAGAAATTGAACTGTCAACGATCGATCCGTCTTTTCTTGCGACTATTGATTGAAAGTACCTGCGAAGGTTCCCGGTGGTACATGCGTGTATTGCTGCACCCATCCAGTCGCTTGCAATGGGAGTGCGCTTTGGATGGGTGGCCGTGTACGGATGCACGAACCATCCAAAGAGCTCAACGACCCATCCAAAGGGCCCAACCGACAAATACCGACCCATCCAGTACTACTACAACCGACTTTACCCATCCAGTCCAATGGGAATCCACCCTAACAGCTTGTTTCTATATATAGTAATCTGCTGTTAGTATATGGGATAACTGTAATGTTAGTACTAACAGTAGGTACTAACAGTGGACTAACAGTGGACTGAGCACTATCAGTGGGCGTGGGTCCCAAGTTTACCTTGGCGGGCCGTGCACTGGCTGTTAGTTCTATCAGTCGCGGAAGCGTGCTACCGGCCGTTGCGGCCGATGGTGGTCTAGTCGGTTCGGGACCCGTAGGCCAGGCTGTTATTGTGTGGGCCAATTCGGACGCCTGATATGAATTTCATGGACGCGGGCGATGATGCCTCCGACACGACACGTGTGCCAGGCTGTGAGCTATCGCATCGGCCGCGTCTGCTGTCGTGCGCGTGTGATCGGTGGGGCAGGTACGTCCTGTACTTGTCATTGTCGATTCGGCCGAGTAAGCAACGCCGTTGCGTCAGTTGTAATCTTGTTTGTTACGCGTGCTTTTCTGAAACCTTGGTCACCGGTCGATATTGAAAATGCGTTCGGCGGATGATGTAGCTGACACTTTTGTCATGGTGCCATTTTTCTGGGCGATCGCGGTCGTGCGGTATACCGTTGCAATTCGGCTGTCTAACGTGTCAATATCGTTTGATCGACTATGGTACGTTGCCGCGCTGTCGTTACTTGTCATGTAGTGATAACCCGTAGACCCACGGTTATCATGCATTTTCAACATGAACGCGGTAGAATAATCGTGCATCGGCCGATTGTCAGTTCCAAGGTTCGCGTTCGATGGCTATATACGTAGCTGTTTTCGTGGGCGACTACGCTCTGCATTTTTCTTTTCCAATCGTTATTATTGCGTACTGCTGGTATTAGTAGATCCAAGAAAAAGCACAGTAGTAGTCCTCCCGCTGCGGACCCGGCGGACCCCATAACCATGTAGATCCTGCGGTCTCACAGGTCTTTTGGGGGGATTTTACTGCCACTGCTGGTATTCTTTGTTTCTTGCCAGTTTCTGAGCTCTGGGGATATCGCTGTGGCCGGACTGGACGGGATATGGCTGTTCGGAACGGCGTCTTGCCGACTGTGTCCGTACGCCACTCTGCCCCTCCAGCTTCAGCCCCTCTATCAGCATGAATAGCGGTGCTCTCACTTGGTTTGTGTCTTGGTGACTCCTTGTGTACTCCCTTAGAACTATCGGTCCTGACAGTACTGTGACAGCTTCCCGTAGTGACAGCTTCCTGTGGACTGCGTCACCGGTTCCCCTGACACGGACTGTATAGCCTGTACCCTTATCAGGGTACTGGCTGCCGCTCCTTCCTCCACTGGTGCCCCTTGATGGGTCTCCTGTGCTTGTAACGTTATTCTCGTCTCCGTGTATAGATTGGCGCGTCTGCTTCACGCAAGCATCTCTGTCCACTCTACGGAGTGCTTACAAGCTGATAGGTTACGGGCTCCTTACATTACCACTGCTTTTCAAATGCTACTTCCTCGAGGTCCTCCCGCCGGCTTTGAGAAACTCCATGATTCAAATGGTCTTTCTTGGTCGCGCGGGATTCGCAGCGTCATTATCAGCAATGGCTGCGACCGAGTCCTTCCAACGGAGGACCCGGCTCCTCTTCATGATTGGCTAGATGTTTGTGCGCCAGCGGCCTCTGCTGACGGTCATGAGAATCCTTCCGCCATCGTGGAAGTAACCCCCCCCAATCAATTCTTCTCCTCCACGGTTTCTTCTCCTATTGTCCGACGCCTCTCTCCTGAGGTTGAGGACGTCCTGATGCGTCTCTGCTGTGTCTCTACTCAGATTATCGAGTACTCCAGGAAGCCTCCACCCCCGGCTGCTAGATTCAGCGATGATGACGATGTTACTGATGATGATGATGATCTGCAGAGTGCTATGAGTGGTGACTTCGGTGGAGCTACTCCGTCGCCTGGAGTTACTCCGTCAACTGCCACTCGTGTGTTTCACGCTGCCCCTGTCTCACCATTGTATGAACATCCGTCGGCTCCTCCGCTTGAGCCTTCCCCTGTGCATAAGCCTGAGCCCTCTGCTGCGCCTCTGCTTGTGTCTCTTCCACCGGTCCACCCGGAGGTGGCCAAGCCGTCTCTGCTGAATAGGTCTGCGTCTTTCACCATGCCTATGGAGCGAGGGCTCCTTGGCTACAACACTCGTTCTCGAGACGCTGCTGCTACGGCTGGACGCTCATCCTCTGCTGGCACTTCTCAGGTGCCCCCTCCGCCTCCGCCGGTGGAGATGCCTCCTGCTCCTGTTCCCCCTGCTCCTGGACGTCCTTCGCTGTCATGCGAGTCTTGGGAGCATCTGCTTACTGGAGGACCTCCTCTACTCCTGCGGCTGCAGGACTGTCGTCAGATCCGCCAGGAGCACTCTGATGGAGAATCCTTGAACCACACTCTGTACGGTAGGCTGGATATGCATGCCACTCAGGCCAATGTTGATAAGAATGGTCGCCCTAGGCGCGTTATGGCTTTCTCAGAACTTGGTATCCAGTGCAGGGAGTTTCTAGGACAGGGTAAGCAGGGGATTAGCTACCCTGCTGCAAATGGTGTGACCTTTGGGGGCATTGGGCGTAGGAACAATGACCTGCGGGGGTACCAGTTTGTCAAGGTGCCTCAACCTTTCTGTCCTGTTCGACCTGACTTCGAGCTAGTGTTGAGTGTTGCGCAGTCCCTGTCAGCTATCAGGAACTTAGATGACCAGCGCGCGTATGACGCTGGTCTTGCTGCTGAGTATTTCCTAGGGATTCGTGATTCGCTAGCCTCTAGGGCCTCTGCCCCTGATGCTGGGACTTCAGCTTCTCATGGTAAGTCTCTTGCAGATCCTGCACTGTCGGGTTTCAGTGCACTACCCCTGCCTCGTCAGGAGTTCATGATCTTGTCGATGATGCTTGCCAACATGACGGATGCGCTAGTCGAGGTATATAAGGACTTTGCTACGCCTCGGGATATCTTGTTGCATATCCGGAGGCAGCAGTCTGATGCCCTTGCCTCTCGTGCCCCTCTCTTGCTGAAAGAGTATCTTGATTCTGTCATGGACCCTCATGAACAGGTTGACGTTTTCTTTCGTCGAGTTCGCGGTCTGTGTGCTGACCTCCGCAGTGCTGGATCTCCACAGACGCAGCGTCATGCCATGGGCATCATAGTTCGAGGTGCGAGTCTGCCCCGTTTTGAATCGCTGCGGATTAAGTATGGCACTTTGCTGTATAACCAGCAGGCTGTAGAGTACTGGTCCTGTCTAGAGGACTACAGGACGTTAGATATTCTGAACATAGCGCTCCCCAGGAATGACGCCAGGCATCCTGGTTGGTCCCGTAACTCTCCCCAGTTCCCTGCCAATGCTGCACTACCGCGCAGGCAGGGCACTGGTTCTCAGGGTTCCGGGTAAACCAAGAGGCGCCTGGAGTGTACCTGGGGACCATGCCCTCATAAGGAGGGTCACTCGGTGGAACGGTGCTGGACAAAGTACCCACATCTGAAAAGGGGCAAGGATGGTGCATCGCGTACTGAACCGATGCCTGTCAACTTGGCCCTTCCAGCTGTGCTTACTCCCAGGCAGATGTCCTCCTTGCAGGCTCAGATTGATGGGTTTGCTATGCAGAAATAGGAGGTAAGCTCTGTTCTTTTCTCTTGCACTTCGAACTTCTCTAACGTCTGTAGCCCAAGCCTGTCTGCGGGTGTCTGGCATGTTGATTCTGGAGCTGGAATGTCTATCACAGGTGATCTCTCCTTGTTCACTGTGTATCATGCTTCCAGAAATGGACCATCAGTTAAATTTGGTGACGGAGTGATTCAGAGGTCAGTGGGTGCAGGGTCCATTGTGTTATGCAGTGATTGGTTACCAACACCGATCACTCTAACAAATGTACTCTACATACCCCACTGTCCTGTGAATCTCCTGTCGGTAAATGCTGTGGCTCACTCTCATCACTGCCAGGTTTCTTTTGATAGTCTTAGTTGCACTGCCACTCAGAACTCTAATGTGCTCTGGTCTTTTCCTGCCTCCAGTGATGGTGTCTACAAGTTTACCTGTAGTCCATGTGTCAACCCTAATGGCCGTCTGTATAGTGCAAACCATGACCCAGTTTTTGCTCTTGATGTTGATGAGGATGGTGGAGTTGTTGTTCCTACCACCCCTGAGTGGCTATGGTATAGGCGGCTGGGTCACCCTGGCTATGAAGCCATGCACAAGCTTGTCAGGGATGGTCTGGTTCACTACTTACCCCTCACCCTCAAACAAGTACTGAAACTGTCTAAGGTCCCATGTGATGCTTGTCAGAAGGCAAAGGCAAAACGTATCCCTTTTCCTAAGGCAAGCATGACTGTAATCAATGCACCTCTCCAGCGTCTTCACTTGGACATCATGGGGCCAGTTCATATTAGGGGTTTGCGTGGGGAGTTTTACATCATGTGTCTCACAGACCAATACTCTGGCTATGCTGAGGTATTGTGCTTGAGAACCAAAGGTGAGGCTCCCTTAGCAGTTCAAACTATCATCCTCAGATGGATGAATCAGTTACATGGGTTTGTTTTCAAGTGCCTGAGATCTGACAGGGCTAAGGAATTTATAGTGGAGTGGTTCGAGCTTTGGTTGAAATCGGTAGGAGCTGTGCATGAATTATCTATGGCATACACTGCTCAGCAGAATGCAACTGTGGAAAGGTACAATGGGGTCTTGCAGAACATAGCTAGGGCGATTCACTTAGAGTCTAAACTAGCTAAGTCCTTTTGGCCCTATGCCTTCCTAGCTGCTTGTTACCTACGAAATCGGCTGCCCAATCAGGGTGACAAGACTCCTTATGAGCTGTTCTTCGGGGTTATGCCTGATGTGTCGTTGCTGCGAGTGTTTGGTTGCCCTTGCTATGTTACATTAGTCAATGGGAAGAAGCGCAACAAGCTGGACGAAAGGGCGTTATCTGGTAGACTGGTTGGGTATTCTCTGGTGAGTAAGGGCTATTTTGTTTGGGTTCCTAAGTTGCGCCAGGTAGTAGAGAGTCGTGATGTGCTCTTCTATGAACAGTTTAGCTACAACTGTATACCTGGGCTATCTCCCTATGATGGATCTCGGTATTTTTCTCGCACCCCTGCCGCTATCAACGGACAAGTGTTTGATCCTACTGACAACGTCCTAGATCCTTTACCGACCCCGATTGTTGACCGCTGTACTGGTCATGGGATGAACTTGCGTCCCAGGTCAGGGACTGATGGTGCTGTATTGCGTGCGAAGGTAATGGGTGGGGGAGATTCTGATGTTCCTTCAAGCTCTAATTTATCCGAATCTCAGAGGGTCGCCAGGCCTATCTCTGCGTCTAGGCTCGTCGGTGAAGCTTTAGGATTAGGACAGCCTTCGGTCATAGTGGAGCCTGTACCAGGTCCGCTGCTTACACGTCGCCCCCCCCCGTCCACCTGTTCGGATGGCTCGCAGGGGTTGTTGATCACTTCGCCTCCTGCTGTCTCTGGTGGTTTATACCGGACAAGGCATTGCGACGATGTAGCCGTCACCGAGAGTGTGAGCGATGATCTTGAACACTGGTCCGGCTCTGATACTGCGTATGGATGGGGTGTGCCTGTCGACCCAGGGTTCAGTGAAATAGAGGCAAATAAGGCCGGCCCTGTTCAACCAGGCATTAGTGCTGCGCTGGGGGCTTTACTACCGGTTACTGCTGATACTGCTGATATCCCCGCTGCTCATGTACAAGTACACTGCTTGTACGTGGGAGCATACATTTCCACCTCCACTGAACTAACCTACAAAGCTGCCATGCATCCTTCCAACCCTGACAGGGATCAGTGGCTGCTTGCTATGAAGGATGAGATGGCATCCTTGCATGCCCACGGTACCTGGGCACTCACTCCCCAACCTTTTAGGCAAAAGATTCTGTCTGGCAGGTGGTTATTTGTGAAGAAGTCTGGGGTTGATGGTTCTGTGCGCTTTAAGGCACGTTTTGTGGTACGAGGTTTTCTCCAGCGTCCTGGGCTGGACTTCCATGATGTATATGCCCCCGTCTCCTCTAAAGCAGGTCTGAGGGTCCTCCTGGCTGCCATCACTCACAAGAAGATGTTTGTTCGGCAGCTGGATATCAAGACTGCATTCTTGAATGCCAAGTTGGAACCTGGTCTGGACCTTTACTGCCACCAGCCTGAGGGCTTTACGGTACTTGGTCCGAACGGTGTTCCCCTTGTGTGCAAACTGATCAAGTCTCTTTATGGCTTGAAGCAGGCACCCAGGGCTTGGAGTCGGGATGTCAAGCGGGTTTTGGTTGCACATGGGTTTACTATGTGCAAGGCTGAACCTGCTCTGTATTTTCGGAGGGATTCTAATGGTGGGTGGAGCTATGTCCTGACCTATGTTGATGATTTTATATGTGCTTTTAGTGAGCTGGATAGGTATGTTTTGCTGATCAAAGCTATGGAGGCTGCTGGCTGGGTGTTCAAGGAGATGGGTGTACCGGTTCAGTTTCTCTCATTGGATATGGACTTTACCCTTGACTCTGATGGCCGGTGTGTCAAGGTCAACCTCTCCCAGCATTCTTACATTGTTGAGCTGGTGGAGCAGTTTGGTCTCACTGCTGCGGCCAAGCCCAAGTTTTCCGTTCCCATGGCCAAGAGCACTATCACTGACCCTCCTGGAGAGCCCCTGGCCTCTAATAGCCAGTACCTCTCTCTTGTCGGTGCTTTGCTATACCTGGCTACCTGCACCAGACCTGATATTTCTTTTGCTGTCAGCTACCTGTCCAGGTTTTCTGCTCAACCCACTGCTCCCCTGTGGGGGGCAGCCAAGCGCTTGCTTTTGTATTTGAGAGAACATTCCCACCTGGGACTCACTTACACTCACAGCCCTGAGTTCTCTTTCACTGTCTTTAGTGACTCATCCTTTGCTGATGATGCGTCTGACAGGAGATCTCAGACGGGCTATGCTGTGCTTACTGGGGGCAGTCTTGTGAACAGGATGAGCAAGAGGCAGCCCACTGTTGCCATTAGCTCTAGTGAGGCAGAGTATCAGGCCCTGTCTCAGACTGCCAGGGAGGTGCAATGGTTGAAGAAGTTGAGAATTGATCTGGGCCTGCCTTGTGATCTGGTTACCATTCAGGGTGACAACTTGGGGTCCTTGAGCTGGGCTACTGACTGGCAGCTGCTCCCTCGCAACAAGCACATTGATGTCATCCATCACTATGTCAAGGAGCTGGTGGAGGATGCACAGCTGGATGTTGCCTATGTTAACACTAAGGACAACTGTGCTGACCCCTTCACCAAGCCCCTTGATCCTGCTGTGTTCTGGCGGTTCATCCGCATGTTCGGAATGACCGCTTCTTCTTAGGATTTTTTTTTCTGGTTACATTTTTTTTTTTTTTTGTTATCATTGATTGGCATTAGGTTCCTATTCCCGGATCGGGTTTTCTATACCGTTGTTACCCACCTTTGATATTTTAGATTGTCATCTTTTACCCTCTTGGCAAACTTTGGTTTTTTGCCTCGTTTCATTCCTTCCTTTCACCCTTTGGGTTTCATTTGAAGTTCTCTCGTTTTTTCGGAGTTCTTTGATTTTTTTTTTTTTTTTTTAAATCTTTGTTACATATAGTTCTATGTCCCCAGTGCCATAGGTGGAGTACTAGTATTGTATGTCACCTGCGTCATAGGTGGAGTATCAGCATGAATAGCGGTGCTCTCACTTATTTTATGTCTTGGTGACTCCTTGTGTACTCCCTTAGAACTATAGGTCCTGACAGTACTGTGACAGCTTCCCGTAGTGACAGCTTCCTGTGGACTGCGTCACCGGTTCCCCTGACACGTGTCTGGTTGGGATTGCCTTGGGCTGGTAATTTTTTGTGTGGTGTGTTTATTGTTTATTTGTAGCTGGCTTGAGTTGGTATAGGCTGGTGTGGTCTGTCTTGGTATTGGTTTGTGGTGGATAGGCATGGTTTTGGAATTACTGGGTTCCTGATGGGTTGTGGGGCATTTTATCTAGTAAGACTGTTTTTTAGTGCATGGCACCTTCTGAGGATGTCATTGTCTTGAATACAGGGTTGTCCAAACGGACCCCAGGAGTTGCTTCCTGGGACGCACCCAAATGGGTAGGTTGCGTCCAGGGACGCAGCCAATTTCGTAGGTTGCGTCCTGGGACGCAGTAAAGTTTGAAGGTTGCGTCCCAAAAATTCCTCTTTCCCCCTCCCACAGCAACAGCAGCTTGATGCGTCCCACTGCGTCCCACTGCGTCTCAATTTTTCTCCATGCTTGATGCGTCCCACTGCGTCCCACTGCGTCTCAATTTTTCTCCATGCTTGATGCGTCCCAGCAGCAGCAGCAGCAGCAGCGGGCTTGGCAACAAAAAATTCATCCAGCCTTCGCTGCTTGGTCGGAGCATTGGGCGTGCCGCTAGATTGCATTTTGACGGTTCGAATATTTTTGGAGAGATCGACCAGAATGAATCGATCACACAGGAGGTGTCAAGGCCTCCAAAATTTTCATTCTCCCGATTGATTTTTTCTGATAATGGGGCTGTAATCGCATGTATCATTGCGATATTATGAGACATTTTCCAGGTCATTCTGAGCACCTCATTTAGGGGGGGGGGGGGGGGGGGGGGGGGGGGGGGGGGGGGGGGTCAGCCCTCCTCAGGTTTTTTTCTAACTTTTTACTCAGACCTCCAAATGACATTCTGAGACCACCCTTCAGTAGGCCTTGGTAAGGGCAGTCCATAGGCACCACTTTCGACCTTATGCAATAAGTATCTACCCCTTGGGTGGGTGAATGCAATAAGTATCTACCCCTTGGGTGGGTGGGTGAATGGGGTCAGCCTTCCTCAGGTTTTTTTCTAACTTTTTACTCAGACCTCCAAATGACATTCTGAGACCACCCATGAGTAGGCCTTGGCAATAGCAGTCCATTGGCACCACTTTGGACCTTATGCAATAAGTATATACCCCTTGGGTGGGTGGGTGGGTGGGTTGTTGGGTGAATGGGGTTGAAAAACTGGATTTTGACCATCAGACAATCCCTGTGTGGGAATTCCGAGGATGCCATTATGTGCGTCATACTGTAACCCCCCACAATCCATCTCTAAGTTTAAAAAAAAGGGGGTATTTTGATTTAAAGGGGGGGGGGCTAAACCGCAACATAATAGGGACTGAAGAGTGATCTTCAGCAGTCCCGTAGGGACTGAAAGTGTGATGCCCCGCAGGGGGATTTTTTTTCCAGGCTAGCAAGCACCAACATCTGCTACTTCAACGAGCTACTTCTTTATGCTGCGAGCAACCTCTTTGTAATCGAAGCAACTTCTCGAATTTACACTGCTCTTGAGTGCACAACTTTAGCTACCTCGGTTGGGCGAAGCAACCCCAACTGCCCCTTCGCTTCTAATTCGATGTTATACCTACTTCGATGCCAGACCTACCTATTCCAATGCCAGACCTAGCTACCGGTACTTCGATGCCAGACCTAGCTACTTCGATGCCAGACCTACTAAGAAGCGATACAACTTCGATGAGGCTTTAGGGAGGGTGCCCAACTTCGTTACTATGTCGCGACCCTTCATCCCGCGCCTTCTTTCGTTTCCTGCGCTTATTATGTTGGAGGGTGGAACTTCGATGAGAGCACTGTACTTCTATAAGTACTGAGCTGCATGATGAGTTTGATGCTTGATGAGGTTGCACACAAGATGAAGTAGCCCTTTTAGATTGCATGGTGATGAGGTTGCATGCAAGATGAGGTAGCCCTTTCAGGGTGCATGATGAGAAGGTTGCATGCTTGATGAGGTTGCATGTAAGATGAAGTAGCCCTTCTAGGTTGCATGATGATGGGGTTGTATACAAGATGAAGTAGCCCTTTCAGGATGCATGCATGATGATGTAAGAAAGATGAGGTAGCCCCTTGAGGTTGCATATTTATAAGGTAGCCCCCTGAGTCTGCAGGATGATGAGGTTGCATGCAGGATGAGGTAGTATGCATGATGAGGTAGCCCCTTGAGGTTGTATGATGTTGAGGTAGCCTCCAAAGGTTGCATGGTGTTGAGGTAGCTCCTATAGGTTGCATGGTGTTGAGGTAGCCCCTATAGGTTGCATGATGTTGAGGCAGCCCTTTCAGGTTGCATGATGTTGAGGTAGCCCCTTGAAGTTGCATGGTGTTGAGGTAGCCCCTATAGGTTGCATGATGTTGGAGTAGCCCCTATAGGTTGCATGATGTTGAGGTAGCCCCTTGAGGTTGCATGATGTTGAGGCATCCCCTACAGGTTGCATGATGTTGAGGTATCCCCTATAGGTTGCATGATGTTGAGGTAGCCCCTTGAGGTTGCATGATGTTTAGGTAGCTCCTAAAGGTTGCATGATGTTGATGTAGCCCCTATAGGTTGCTCGATGTTGAGGTTGCCCCTATAGGTTGCATGATGTTGAGGTAGCTCATTCAGGTTGCATGATGTTGAGGTAGCTCCTTTAGGTTGCATGATGTTGAAGTAGCCCCTATAGGTTGCTCGATATTGAGGTAGCCCCTTGAGATTGCATGATGTTTAGGTAGCTCCTAAAGGTTGCATGATGTTGAGGTAGCCCCTATAGGTTGCATGATGTTGAGGTATCCCCTTTAGGTTGTATGATGTTGAGGTAGACCCTGTAGGTTGCATGGTGCTGAGGTAGCCCTATAGGTTACATGATGTTGAAGTAGCTCATTCAGTTCGCATGATGTTGAGTTAGCCCCTATAGTTTGCATGATGTTGAGGTCAGAAACTTTTCTAGTTAGTTCTGGATCTGTCTGGATTGAGGTATCTTGAATTACTATTTGGCTTTACCTTAGGTGATTTTCCCCAGTGCAAGCAAACGGGCTGGCCCCCTCAACCTCACCCTTTGTAATAATGCATTATATATCTTTATTTCTTTATTTATTCGGCTAGACCTCAAACCAGTTGTGTAACACCTGTCAATAGAGAGGGGGGAGAGAGAGAGAGAGAGAGAGAGAGAGAGAGAGAGAGAGAGAGAGAGAGAGAGTAAGGGAGAAAGTCTGAGTGTTGTTGTTGAAGTCCAGGTGTAGCCAAATAGGCTTTAGGGACTCGCCAAATCTCGAAAAACAAGATTCATTAATCATTATCTATTATCAGAAGGGGCTAAATATGAACAGCCTTGTATGAAGTCCCAAACAAATCGCAAATAAACGACAGAGACCCTAATTTCCAAGCTACCAGTCCTTCGAACTTCCTAGGCCGCCGAGCAGCCAAATTGCTGGCTGGAGCCATGTAATCACGTTCAAGATCTATCACGACCTATGAGCACTGCCCAGGAGGATGATTGATGATGGACGTCTGAGTTCATTATTTATATTGCCAAAACGAAGTCTTGGGAGTCTATTACGGTTGTATAAAACGAGTGGTTCAATCGTCGACCCTAAATATAGCTTTTTTTGACTTCAATATGAACTGAAATATATCATGGTGATTGGATGTATGTTGTTACAGTCTAGGGGGGTTACCAAATAGGCCCAATTGAATTTCCCAACCATGTATTGAAATTGACTTTGCTTACAAAGCTCCAGCCAGCAATTTGGCGCAATTTGGCGTTGTCTTCGGCAGTGAAATTAATTACTAGGGGGAAACAACTAACCATTTCCCAACCATGGCAGAAGGTGCTATAACGAATACGCACTTATAAACTGAAATCCAAACGATCGATGATTACATGTCCTGGCCCCCTAGCTACTGGAATACCAATGTGTCAAGAGGGAATTCTAAGTGAAGGGCACAAATACAAATGTTGTTGCGGTACGTGAATTCGAACTTGGTTATATTGCTCCAGCCTACAAGGCTGCTCGCCATTTTCCGCAGTAACATAGTCAAATCAAATCAAAGCATTATTATCAATATATGTTTGATTTAATATATTCATTCAATCATTCAGATCAGATTCGTTCTATAGCACAGTTTAGAATGGGTTCCCATCGGCTGAACACAGAAAGAATGAGGGTGGTGGATAGAGCACACATCCTTCGCTCAATGAGACACTGTCAAATGTGTGGGTTCCAAAAACCTGAGGATGAAATTGAAATTGAAATTGAAATTGTTACATCCAAGAAATATGAAAACTCTAAGGACGTGAAATTAAGGACACCACAGCGTACGCAGAAGCTAGCTGTAGTCACCATAGATAAACACAAAAAAGATCCAGTACTAGTTGTGATCCCACCCGTGGCGGACTGAGAGTCATTTCAGTCGGTCACGTGGGTGGCACTAGCTGGACCAAAAAATGTTAATCTCCGGCGGGGTGGTGTTCCATGAATCTACGACATTGTAAAATAGTCTGAAAGCTGTCAACAGAGTGGTGGTGCAGCTGGTCTGCTAGTGTGAGAGTTTCTAAATTGGTAAGACCAAGGGTGGTCATGGAGGTCACAAAGGTTCTGGGGATGGTGCCAGTGGTGCCAATGGTAACAACTAGGTAGTGAACAAGGTAGCCAGCTAGTCTAAGGCCGGCCACCAACTGGGTGTGTTGGGCATGTTTATCCTCTGCCTTAGTGGCATGGTTGGTGTCAGAGCAGTATCCCAGCTCTAGAATCCAGATTTCCTTGTCAGAAGCAATGGTGGGTGAGTCCACCTCGGGCAGGATGGCGAGATCTGGCCTCAGTTTGGGCCAGATCTCTGCTGGGATGGAGGGAGGGCGTAACCAGTCAGGCAGTGTTTTGCCAAGGACTCCGCGGGGGAGGTCCTCCAGCCTGCCTGCGTCCATGATAACGCGGCGGGATCCAAGGGCGCCTTTGCTGATGGCCTTGTGCAGTAAGTGGACAGCTGCGTCATGACGCTTGATGTACATGCCCTTGAAGGTGGCGTGTGTGCAGCCAGCAAGAATGTGACCAGCTCCGTCCTCGTGGGTGGTACAAATAGGGCATGTGGGGGAGGTGGCAGGGTTGGGGTTGTTAGCATAGGGCATCTTCCAGCGATAGGCGAGCTTCTTGTTCCACAGTCGGCCCCATCTGGCCTTGAGGATGCAGAACTTAGTTTTGTGGGTGATGTGGGAGGATGTCCAGAATTTATTGCTAGAGTGGGGGTAGATGCAAGGGGGTGTTATCAGCCCAGGTGGTGGCATATATGCCTTTGAGGGGATGCTGTCCGAGGTGGCAGCTAGTGGGAAGGTTAAGGCTGATCCCGTTGGTGAGGTTAGGTGCTAGGGCTCGTGGGGGAGTTGTGCCAAGAGGTGTGCAGGGGGGTTGGACAGTGGGCCAATAGGTGTTGTGGCGGGGTTGTTCTCCAGTGGTGTCGGTGTATCGTACAGATGCTGGGTTGGTGGCTGCATTGCGTGCTAGTGCATCTGCTCTATCATTGCCCAATATGCCAGTGTGTGAGCGTACTTTGCAGAGGGTAGTGTGTGATCCTGCCAGAATGCGTTGGACAAGGTGAGTGCGGATAGAATGCAGGAGTACAGAGTGGAGAGAACGTGTAGAGGTAGTAGGATCTTGAATCATTTTGTTAATGAGTTGGAGTGAGCAGAGGCTGTCAGTGTGCAAGGTGAGGTCAGTGGTATAATCAATGTGTGCTATGGCTTGGTGGATGGCCACTAATTCAGCCCGGTTGTTAGTTCTGGTGGCGCCTTGGCCTCCTGGGTTAATGGAATAGCTCATACCAGCCACAGGTATGTAGACCCCTGCACCTATTTTGCTGGGGGTGCCAGGGGCTCCCTTGATTAGGCTGCCATCAGTATAGACCTGCAGACCTAGGGTAGGTATGGCTGAGTAGTGGCAGGGGTAGATGACTGTGGGAAGCAGAGGGGGGCAGTGGTGGGTGGTAGGCTGCCAGGGCAGAGTAGTGAGGGATTTAAGAGTCCTGGGGTAGGTGATTTGTGTGTCTGAGGAGGTAAGGGTAGGATGTGTAGGGAGGTTATGTGGTTCCCAGAAGGGTGAGATGCTGAGCATGTGCTGTGACCAGATGTCTGTGAACCCCTGGAGACGGTTTAGGTATTCAGGTTGGCTGCTTGGGTTGCTGATGATGAGAATGTGGAGCTTGTGGGAGGAGGTAGGGTTGTGATGTTTGCCCCCTAGCCAGGTTTCAGAGGTGCTGTAGATTTCAGAGAAAGGTCTGGTGTCCACGTGGTGGATCCAGGGGTGGTGCAGAAGTTTCTTGTAGGGGGCATTATAGTTGCCTGGGATGAGTAAGACAGTGCATGTTGGGATGTGTTGTGCTTCTGCGTGGTCAGCACTGGCTAGAGCCCACCTGAGTGCCTTGTGTGCATCGGTGACGGAGGTAGGGATGTCCACCAGTGATCCCCCTGTCCAGATGCTGTGGAAGAGATCCCCGTTGGCTCCAAAGAGCTGGTCAGCTGGGTTTATGGAGGAAAATTCTGCATAGGCAGAATCTAGGTTGAGTGGAGTAGCAGTGCGGTGATGGGTGATGTTGAGGTGTAGGTTAGCTTGGTGCAGGGCTGAGGGAAGAGTGTAGGTGGAGGCAGGGGTGTCCTTGTGTCTGGTGTATAGGGCTGCAAGGTCAGGTAAGAATCCTCCTTGTGTGAGTTGGTTCCAAGTTGAAGGGCGTGTAGTTTTATTGTATTCATAGTGTGTGTGGAGGGAGGTGAGAAGGGTGTTGGTACTATGGCCCACACATTTCCCGGCGGGGTTGTAGAGGAATGTAGTGTCTGCATGCGTGTGGGTTTGCTGGCCTTCTGAGCCAGTGAGGATGCCAGTTTGGGCTGTGTGTTTGAGTGGTGGTTGGATGTCCCAGGTAGGGTTTCGGTCATGAGTGTCTATGTGAAGAAGTTTGTGGACAAGGGCATGGTTATCAGCATTGAAGCCAGGTGTAGTGGCCCATTGTCCCTGTTGCTGGGAGTTAGTAAGGTGGGAGTCTCTTCTGGGGTTAAGATGGGTTGTGGTGGTGGGTGTGTCTTTGAAGGCCTGGAGAAGGGTGTCATAGGTGGATTGGCCCAGCATGGTGATGAGGTGGGTGGTGTGGTATGGTTGTGGTTTCCAGTGGACCTCAGAGGTGGTGGGAGTAATTGGTTTACTGTGAAGGATAGTGTAACCAATTTGGGTATATTGACTGATATGGTCGTTGTGCATGGTGATGGGGGCCCATTGGAGGTGGGCAGTGGTGGTGATGCTGGTGTCCCTAGTGTCCATGGTCCGTTTGCTGCGCCAGCTGGTGATGCTGAGGGGTGTGTACTGGTTACCATAGGTGAGGTGAAGGAGACGGGTAGGGGGGGAAGGGGATCCAGGGGTAGGGTGGAGCATTGCTGCCTTGAGAAGATCAGGGTTGGAGGCCTTAGTAATGTTGTAGTGCTTAAAGAAGGGCTTGGCTGGGCCGCGGAGGATGGCCTTGCAGAGGTGAAGGCGGGATGCCCAGGTTGTCGCTGCTTCGTTGTTGCCCCATGCTTTACCGTAATGGTCGACGTTGGCGTTCCATTCGGCTGTGGAGTTGCAGGTGGTCCACGCCCACCATTGTTCCCCGCTGATGTCACGGAGAGGGTCTGCTGTGTAGTCCGCTTCCTTGACAGGAGGTTGCGCTCGGCTGGTGGGGTAGCGCTGAGTTGGGGTGGAGGCCGGGCGGGCGACAAACATGTTCTGCGCATAGGCTGACGGTTTGGGTGGGATGGTGTATGACGAGGTAAGTCGTCGCTGCGGTAATGGAAGAGGGTTGGCATGGCTGAGGGAGGGGAGCAGGTCGGGGCTGTTGCCAGTGAGGTGTGCTGTAAGGAGGTTGAGGGAGCGCCGATGGTGCTTTGTTACTTTGCCCTGTGTGATAAGAGGGAGATCCGTGGTAGTGATAAGGTGAGTGCCTGCTGGAGTAACCAGGTCGTGGTATGTATAGATCCCTAGATCGTGGAAGGGAGTCACAAGGGAGACAGGGATGTGAGCAGGTTGAGGGAGTACTGATTGGATGTTGAGCTTATCCAGGAGTTCTGTGTCATTCCAGGTGATTTGGATGTTTGAATGGTCTAGGAGTTGAAGTTGCCGGGCAAGAGATGAATATTGGAGGAGTTTGGGAGAGAGAGAGGTTGGAGTGAGAGTGTGGAAAGTTTTGAAGGTTTTAGTGAGGAGAGATTTGGTTAGTATGCCCAGGCGTCCAGTGTCATTCATGGCGTGGGTGAGGGCAGAGGCAGTAATTTGTGTATATTCAGTGAGGAGAGAGGGGATCCCTAGGCCTGCCTCTGTTTTGGGCAGGTGTAGTGCCCTAGTGGGGAAGGACATGGGAAGGCTGCTGCACAGTTTGACTGTCTTAAGTACTGCTTTATCTATAATGTGGATGTCTGTGAGAGAGAAGGGGGCTACGATCATAGGGTATTTGATGGCTGCTCTGATGCATTGTGTGATTATACGTATGCATTGTTCAGGGGTTGCCCTGCTTTTAGCTTTGTTGAGTATATGTAGGCCCTTGGTGTGAATAATGTCAAGGGTGGCATGCAGTTGGGTTTTCCAGTTGAGGGTGAGAGAGATGTGGACTCCTAAGTATTTGTAGGCTATATCTGGTGGTTGATAAGTGGCATATGTGTCTCCAAGGGTTATTTTGTCCTGGAGTCTTTGTTTGAGGATATCATTGTGGGTGGGGTTTGAGGGGTGTGTCTTGTGAAGGATGCCACTGACCACACATTTGGTAGCATTGAGAGGGATGCCAGACCAGGTGCTGAACAGTTGGACTTTACCACATTGGATGCGGAGGTCCTCGACCGTTCCAGTGAGGACTGCGGTGTCATCCGCATACCCCAGGCTGCTGGTGAGGTGCTCGTCAGCCTCCGCGGTGGGAAGGGAGGCAGCGCGGTATCCCCTGCCTCCTGAGCATAGCCATCGGTGGAGGGGTTCAATAAAGATGATGAAGAGGAGAGGGGAGAGTGTGTCCCCTTGGATGGATCCCCTGGTGATGGGGATGGGTTGACCAGGTGTGTTGTTAAGGAGGATGTGAGTGTTGGAGTTGGTGTAGATCCCTTTGACTGTGTCTATGGTGTTGTGGGTGAATCCAAGGTTGTGCATAATGCAAAGAAGTTTTTGGTGATCTATCATGTTGAAGGCAGAGCTAAAGTCAAAGTAAGCTGCGTACAAGTCTTGTTGGAAGAGGGAGGCATCCTCTATGTTGTGAAGGAGGTTGAGGAGCTGCCTATAGGTGCTCTTGTCTTTTCTGAATCCCTCTTGGCAGGTGCTGAGAATATGATTGGTTTCTGAGTAGGTGGAAATTGTGTTGGTGATGAGAGAGGTCCAGAGTTTAGCCACAGAATTGTTAAGTCCTATGGGTCTATAGTTCTGGGGAAGGTATGGGTCAGATTTTTTGTAAAGCATAACTGTGTGAGAAGTTTTCCAGCAGTCTGGGGTTTCTCCCAGGATCCAGGAGATTTGCATAAGTTTGTGAATGACAGTGTGCATTTCGGTGGGGAGACACATCAGTAATTCATTGGGTATCCCATCTGGTCCTGTGGCTTTATTTGTGGCCAGTTTTCTGATGCAGTCGGTGTAGGCAGTTGGAGATGAGAGGTAGGTGTAGGGTGAGGCAGTATGCTGAATAGAGGTGGCGGGGGTTTTCGAGTTGAAATTTGTCAGTGTGTGTTTCCCAGGGGGGAGGGGTGGAGTAGGCAGCGTAGTTGCCATTGGGTGGGGGCACAGGGGGGGACATGAGTTTGCCCATGTGTTTGGTCAAAAGGTCAAGGAGATCGTTAGATTTAGTATGTAGGGTTCCAGTTTGCTGGTTAAGAAGGACAGTGGGAGAGTGGGGTTGGCCGTCTGGTTTGAAGATGTGTCTATGCATAACCCGCGCCTGTGTATTAAGGCGATGGCGAAACTTCTTGATGGCCTTGGTGCTTCTTTCCTCCTTTTGCAGGGCTTGGATAGTGCGTAGCTCCTGGATAGTGTGTTGTATGTCATCAGTGAGTGATTGACGGTATTGGGTAAGAAGGGGGTTGTGGAGGAGGAGAAGTTGGACTTGCGTTTTAGTTTGTAGAGGGCAGTCTGGGGGAAAGGATGGGGAAGAGCGCAGGTTATCATATCCAGATTGGTCCATGGAGTAGGATTGGGTGCGGAGAGTTTTAATGTGTTTCACGTGTTGGTTAAGTTGTTGGTAGGATTTAGCTGTCTTTCTGGGAAGGAAGATGCCAGAAATGGTTTGTTTAGTGGGGCAAGTCTCTATCATGATACTGAGGGCTTGATGCAGGGTGGTCATAAGGTGGTCGGCCATACTGTTGAGGTCTTCTGGAAGTGCAGTCATCAGTTCCTGCCGGATGGATTGAATGTGAGAGGCAGTCCTGTCTTCCCCAAGAAGGTCCTGAGCAGTTTGCCAGGCGGATTCTATGTTAGTGTGGGAGCTCAGAAATTGGTGGAGGTATTGAGTAGTGATGGCTTGCCTAGTTTTCTCTTTGTCTGATTGTTTAAGAGGGAGGAGGAGCTGAGGGGAGGTGTAGGTGTTGGTTGGAGGTATGGCAGGAGGGGGAAGGAGAGTGGAGGTGAGGCGTTGCTCAAGTGCATGGTGGTCTAGGGTGTCCCCCATTTGGTGGGTGCTTTCAGTGGTGTGGGTGCCCGGAGGTGGGTTGATGAGCAGGATATCATCAATACGACTGCTGTAGGGGGTGTTGTTGCTGCAAGAAAAATATGTGTGAGGTCTGGGTTGTGGTTGTGGAGTGATACAGAGTTGAGAAATGTGTTGCTGGTGAGAAATGTCATCTGGATATTTGGTTAGACTGCTTCTGTCAGTGGTGTGGCATGTGGCATTCCAGTCCCCTGCTAGGATGTAGTGGTGGGTAGGATTTTTCTCAGTAATGTGGTGGATGTAGGAGTAGATGTGCTCTCTTTTGAGGGCATTGTTACAGGGCAAGTAGACGCCCAGGACATGGGTTATGTTGTTTATGGTTTGGTGGGTAATGTGTCCAGAGAGTTCGACTGGAGTTTCATGATTGACTGGGTGAGCAGTGACTGTTTTCCTGATTAGTGTAATGACCCCTGCTGAGGGGGGTGACTATTTTGTCAGGGCTGGTAGCTTGGAGAGTAGTTTTGCTGTTGTGGTGGAAGTGATAATCATGCATGTCTGATTTAATCATGTTTAGAATGGATTTTCTGTGTGAGAGTAGTTTGGTTTCAGTGAGAATTATTATATCATTATCCCTGGATCTAATGTGATCATAGATGACTTCCCAGGAGGATCCAATTCCCCTGCAGTTGATAGTGGTGATGTTGGTGTCATTAAGAATGTGCTCCTGCTGTTGGACAGGGTGGTCTGAGGTTTGTTCAGAATATTTAGGCTTACTACGTTTCTCCGGTGAGGTGGGCTTGGTAGTGCTGATGGACTGCTGCTTCTTGGCTGGGGGGGGAGCTCCAGGGATCCAGGTCTGTCTGAGCTTGTTGTATTCAGGGATGGTAGGCCTGCTGGGGGTGGGGAGCCTTGCTGCCTGTATTGGGGAGGGAAGGTCACTTCGTGACCGTTTTTTAGTGGTGGTGGTTTTCTTGGATTTTTTAGGTTTTTTGGTAGAGGTGTAGGGTTTCTTATGTTTTGTGTGGGATTCATCCTCAGATACTAGATAGATAACATCATCTTCGTCTGTGGGTGTTGTTCAGTGTTATTTTGAGTGGTAGGGATTGTTTGATCTGGTGGTGAAGGTGGTAGATTGGTGTAGGTGTTGATCTGTTGAGAGTCGTCTAGGATGGTATCATTGGTATTAGGGTGGGGATTGGTTGGATCAAAATAGAGATCAGGTTGAAATGGATAGCCATGGAAGGAGGGTGTAGCCTGGCTAAGAGTGTAGATGCACCCCTGGAGCTGGTGCCAGTCTTGGGGGGTTAGGATGGTGGGTCCAGAGAGTTCAGAGTCAAGGTTGTACCCATTTATTGTTGTAGTATTTGATAGTGATTGCATGACCATAGCCATTGGACCAGTAGTGCAGTATGAATTTGGTGCTATTGATGGGAATTCTGCTAAGAATTTGTTGTTTGGTGGTCTACAAAGTTGATGTCCTTTCCATAGTTTTTTCTTCAGTGTTTAGGGATGAGGTGT
>JACBWV010000626.1:43076853-43325098 GCA_013435795.1 Chlamydomonas sp. ICE-L | reverse complement strand
TTTTTGGGTTTGTTTTCCTCGACACCCCCTGATGTAATGGTTTTTTTGCTTTGTGGGTTCTTTTTTTCTTTTTGTTTAAAGCACAGAGTCTCATACACCCTCGCGTGTCAAGTAGACTTTAACATTTAATGTAAATGTAATGTAATGTAATGTAATGTGTAGTCGGTATGCGTAAGCTGCAGAGCAGTAGGGTGTTACCTATGTAGGGGATGTAGAGTTGATCGGGTAGAACGTCTTCGTGAAGGAGTAGAAGGGTTCGTCCCGAGTAGCTCGAGTCTATGTACGCAACGGTGCGTTGTGAGAGATGAGGCAGTACATGGGTATGGTACTGTATCATGTGCGTTCGTCACGTGGCTTACGGGTGAGGTGTACCCGTATGCCTTGCTGGACGGCCAGAGTACCCGTGAAGGGTCTGTACCGTTACACTCCCCCCCCTCCAGAAGAGATGCGGACCCCGCATCTGATCGTAAGGAAGTGGGATGTGAATACCAGTCGTAGTCGTATGTGCCGTGCTCAAAATATACTTGATGAATCAAGTTGGTTTCGGAGAGAACCATTTAACATCCCTTTTGAGTACTCCGGGAAAGATAACTTTATAAATAAAGCAATCTAACCGCCGTGTCGTATGCGTCGAGTGCGATGGGTTGGTGATGGGCCCGTTCTTTCGACGTACGTCGGGACATAACGGGCGTAACACGTGATTTCCATGCATCGACGACGTGAGGCGCACTTTTCTTGACCGCTTTGGCGAGTTCCCAAGTGTCTTGCTCAATACCGAAGTCTTGCCATCGGACCAAGTATTCGAGACGCCGTTCGCTGGAAGTGCCTATGACACGCGATTTCTCGCGCATGATGCATTGGATATTCCAAATCGGAGCGCCGTCGGAGTCAAACTCCAGCGGTTGTCCAACATGGACAACGCCATCGGAGCGCCAATGCTTTATCAAACCCACATGAAACACGGGGTGGATACGCATCATCTTGGGCAAAGCCAAGCGGCACGCCGTGACTTGCCGGACGACTCCGGTGACCTCGTCGCGTGGACCAATGCATTCCGTAATCGTATAGGGGCCAACAAAACGAGGCGTAAATTTTGGTTTACCCGTTGCTTTGAACTTCATATTGCGGGTGGACAAGAGAACTTTATCCCCAAGGTTGAAGAAAACCTCCGTCCGTCGCTTATCGTAATGGGCTTTCTGCCGATCTTGAGCGGCTTGCATGCATGCCTTGCATTGATCTTGTCGTTCAATGTGATCGGCCCACCAATTGTTGGCAGCCGGACATTTCGATTCGACCTCCGCTCTAAGCGGCGTCGTAGGGTCGTAACCAAGGTACGCCCGAAATGGGGTGTTCTGAATGGACTCTTGGTAGGAATTGTTGATTGCAAATTCCACCAGCGCCAAGGACTTATCCCAATCGTCGTGGTATGGCCCCACGTAGTGGCGAATCATGTCCTCGATGACTCGGTTCATGCGTTCCGTCTGACCGTCAGTTTGAGGATGAAACGCAGTCAAAAACGCTTGTCGCGTGCCCATTAATCGATGGAGAGCCACGCCTAAATGCCCGGTAATCGCGCATCGTGATCACTCAGGAGTTTCTTTGGGATACCATGATAGCGGATGACACGATTCAGGTATAGGGAAGCGAATTCCTCTGCGTTTATCGTAGTATGACAAGGTTCGACATGAACCATTTTCTACAGTTTGTCGACGAATACCGCGATGGCATCATGGCCAGAAGACGTAGGCGGGAGCGCCGTGATGAGGTCCGTGGAGACACACTCCCAGAATTTCTCAGGAATTTCCACGGGAACCATGGTACTGTTAGGTTTTGCGTTTCCGGGCTTGTTCGTTTGGCACTTATGGCATTGTTGGACGAAGGCAGTAACATCTGCCGTGACTTTGGCCCAAGTAAAAGTGCGGGTGACCAACTCCAATGTCTTGGTGCTATCGCAATGGCCCATGTACACAGGGTCGTGAGCTTCGCGGATAATGTCCAGGCGAAGGGCTGCGTCAAGGGGGACACACAAAAACTCGCGTCCGTACTTGTTCTTCTTGAACCAGTAACCGTTCCTGGAAAACTTATCGCGAAGGCGCTTGCAGCCCGGCGTGAAGTTCGAGTCTCGTTTGTATCCAGCCAAAATTCGATCCATGATGGACGAAGAGGAGGGAGTCGACGCAGCGGGCGTATGCCGACTGAGACGTCGCGTTTCCTTGACCGGAACCGAAGGGACGGGGAGGACAGTCGGTGGGCGGGGAAGGATATCCACGACCGCGGGACCGACTGCAATAGGGCGCTGCTTTCTCGATCGAGGCCTGCATTCGCTGACCAAGAGAGAGAAAACTAACAGCTGGTGCGCAACCGCGACGTCGGCGGGGGCAGAGAGGTTAGGATTGCGACTGACCGGTCTGCCATATTATTGCGACCCGCGCGATATTCCCAAGTATAGCTGAAGGGCGCCAGGTCCTCCTGCCATCGGCCCATGCGTCGTGAAAGGTACCGCCTCGGTGTCAAAATACGTGAGCGGATTGTGGTCAGTGACCAATGTCATGTGGGAACCTTCGAGGTAGCATCGCCACTCGGTCAACGCGTGAACGATTGCTAGCATCTCTTGTTCCGTCGTAGTATAGTTCAGCTCCGCTGGGATATACTTCTTGCTGGCGAAGGCGATGGGGTGTTTTATCTTGCAAGAGCACCGCGCCGGTACCGAGCAAAGATGCGTCGGTAATGACTTCGAAAGGTTTGCTGAAATCCGGCAGCGCGAGGACTGGAGCGGATAGCAAAGCTTCCTTGAGGCCTTTGAATGAGACGAGATGTTCTTCTTTGAACAAGGAGCGTAGTTCACCCTTGATGTTAGACAAGGTTTGAAGCGGGGCAGCGAGAGACGAATAGCCTTGGATAAATTTGCAAAAATAATTGCACAAACCGAGGAATGAGCCGATCTCTTTCGCCGTTTTCGGAGTAGGCCAGTCACGGACTGTGCTAACCTTGCGTGGATCAACTTTAATTCCGTCGCGTCCAATGTAATGACCCAGGAATTTAACTTCCGTTTTGTTGAAGGAACATTTGGAGAGTTTTGCGTAGAATTCGTTGTCCTGGAGGACGTTGAGAACCGTGGCCAAGTTGGCTAAGTGCTCCGCCGGAGTGCGTCCGTAAACCAAGATATCGTCTAAGTTGACCACGACGAACTTGTGCAAGTAGGGCGCGAATATTTGGTTCATGACCGCTTGGAATGTGGCCGGCGCGTTTGCCAAACCCATCCCAAGGACTCTAAACTCAAACAAACCCATTGGGGTAGTGAACGCAGTCTTCGGCGCGTCCTCGTCCGAAATTCGTATTTGATAATAACCAGACGTGAGGTCTAGGGAACTGAACAAAGTAGCTCCACCTAGACGATCAATGGTCTCATCGATACGGGGAAGGGGATACCTATTTTTAATCGTGATGTTGTTGAGTGCTCGCCAATCGCAAACAACACGGTATCCCGTTCCACCCGGTTTCGCTATGATCATAATTGGCGCACCGTACGGGGACGAGCTCGGGGCAATGAATCCTTGCTGCAACAGGTCGGAGACGTATTCCTCACATAGTAAAGTCTCGGCTGGACTCATGCGACAATTTCTGCGATATGGTGCGTAAGCATTGTCTTGCGTTTTGATGACGTGAGGAATAACTCGATGGTTAGGAGTCCCCATAGGCAAATTGTTGAAGACTTTGCGATACTGCCATAGGAGAGCGCGCAGGTCGTTGGCCGAGATGAGTGTTTTATCATCGTGGTCCCGGATGTTGTCGCGGATCCAATTTTCGAAATCCATGCTTGCCACCGGGGGACCAGGTACAGGCCCGTCGGAAGGCAATAATTTTGTCAGCAATTTCGCCCGTTCATCGGCAGTTACGTTAGACGCCGGTAAATCCGCTCGGGATTCGCGGACATTGACCATGACATGGTTAGCGCCAGCTTTCAAAAGCTTTGCTGCCTTGCGACCAGTAATGACTGGGTCGTCAGTCGACTTGCCCGAAAGTGCCATAGTGAAGAAGGAATGAGCCGTTTCGTCCCGCTGCCTGTTTATAGGTGTCAAACAGCAGCCGTACCGTTTGAGCGACAATGTCATGCGATCGTAGTCTAGGACGGCCTTTTTGTCGCGCATCCAGTCGGACCCGAGGATTAGGTCGAATCCTCCGGGAAGTTTGTCGACGACATGGGCGAACACTTTGCCAACATATCGTTGTATGTGTATAGGGAGCGAGACCGTCCCGCGGATTTGATAATCCCGTTGTTAGCGCAAGTGAATCCGTCGCGTTCGTTTTCCCAAGGGCAGATGTGCAAACCGAGATCCTCAGCCGTTTGCTTTTCCATAAGACAACCTGTCGCGCCGGAGTCTGCCAATGTGAGTAATCGCTTCGCTCCTGATCGGGCGTTGAATAGCATATCGGGGGCAGCAGCGGAGTTGACTTCGTATACCCGATTGGCTCGCGTCATGAGCACGGGGGAAGAATTCGTATTTCGTTGCGCGTGATTGCGACGGATGCACTTCGTTGACCGTCTGGCAGCGATTTGTTTTACGCGAACTTTGGGATCCAATGCCTCCGACCACCAGTGTTTTTTTTGACGGGTTTCAACCGGACTGGGGATGCCCTCCTCAGGTGCGGGGCCAAAGTATACTGCCTTGGTCACGTCGTTGATCGCATGCCAATCCTTTTTGATTTGGACGGCCCGTTCGGAGTCGGGGGGGTCATACCATACTTGGATGGCGACCTTATTCGAAGGTGACCCCTTGGGGCGGGGTTTCATATGGTGATCGAACGATTGATACTCCTTGAACAACTCCATACCTTGGAGGAGACTGGAGACATGTTTATCGTTACTTGCGTTTTTTGGGAGGATGAACATACCTGGATGTGTCGAAGGGTGCATCGTTTTTGCATTCCCAATAGTGTTCTAACACCGACACGACGTCTTCCGGAATGGGGTGAGCGTATATGAACTCGTTTGCGATGGAGACACGCATGCCAAACTCCGTAGAGAACTTCAGTGGACAAGGGGACGACAAGGTATTAGTAGAAGTTACATCAATGGTTGGGGTTAAGCCCAAGTTAGAAAACAGTTCCTCTTGAACTTGTAACAAGAGCTCAAGTGGCTCGACTACTACTACTTTATCGCCGCTAAGTACACGATCTAGGGTTGTCAATACCTGACCGGCCGATTCCTATTCCCAAATCGGGATGGGACCGTTGCCATCAAGGGCCCAGTCGGGACACGTAGTCTCATTGAGGGCCGGCCAGTTAGGCAAGTCCCGCGTGTGGCAGCGTCCGTCAACATTCAGCGACCGCACACATGTCCTCATGTAGCGGAAGCAGAAGAAGCAGCGAGCACCATTCTGAAGCCAGATGGTCTGCCCGACGCTGACCGATTTGTTCATATGCATGGCGTTCTGGGGGTCTTGACCCAAAAAGTCGGGGGTCCGCGGCCCGCTGGGCTGTGAATGGGCCCGACCAGCACCCTGTCCGTATCCTCCGCGACCACCACGGCCCGCGCCGCAGCTAATAGAGCCTTTCCCGAACGTGCGATCAGCACCTTGCAAACTGAGGACCTGCGGCCTTGGCGATCCACCCAGCTTGCCGTTGTGCGCCGGCTGCGTCGCACTACGTCCTTCACCACCTCGGCCACCGGCCGGGTTGCGACTACTGTTTGGCGCCAGCTTGGGGCTCTTGGCTGGGCGAGAGTTCATCTCCCCGCCGTCGTCGGTGGCTACTCCCTGCGAAGAGAAAGAATCAGGGTCAGAATCGGAGGGGGGTGAGTTGGTAAACTGGACGCGATTGAATGCAAGGTCCTTACCCGGGTATTTAGTATCCGCGGGGCGCTTGAATGGGTACCTCGACTTTCTGTTAGCGTAACCTCCCCTCTGATGTCGATCGTGCTTGTCCGTCAAGGACTTGCCACGAGCGGCGACAACTTTCCTCGCTTCGTCCAATTGCAGATAGCGGAACAAATCCTCCATTGTTTCGAACACAGTACCCGACTCGCGCCGAGAGTGTGCACCGGCGCGGAGTTCATCGGAGAGTCCCGTGCGAAACAAGTTTAACTTTTCGCGCTCGGTGAGCTCGGGGACTTTGCGAAATTCAGACTTGATGGCGTGGTAATAATTCTGCAAGGAGCGCTTATCTTGGCGGAAGCCACCTTCGTGTAGTTTGGTGAGAGCGACGTGTGATTACGTTAATAGCTCGGGCAGGAGGAGCGCCTCCGCCCATGCGACGATTCCCATGAAATCTAACCCGTCCAACTCATCGCTAGCCCATGCCTCGTCGTAAGTGATGCGGAGTTGGCCTGTAAAAGCGCCCGACAGGTGTGGAACAATGCGCTCGAACGAACCAAGGTACCCGTCGGAGAACTGGAGCTCCATGATCGTGACCATATTGAATACCCATCGGCGCAACTGAGCCCTAGTGCATCTGTCCGACAGTTTGTGTTCAATGAGGCGTAGTTCCTTTCTCATTTCGGTAACACGCTTGGCGAACCCAGTGTCGTGATCAGAGTGACGAGTGGCGCAGTTATCGGGAGGAGGGGTGATTGGCGGTAGCGAGACGGGCTCACCTGGCGGGCCTGCCGGGGCCAGGTGTGTGCCCTCGCGAATCTGTCGCCTCGGAGAAGGGGCGTCTGCGGGCAGCGTAGCTGCGCGCTTTGCACGAGGGCGAACAGCGGCCGGGGAAGCCACCGTAGGTACTGCGGGCGTCGTTGGGTGCTCGGGCTGCGTAGCCCGAGGAGCGCGATTAGAGGTCGGGTCGACAGGTGGAACTTGGAGGGGCGAACCTGGGGAATCGGCTAAGTCGTGGCCCGATGACGAGTGGTCGGAGACCGAAAAGGGGCCGTCAGGTGGTGAGTGAGCGGCGGTAGGTGCTGTCGGCGGGGAAGGGGTAGCGCCCCCCCGCGGGATCGAACCGCGTTGCATTTTGCCAGTAAGGCCACCCGAAGGGACATAGACGTCGGGGAGGCGAAAGGGTTCTGGTTGAAACGCCGGGGCTACCTGAGCGACAGCTAGTTTATCAAACAACCCTGAATTCCCCGCAACCCGCACCTGCCTGTCAGGTGCACGAGGCAGCGTTTCATCCATCTTGTCGTCGTTGGCTTCCGCCGCCGGGTAGTGGGCCTTCAGTTTAGTGCCCTTGAGGGCGGCGTCCTTGTCGGCAATGTCTTTGATGTTCAAAGGCATCATTTCCATCCACTTTTGCTTTCGCATCTTGGACGCCGTGTACAAACGGGTCATGCTGTCGCGGAGATCATCGACCGCTTGCAGCGCATCCACGATGTTCTCAGGATCGCATTCAAGGAGGAGGCTGTCAGCGTACGCGTTCATATGCACCGCCAACTTGGCGTCTGCATACGGCGCGACAGGGTGGTCAGCGGAGTGGTAATGGATAAGACCATCCGACTTCGCAGCCTTGGCATAGTTGGGCGATGCCTTGATCTCACTGCCGCGCAGAAACGCCTGCTTGCGCGCAGCGATGGCTTCCTGAGCGGCAGCGTCGTCCTCGCGAGCGGCCTGAGTAAGCGCATGCTTGTGCCCCACCGTCCTGCCGTTCCCACACCCAACGTCGCGGGCGCCGCTGGAAGAACCGCCAGGGTCCTCAGTGTCCATTGGCACAGTCTCTAGCGCGCCACAGTAGCTTGGCTCGCCGCGATCATGGCCACAACATCAGCCATGGTAATGGCGGCGGGAGATGCAGCCGCGGGAGCAGTCATTGGGCGCTTGCCATAGGCGACGTTCTCGCGAGTCAGCTTCGCGACGACCTCAGTCAAGCGGGCGTTCTCAGCGAGAGCGGGGGCGAGCGCTGCATGGGGGGAAAGACGTGGCGGGTTAGGCAATGGCGTCGGCAGATTGTGAAACAGTGTGCGATTCACGGGCAAAACATTGGGATGTGTAACCAATCGGGAAGGTGAGTCCTCAATATGGTCAAATGGATTGCAAATCGAGAAAGGCAGGTTTGTCCTATATTCGTCAGGCGTCAGACTGCGCTCACCTGCTTGAGATCGAGCAAGGTCGCCTTTAGCAGCCTCGAGCTCGGACTCCTTAGTCGCTAGCTCGACGCACAACAAATCCATGGCGGACCGTGAGGTTGCCGTGGCTTCAGTGAAAGCGGCTTGGAGGTCGGACATCCCCTTGCGACTCTGAGCCAGCGCCTTGCCGAGTAAGTAGTGGCTGTTCAACAGGTCTTGCCTCTCGGTAGGATCGCCATTGGCCAATGCGGCATCGGTAGCCGCGCTGGAGACGGCGAGGCGCTGCGTGAGGTCAGCGACTTCGGCGTCCTTAGCGGCTATCTTCGTCACAAACTGCTTGGTAAGGGCCGAGTTGGCGATGGAGGCCTGGTTGAGCTGCGCGCGGAGTTGTCCAATTTGCTCCGCCGCGATCAGGTGGTCACTCATGTGCTGATGACGCCTGCGATCCGCGCCCGCTTCATAGCGAGCGCTGAGCTCCTCAAGGGAAGGCTCAGCCAGCGGCGTCGTCGGCGGCGTCGTCGTCGGAGCCATGCCTGCGCGCGGAGGCGGGGCAGCGGGCGGGGCACCCGAGGGTGCCGCCAGACCATTGAGGCCGTCAACCAGCGGTTGCGGCGTACCCACTGACACAGAGGGCCGCGCTTTGGCGGACGCGGACTCATCCAGCGTAGCACCGAGCTCAGTGTCGGGCTCAGTGTCAGAAGACCCCATCCCTTCGGGATTGGTGTCGACCACTGACATCGTAGGCTGGTCAGCCGCGTCGTCGTTTACCTTGGTGGTTCTGTGTGATGCCATACTGCGTAAGCAACAGAACAAGTCAGTAGGCTGGACAGGAATGAGTGGTGGGCGAGAGAGGGAGAATTACTCGCAACTCCAGGATGCCAAAATTCACCTGCCACAGGGACTAGTAAATTTCGCGAGCGTAACGAGCTGATAATGCCTCAAGCGTAACTGTATATGACGCGTTCGTCCAGAATACGATGAGGGATAAAAGCACTGCCAAGGCACGTATCACAGGGCAACCAGGAAGGACAACGACGAACCGAAAAGCGCGACAGGATGAGCAAACGTGCAGGTGCAAAGCAACAAAAGATGATGCAGCAAGCAGGAAGAGTCGCAGGACAGGCTCGGAAGTACGCTAATTAAAGCAAGGACGGCCTAGGTGGCAAATGGAGCCGATGCTGTCCAATTGATCAAACCCTTCTCAGGATGCTTGGGAATTGAGCTTAAGAAGCTATGACCAAAAGGTCAGGTCGTGAAAGCAAGAATCGAGCGCGCAGGCCATACAGGGGTAGGGCAGGCTAGGAAAAGATGCCCATGCAAGACAGGTCGCAGGCGGCCTAGGGCGTGTCGAGCTGCACAGGACAGTCCCTGCGAGAACCTAACAGGCGCTACGAGCACTCGAAGCCAACAGGGAAGAGCAGGAACAGCGAGCCGAAAATGCCAGAAAGCCGACAGGATGTCCTGGCGGGTACGATTAATTCGAAGAAAAATTCGTATGCGTGCGTATGTGTATGCGTGAGGTCCCTAAGGAACGAAACCAGCTCCGCTACCAGTGTAACAGCTCAGGATGCACTCAGCAGCCTGGGGAGTTAAGCTAGGGGAACAGTCTATGTGATGTATGTTTATGTGTAGTCGGTATGCGTAAGCTAGCAGAGCAGTAGGGTGTTACCTATGTAGGGGATGTAGAGTTGATCGGGTAGAACGTCTTCGTGAAGGAGTAGAAGGGTTCGTCCCGAGTAGCTCGAGTCTATGTACGCAACGGGTGCGTTGTGAGAGATGAGGCAGTACATGGGTATGGTACTGTATCATGTGCGTTCGTCACGTGGCTTACGGGTGAGGTGTACCCGTATGCCTTGCTGGACGGCCAGAGTACCCGTGAAGGGTTCTGTACCGTTACAATTATCCCGTATGTATATGTATCTACTACTGGCGCAATATCTGGGAACTCAGATCGACGACTCAAAAACCACATAGGATATGTCGACCCAAAAGAATCATTAGATAGAGTTGATCGATTAATGCCTGTAAAATACGCTTTTAAACATGACCCAGATAATGTCGATTATGGCCTTTACGCTCAGGATGTCCAAGATGTGTATCCCCATCTTGTTGGTAAAGACAGTACTGATCATTTTTAAATTATTCAGGACTCGTTCCACACATGTTGGCAGCCATCCAACAATTGAGTGCTTCTGTTAAATTATTGAATGCAGAAGTAGCTTTTTTGAAAACAAAACAGACTTAAGAATCTTGAGCATATTAAATAATACAAGTATAATATGATGAGCGACACGTGCATCAAAGTTCACACTTATTCTAGTGAAATCCACAAGACGAAAATGAAAGAAGACCCTGAATATCGTGCTTATGTAAATAATCTCGCCAGACTTGCAACTGTAAAACGGTATCAAACAGATGAGGCATATCGTGAGAGGCAACAAGCATATACAGGGAACAGGTACCAAAATGATCCTGAATTTCGCGAAAAAACGAAATGAACGTGCAAAACTATATCATGCAAAAAAAAAAAAAAAAAAAAAAAAAAAAAAAGGCGTTGTTATTGGCAGAAACTGTCGGAGTATAGTGTTTCATTTAAAAATTGAAATGCACATTATTTGTTTTGAGTATTTTAAGTAAAACGCTTAAGAGATTGTTCACATATTAATATATTACAGAATTATAATGGCATCACAACAAACTTTGGTAAAATTTTACAAGAAGCACATGGTAACAGGGGAAGCTCCACGCAGGATTACAAAAAAATATGTGATAGCAGAGGGCTACGAATCACTAGAGGATTTCTATGATGCTGTTGGAGTCGAGGAGGAACATCATGAAGCAAAGGAAAAGAAGGCTAGTAGGCAAAAGAAGGTACAATATGATAGGGAACGCTATTTGCAGAAAAAGGAAAAAAGGGAGAGGGAGTTAGAGGAGAGTAGGTACGAGAAACGTGTTGTACGAATTATGTGTTATAGCTTTGAGGTAGCTTCAAAAAAAAAAACAAGAAGCCGGCATAACAAGCCATATGTATGGCCATGAAATAACGTCATTTTCAAAAGCTTGGAATCCAGTCAGAGACTTTCCATCAGGCAAAACGTTGCACATTGAAAGGCTTGACGGCTTCATAATTCCTAAAACATCAAGATACTATGAACTGCACACAAATCTACAAGGAACAGATTACGAAATTTTTCCTGGTTATATTGATTTTATTAACAAAATCGGGGAGGATGACCCAGATGCAGCAGCATAAATGCTAAAAATCTTTTACAATACAAATTGTATTCAAATTATTTCAAACGAATCAAGCGCCCAAGACGCCATAATTCCCTTCAAATTCAGAATCATACAGAACACTGCTACAATGTGTTGTGACAACAAATACTTGAAGCGGGATATTGACGTTGAAGGAAAAGACACACTACGAGGTTCTATCAAGCAATCCATACTATTAGATCTCCCTCCCAATACATGTGCTTTTCAGGTTATTCTACAATCTTTAAAGAAATCGTATGACAAGCATTACACAAATCTGGTTTGTAATCCCAGGCCACCAATGAGCTACGAGTCATTGTACAGAGATTTTTTCAACAAAGACTCTACCGAACACACTGATGAAGACGTAGTCACGATAGAACTATTTCTCAAATGGTTTGAAAAAAACAATTTTGGATGCATGATATACGACAATGAGAACCAATATCTGGCAGGATGTACACCCGAAAAATTACATCCTGCTATTGAAACCATAACTAAAGCGATCTACTGGAACGGACATCTTTCTCTCATTGACAAAAAAAAAGGAATTCAATGCGTCATCGCATGACACTGTATTGGAACATCCATCGTCCGAATTCAAGTTACCAAATGAGAAGGGAAAAAAGACACACCCTATTGCAGTAGCAAGCTCTGTGGAGGAGATATTTCCATTAATCAAGGAACAAATCCTTGCTAAAAATAAAAACATTGAAATCATTTATAATGGCAACTTGGCACTTATTCTTGAACAATTTGTGTGTATCGAAGGAGTAACCCCAGCATTTACCACGCAAGGAGGCTCAATAATCACTGGCATATATTTGAATCACTTGGAATCTGTTAAGATTTCGATTCAATCCGCCGTTAAGATAGATGGATGCATCGATTGTGTGATTGATGACATAGATATTTATAAAAAGTTTATCATACTAGAATCAACTGTCGTGAAATCTATCCTCAACAAAAAGAACCTTTCCACGTACAACCCTCTAGTTGCAAATGTATTTAACTGGTATTCGGAGTCTGTCCCTAATGGTAAACTTGTTGACGAAGATCTCTCTCTTCGCATACGTGATAAATACGTAGGAATAGATTTTAACAAACACTATGCTTCATGCTTGATATATATTTTTAAAACATTGGGTTTTCCAATTGTCCATCCATGGGATACATTCCAAGCCAATGAAAACAGACCTATCAACAGTAAGTTCTTGTATGTTGTGAAAATAACTAAAAGACACAAAATTTACACAAAAGAACGTATGCTCATATACGGATACGAATTGTTACAACTGGAATCAATGAACGTCGAATATAGCGTATTGTCATATTTAGAAGTTCTATGGGTAAAATGCGAAGAATTGGGAAACGTAGTGGCATCGTGTTTTGATGAAAAATACGAAGATATCCCACTAAAACTTCGAAAGGGTATACCCAACAAGTTATCTGGATTGTTGGGAAAGAAATACAATACCAAAAGACACTCGGCTGTATTCACAAAAAAAGATGACGCTTGCAATTACTTGCTAAAAAAAAGAAAAAGCGGCAAGTCATCTTGTGTGATCTCACTATCCGACGATTTACACATTGTGAATTTAACGAAAAAAACAGAACTAACAAGCGGATTTTTACCAATGAGAATAGCTATTGTCAATAGGGCAAGATTTCAAGTAAACGAACTGATAGAAACATTGGCTAAATCAAACATCGAGGTTAAAGCCGTCAAAACCGATGCTGTATATGTTTTGAAAGAAGGAAACGATTTCAGTTGCATTGAGCACCTTATTGGAGACGGACTGGGTCAATTGAAATGGGAGAACAAATCAATGCCACCAAATCATCCTATTGGTTATGATTTTCGCCCGCATAATAACTCAATAAAGGAGGAGGAGGAGGAGGAGGAGGAGGACATTCCTAAACCCACACGAAAAAAAGCTGAAAAAGAGATTATCCACTATATGGACGGATACTCTGAATCCATTAGCCTACAGGCGAATCCCTTAGGGACGAATCAAAGGCTAGACAAACCCACACGAAAAAAAGCTGGAAAAGAGATAACCCAAAAGCTACCCTCAGATCAATCCAAAATAACGGACCATCTAACACCGAATCCAAAGAATCAAAATACACCACAAATAGACGTCAGTAAACTCAGTACAAAGGAGATCAAACAATACCTTCAAACCAATCTAGACGAATATATATTACAATCCCGTGTAAATCCAGCAAGCACAAAAGAGGTAAAAAGTAGAACATTTGTTAACGGTCTAGCTGGTTGTGGAAAGTCTTACACTACAATTGTAGATGCATTAAAGAATTTTGAACCAAACCAGATATTGGTAGTGGCTCCATGGAATTCACAAGTTAGAGAAGCTCTCAAGAAAACCACTGGTATCAACGCATGCACATTTCACAGCCTCATGGGATTTGATCATAATGGGAATAAAACACTAGGTTGTCATTCGATGGAAGGAATTAAATGCGTCATATTTGAGGAAATAATGTTGCTCACAAGACGCAACCTGGTTGACGTGTACAAGTTTATGCAGAATAAAAAACTATACATACTGGCTAACGGAGACTCTCATCAACTGGAATCCATTGGAGATGACGTAAGCACTGATGAAAAGACAGGATATATCACCAAAATGTTCAAATGGACAATGACGCTAACAAAGAATCATCGATTGGAAACAGATGAAGATAAATTGAAAATGATTGAATTTTTCAATGACCTATTTCATTCTGATTTGGGTGTTTATAAAACTATCTTGAAGCATTTCCCAAAAAAGATATTGAAATCATTGGAAGACCTCAAAGAACTGGGTATTAATAAAGCGATCACACATCGAGATACTAGTTCTAATAGTGTCAACAAATATCTAGACAGTCTGATTGACAAGGAAAAGATAAAGAAAGCTGATAAACTCAAGACACTGGACAATGGAATCAAATATCACTACAATCAGGAACTGATCTGCAAGACAACAATAAACAGAGTGGTAAAGGATTCTCCTAAGATTACTTCCCGCGGGACTCATGCGCAAAGCGCTTCCAAGGGTGCGCCTAAGAGCAAGAAGATAAAAATGCGACCCAACTACAGATACACTATTGTTGGACAAACCAATAAACATTTCACGCTGCAAGATGTTCAAGACAAAGAACTTAGAGTCGATATCCCCCATGACATGATTGTAGAACATTTCAAACTATCACACGCCAACACTTGCCATTCAGAACAAGGTGCTTGTATTGATGAGAAATTTGTCAATTGCGACATGAGCATTATAACAGACTCCGCTGGGCCTACTGTGCTGTCTCAAGGTGTGTCAGGCTATCTGACGTGTATTTCCTGGACTTTGACTTGAAGGAATTGAACTTGGTAGAGTTCTTCAACGGGAAGATTTGCGGCTACAAGAAACAAGACAGGAAACGAGACAAGAACTTCGTGCCTTGCAAAAATTACATCACTGTTGATTGGTGCATAGAGCTTTACAAAAAGGAAAATAATATAATTTGCAGGAAATGCCAACAGTACATGGGAGTAGAAAAACATAAAAAAAAACCAATGAACTGTAGACAGAGAGGACAACACCCTGCATCATATCAAATCGAATTGCCATCTGTGTTGTTGGACCTGCAACAAAGAGAACAACAAAAATACTGATTGATCCTCCCCCTCTATAAACATTCATAATATATATAATGAATCTTGAATCCATTTTGAAAGCTAATCCAAATCTAAAATTGCTGTCCAAGGCAAAGCTATTTACTAGATTAAAAGACGACGGGGTTACCAAACGAGATATTGAAGATTACTTCAATCCACGAGAGCTAACACAAATATATCAAAAACCACAAAATACCAAATTCAAATTCAAGATCACTGCAAAACCCAGATCATTCCAGATTGATGTGGCAATTATGCCATTGTCGAGCAAGAGGATAAAAACAACATCAATCAAATTCTTATGTGTATTGATATCATTTCTCGCAAAGCTTATTGCTACCCACTGAAAAGCGGTCAGATGGATGACGTTTTAGATGCCTATCAGGAATTTATAGGCGATGTAGACGAAAATATAAATAGTATTTCAGGAGATAATTTTTTTGCATCTTCAATATTTGAGTCTTTCAATAAAGAACTAAATATAAAGGTATATACGGACGTTGCAAAAGAAGACCACATTACTCCGATGGGGAACAAGCTGGGTATCGTTGACAGATTTACAAGGACACTGAAGGGTCTGATAAAGAAATACTCACCAGAGAACAAGACTAAAAAATGGGTAGACGCACTTGGTGAAATTGTTGAGCTGTATAACGACTCCCCTCATTCTGGGTTGAAAGATGCTTCACCCAACGAGGTGTATGACGATCTCGATTATTCTCAAAAGCTATATGAAGCTCAATTCAAAAAAAATCAAAAGATGAATGACAAAGTGACCCTGAAAGTAGGAGACAGAGTGCGTGTAATGTTACAGAAGAAGACATTTGAAAAGGAGAAAGCCAGGTTTTCTACAGAGATTTACACCATTGAAGAACACATAGCATACAGATTCAAGCTGAGAGGAGTCAAACGTCTGTATAGACCAAGCGAATTGAACGTTGTTACAAACGTGAAAGATAGACTGGAGCCAGAAAAAGAAGACAATAAAATCAGAAGGATGCAAAGGTCAAAGGCATTTAATTCCTATGACGAGATTGTTACTGCTATTGATAAGAAGGACGAACCAAAAGCAAAAAGAAGCGTGCGAAAGCCCAAACCCGTTGGGGGGGGGTAAACGTTGTACTGGGCCTGCCGACGACTACTATTTTTTCTTATCTATTCGCCTTCAGTCTCATACGCAAAGCGTGTGTCGCGTCAGCTCCCGAATCTTAGGCGAATTGTTGATCAAAAATCACGGTAATGCACCCGCCCACGGTACAAGCCGCCCACGGTACTACCACGGTATTGCACGGGAAAATCTAACGGACACCCCCCGAGATATAATTCGTGCGGAGGGACTATCGGAAAGACCCCTACTGGTTTTTTTGGGTAAAATGAAGTTATCGAAAAAAAACCGAAGACCGGCATGCTCCATAGGTAGTTTGCAGCCGATGCACCTCAAATTGGCGAAGTTCTTCCTGCTGACGCGGGTCCAGATCTAGAACACGCATCTGCGCCTGCCCCTCAGGAAGATCAGTCGAAAATTGCGTGGCAGGGACGGTGCCCTGCTGCTGCGAATCCATCTTGGTGAAACCGTGCGATCAATGATGAGTGTCCGAAAAAGAAAGAAAGGATGCGGCACTCCAAAGCAGCATGATTTTTAAGAGGCGCTTGCCAATTTCGTGACGTCACCAGATCTAATGCAACAACCGAATTTAACCGCCCCTTAACTTTCTTCAACGGCGGGGGGGGTGCGCCGTTGCACTAACCGGGGCAGTTGGTCTTTAACCGGACCTCAACTTTTTGTGTTTCCGACCAAACACCGGTTAGCGCCGAAAATAACGAATTTAACCGCCGCTTAACCGGACCTCCAACTGGACCGATTGTCCCTGAAATCTGGGTTATGGGAAGATCTGGGTTATGTGATCGTTAAATCAGTTGTTCGACAGCTTGGAAGCGTTTGAATTATTTACTCGCCGGCTTGACTTTCTTTCGTGCAGCCGTCTCGCAATTCGAGTTCATGTTCTGACTCCAAGACGTTGGCCCTGTCCTTTTCCATTTCGTTACCATATCCCAGAAGCTTCTAGGGTGCTCGTTGATGCCCCAATGCTGGTTCTGCTTGAAAAACAAACCTTGACCAGACGAATCCTTAGTGGTGAGCGTCAGAGTTTCTAGGAAATTGAAGGGATCGCGCGTGACTGCGCGATCTACAAGATTGCAGCGCTCGCGCTCACCACATTATGGCCGCAAGTGACCGCTGCTGCGGTCAAAGTGCCAGCGTGGAACCAATTCGGATCGGGGTTACGCTTAACCGTGGGGGGGGGGGGGGGGGGGGGGGGGCACGGTTCAGGGTAACCCCGATCCGCACCGGCACGTCATCAAATTTTGCCGGAAACTGGTGTACAAGTCGGTCGAGCGAAGTACATTTTTTCGAGTGTTTCCGATTGCCGATAATGCTCCATAAACCGGCCTAACCCGGGTGTTTGACACTAGGTTAAGGCCGGTGCTGGGTGCAAGTAGACTAGGGATCAAGCTGGCGATGCAGCAGCAGAATCAGTGGTTGGGTGAGGAGCAGAGGGACAGCCTAAAACAGAGGTCCTCAGCAGGGATATTTTCCCGTTATATATAGGGATCGCTAGTTTAACCCGTTTTGGAGAAATTATCGCTGTAAAAAAGTAAACAAAACAGTTTTTTATTTTGCCTCAAATGGCCCCCAAAGCTACAAAAAACTACAAAACCCACTTAAACGCTGTCCCTGGAGGAGGCCTGGAACCATATACTGGAAAAAACCCACTTTCAGATTTGAAAAAAAATCACCGGTCCTCAGGGCTCCTACATGTCCCCACCCTGGCCACCCCCAAGACCCAACAACACATCCTTCCACCCACCCACTCACCCACCCATCTGCCTGTTTGCGACAGAGACGCCGAGCCTCTACCCCTGTAGACACTGTCCCACCCAGCCTACAACAGCGATCCTCAGGGCTCCTACACGCCCCCACCCTGGCCACCCCCAAGACCCAACAACACATCCTTCCACCCACCCACTCACCCACCCATCCGCCTGTTTATTAGAGAGACGCCGAGCCTCTACCCCTATAGACACTGTCCCACCCAGCCTACAACAGCAATCCTCAGGGCTCCTACCCGCCCCCACGCTGGCCACCCCCAAGCAAGACCCAACAACACATCCTTCCACCCACCCACTCACCCACCCATCCGCCTGTTTATTACAGAAACGCCGAGCCTCTACCCCTGCAGACACTGTCCCACCCAGCCTACAACATCCGTCCTCAGAGATCCTACCCGCCACCAGTCTGCCCCCCCCCCCCCCCCCACCCATCCATTACCTATGTATTCCAGAGAAGCCGAGCTTCTACCCCTATAGACACCGTCCCATCCAGCCTACAACAGCGGTCCTCAAAGATTTCTCACTATTCAAGACAATGACATCCTTAGAAGGTGCCATGCACTAAAAAACAGTCTTACCAGATAAAATGCCCCACAACCCATCAGGAACCCAGTAATTCCAAAACCATGCCTATCCACCACAAACCAATACCAAGACAGACCACACCAGCCTATACCAACTCAAGCCAGCTACAAATAAACAATAACCACACCACACAAAAAATTACCAGCCCAAGGCAATCCCAACCAGACACTATTACGCAATACCATACAATGCCATCTCGCACCAGCCCCTGTAAAATACCACAAAAATCAATCCATACACATCTCACACTCCTTTTTCGGCCACGCCCAGCGAGACCTTAGACCAGCTCCTCCACCAGGCCGCGCAGAAGCGGCACGGATCGTCTCCGAATCCGAAGCCAGACCGTGGAATATAAATCCATTCCGCGCCCTCCGCCTGTCCAGTATGCGGGCAGTACAGCTGGGGAAAGCCAAAGGGGTCCTCAGGGTAGCACAGCTCAGAGACGTGGACAGACGGTGTGGTTGGAGGGGCTGAAGCTGGAGGGGGTAGAGGGGCTGAAGCTGGAGGGGCAGAGTGGCGTACGGACGCAGTCGGCAAGACGCCGTTCCGAACAGCCATATCCCGTCCAGTCCGGCCACAGCGATATCCCCAGAGCTCAGAAACTGGCAAGAAACAAAGAATACCAGCAGTGGCAGTAAAATCCCCCCAAAAGACCTGTGAGACCGCAGGATCTACATGGTTATGGGGTCCGCCGGGTCCGCAGCGGGAGGACTACTACTGTGCTTTTTCTTGGATCTACTAATACCAGCAGTACGCAATAATAACGATTGGAAAAGAAAAATGCAGAGCGTAGTCGCCCACGAAATCAGCTGCGTATATAGCCATCGAACGCGAACCTTGGAACTGACAATCGGCTGATGCACGATTATTCTACCGCGTTCATGTTGAAAATGCATGATAACCGTGGGTCTACGGGTTATCACTACATGACAAGTAACGACAGCGCGGCAACGTACCATAGTCGATCAAACGATATTGACACGTTAGACAGCCGAATTGCAACGGTATACCGCACGACCGCGATCGCCCAGAAAATGGCACCATGACAAAAGTGTCAGCTACATCATCCGCCGAACGCATTTTCAATATCGACCGGAGACCAAGGTTTCAGAAAAGCGCGCGTAACAAACAAGATTACAACTGACGCAACGGCGTTGCTTACTCGGCCGAATCGACAATGACAAGTACAGGACGTACCTGCCCCACCGATCACACGCGCACGACAGCAGACGCGGCCGATGCGATAGCTCACAGCCTGGCACACGTGTCGTGTCGGAGGCATCATCGCCCGCGGCCATGAAATTCATATCAGGCGTCCGAATTGGCCCACACAATAACAGCCTGGCCTACGGGTCCCGAACCGACTAGACCACCATCGGCCGCAACGGCCGGTAGCACGCTTCCGCGACTGATAGAACTAACAGCCAGTGCACGGCCCGCCAAGGTAAACTTGGGACCCACGCCCACTGATAGTGCTCAGCCCACTGTTAGTCCACTGTTAGTACCTACTGTTAGTACTAACATTACAGTTATCCCATAGACTAACAGCAGATTACTATATATAGAAACAAGCTGTAAGTATCGCACAGGTCCGTCTCCCTTAGGGGGCCAACCAACGACCAACCGACTCGATGCCAGTGTTCTTCTAGACCCTGGGTCTTGTGCCGCACGTGGTGCAACATATGATGGTACGCTATTTAGCGCTACCGCGCAGGGTTTTGGAGCCCGACAGCGCAATTGGCACAATTTTGTTAATCCCCTCTAGTTGCAAAAACTTTGCTGTGGGATGAAACCCATAGCCGATTGACGACGATGGGATTTCAACCCACGCTCTTTCGAACTGGTGCCTAAAACCATCGCCTTGGACCGCTCGGCCACGTCGTCGATGGGGTAACCATCATACTAGCGTATATAGATCACTAGTTGCAACTTCCAAACTTAAAACAGGGGATTTGATTTTGGGCTTGATGCTGGGGATTGCCTGCCTCGGTATCCCTCCCCTTTACGCTCCCCTTTACGCTCTCCTTTCCGCCTCTGGTTGTTTCCTTTTGTTGGACTTGACCTAGTTTGTTTTCAGGTTTGTGGGGGTGCCTTAAAAACCCTCGTGCATCCGTGTTACAAAATTGGATGGTCGGCAAGCTGTGCTGCCGTCCAGTCTCGGCAGTGATTTGCTGAGTTTATGTAACGAACCCTCACTCGGGCATTTTGAGGGGTATTTCGCCTAAACCCACTGCCGGAAGACGGCGGGTGGTTGCTCGAGTCCGACTTTAGGGCGGTGTTGTTTCACTGCTAGGACATGAGCCCCTTGTAATCTTTCTAAACCCTCACTGTTAAAAACTATCTAGCTGCTCCGGAGCTGTACGGTCTCTGCATTGTCTTGATGAGTTTGTAACCATGTCCTATCTCTCTCAAAACGGCTGTGCCGCTGCCTTATCTCGGCATAGTTTTGCTGAGTTTATGTAGCATAGTCCCAGGAGGATGCCAGGAGCGATAGAAAGTCCGGCACGGCCCATGTCGGGGTATCGGGCAGTGGTTCCCGTTAGGGGATCACGTGATCTATCGATACCCCTGGGTCCGGCGACATTCTGGGCACCTTCTCGGGGGTCCCCACCCCCACCCCCACCCGGCCCCTTGCCAACTTTTTTCTAACTTTTTTCTGACTGCTCCATTTCATCTGTGAAGAAGTGCAACGACAACAAGGGCGTGACCGCCCTTGTGTTGGATTGGACCAATTGGATCAAGGGATCCGCTGGTGGCTAGGGATGGTAATGGGTAGGCCCGCTGTAACCATGGAGGGGCGGTAACTAGGGTTGTTTTGTGTGCTGTGCGCGGTGTGTGTAACCTTGTTTCTGCCCTCGTGTTAGGTATGGGGATCCGCTGGGGATGGGGAGCTAGGGTTGTTTGGTGTGCGATTTGCGTAACCTTGTTGCTGTCCTCGTGGCTATTCTTGCGGAACGTGTGTCTCGTTTAACGCGCTTTGGTACACAGTTGCGCGTTACCTCATAAACTGGGGCTATGCACCCTCCGCCTGTGACCAGGCAGTCTCCTTCGGGATGACTTGACTGTCGAATCCCAACGTCAAGTGGTTCGGGGCGCAGTTTGACTTAAATCTACCTGGAAGACGAGGTGGCGTGACTGAAGATACATCTTGTCTGAAATTTGCTTCGAGTCGGAGAATGGTTGACTGTATTTACGAGTTTATCGAGCTGCCTGCCGTTTGCAAACGTCAGTTGGTGCGGTCTAAATGCACTTTGTAGGGCGAACCCTTAGGTTCCCTAGCGCACCCGTTTGGCGCACCCGTTTGGCGCATCCGGCAGTACGGCTGTTGTACCGAAGTCGCTACCCATGGAGGGGCGGTAAAAAAATGATGCAAGCGTGCTAATTCCATAGTTTCCAGACGCCTGATATTCATTCATCATTCATCATCATCAATTCGATTTTCGTTCAAGTTCGATTTCGATTTCGATTTCGATTTCAAGGTCGGAACCTTGCTGTACCTGGTGATCTGCTGCTTATCCTGGTCTGAGTTTGGTATGGATGTATCTATCAGAACTGCAAAGTCGAATGCGACCATTGAGGAGTCTATTCACGACGAAAGCCCATCCAAGAGGCAGTATGTCTACCTGAGTGATAGCCGCCTGCTGTCTGACGATGATGACGAATGCACATGTCCTCTTAGTGCTCGGTCGGCAACTGAATTCGCGGGGTCCCAACATTTCGAGCAGCACAAGAGGTTATGCCGAGGTACTCAGGCAAAAATCCCTCCATGTCAGTGTGGGAAGGTCTGGACAGCTGCTGATGATGTTGTGACGCACAGAGCATCTTGCTGTGTGTACAAAGCCCTGAACCCCTTCTGGACAGCAGAAAATCAGCAAGTTATTTTGAGTCAAACCAGCCCAGCCACAGCCACAGCCACAGCCACTTGATGGAGATGATGCAAATGCAAGTGCTGAGCCCCAACAAACTATTTGCCAAGGTTGGAGGGCTGTGGAGTGGTCTCAGCCGTTCTGTAAGAACTACCCCTTCCAGCTCCACCGTCCCACCAAAGCCCATCGTGTAACGAGCCACCGAGGTGCCTTGGAGTGCTACTACAAAGGGTTTCTTGGTCTCAGATGCTTGCAAACTGTACTACCGGTACTTGCCCGGGGATGCCTTGTGTTCCTCTTCTTGCGCTGAGTTGCCGTACAAGAAATTAATTTCTGGCATCTGGAACCGTGCAGGTCAAGAGCAACCTTTAGGGAATGGCATGAATCACCACTACCTGACTCAATCAGCAGCTTCTAGGCAGCTCCCCTGGCTGGCTATTCACCTATTCATCCCAAACTAACGCATGCTAGTGCACCTTGAAGCTGACATAATCATGGTGGTCGCAGGTGGGCGTTACATTTAGACCTTTTGGTGGGTTTCATGTAGCAAGCCTATGCAGTTTTCAGGCCAATACCAGGCAAGTCAGTTATAAAGGATGTAAAAGGAAGGCATGGAACATTAAGGAAGCTGAAATATTGAGTTATCTAGGGTGCATATTGGATGAATTTGTAATCATGTTCAGGTCGTGTTTAAAAACAATCCACAATATTCTCTGGGGTTTTGAAAATGCTGGGTACTACAGAGATGATTTGCCACAACATGGGGTAGGTGTTATCTAAATTTGGTTGGGTACCCCCCCCCCCCCCCCCCCCCCCCCCCCCCCCATATTCGACTCTTCCAACTTTTCTGGGGGGCTACTAGATATTTGCTGTATGTCATCCTCCCGGTACTCCTCTCTTAAAACCTGCGCAGCTTTAAGCTCCGTGGATGCAAGACGCGTTTTTATCCTTCTCCTCCCCACCCCGGCCTGCCAACTGCTCCGGCTCCACCCCCGCCTCCGGCTGCCACACCTGGGCGCCTGGAACACCCCCAGCCCCCCCCCCCCCCTCCCCAGATGTTTCCTTTATGCGCCTCCTCGTCTCACGGCTGGGCTGGATCCTTCCCTGCTCCCCCTCTACACCTCCCCTTCAACTTGGTCAACCAGCTACCCTGGCAAAGTTCAAGGTCAAATGACTAAACAAGGGACTGCCTTGCCGAGTAGTGCCACTGGGCGACTTCAAGCAGAGACAGGGGCTGCGCATGTGTAGGGATAGGCAATATGATATCATATGATATCATGTCATCATACGGTATCATATGATGCCGGCAGTCTGAGTAGGTTAAATTTACCATTTAAATACGATATCATGTGATGCAATTTGTATGATTTCATATGATATCTTACTCACCTTTGGTCAAAATCATTTGATATGCCGATCGCTACGTATGTGACCGCCATGGGACCACTCCCAAACCCCCAATATGCGACAGGATGCATCCGGTTGTTTGCTAGGCGGCTGTCTTCTCTCTGGTCCCTTCCTTGGTGGAACCACCAAAAGGAAATCATTCGACGTCTTGCAGCCGATAGGGTCCGTGGGGCGTCCTACAGGGTACAGTTTTGTTGTCCATGCCCCCTTGCTGCACCATCTGACTGTGATGCCCGCATGCACAGTTTCTGGACTTGCTCCGTGGCTGTGGCAGTTCGAGACGCATTCCAAGCCACCCTGCTTGCCTCTACTAGTAACTAGCGTACCACTCCAACGGGCCAGCCTCTGGGTGTGCTACCCCCGCCCCTCGACCATTGATCTTGACCCTTTGAGACACAACGCACCCTCAAAAATCTGCGTACGTCACACGCAGCATGTAGAATAACTATGGTTGGGTCTGAATTGGGTGTTGTATAAGCTGCATAGTGGTAACCTTCAAAGCCTGTTGAAACTGTACAGGTGATTACATTGTCCATAGGAGTGTCGTGAAGCAGCGTTCCTACTACCCACGTCCACTTCGCCTGCAGACTGCGAGCAACCTGGAGGCTGATATGTGTGTATTTTTACAGTCCAAGGGTAGCCAAACAGGCAAAAGGGAATTGCCCAACCTTATAAGCAGGAAAGGTGGTTTAAATATGATTTGATATACCATGGCATGTAATGATGCATCCGAACCAAAGCTTGTTACATTGACATCAGCTGGCCTGTGTTGGCCCAATATATTGATATTGAAACTCGAGCTTCCAAGGCACTGCCAGACCAGGATGCTTCACACATCTCTGCCAAGCACCTCCACTGTCTCGACCTTGGTGATAACATTCAACGTTTCTTGTTCTGGCTACGCATGACAGCTTCCCGCCAGCTCCATTGATCAGCCAATGGGTCAAGCACAATGCTTATGTAACGCCTATCATATCAGCTTTTAGACGCACTACCTAGCCTCAGGATATGCCTAATGACAGGGCAAGGGAGCTGCCTAGAAGATGCTACGCTTAGGCCATTAACATAAACAGTGATTACATTCTCTATCAGGGAGTGTTAGGTACAACTGTTTGTACTACCCAAGCCCCTCCAGCTAATCTTTAAGTGGTTCTTGATTTTTCGAGGTTGGGCAAGTCCCTTAAGTCTGGTAGGCCACCCCTGGACTGTCACTTGCACACATACACTACCTAGCCTAGTGTCACATACATGACATACAATACGTACTACCTATTTGGCTACCCCTGGACTGTAAAAGTACATGCATACATGTGGGCTGCGGGCTGCCTCATGCAGAATGTGCAGGTGGCACATGATTAGAGGTGACAGGGGGGTGCGTGATGTTGGCTTGGTCACAACAGATGTAGAGTTGGTCCCCACTGTGTGCTGGGCTCTATGTGATGTTGGCTTGGTCTCGAAGGATGTGGAGACGGTCCCCACTGGCTGTGGGTTAGGCCCCACATGACCTGATTCTGTGGAGGAGTTGCAGCCAATCATCCATTCACTGACTCACATGCGTCAATCCTGCAGGGTGGTTGGGTTGATTGGGTTGGTTGCAGCCAATCATGCATTCACGGACTCGCATGCATCTATCATGCGGGTTGGTAGGGCTGGAATGGGTTGGTTGCAGCCAATCATGCATTCACTGACTCGCATGCATCTATCATGCGGGTTGGTTGGGTTGGTTGGGTTAGTTGCAGCCAATCATGCATTCACGGACTCGCATGCATCTATCATGCGGGTTGGTTGGGTTGGTTGCAGCCAATCATGCATCCACTGACTCGCATGCATCTATCATGCGGGTTGGTTGGGTTAGTTGCAGCCAATCATGCATTCACTGACTCGCATGTATCTATCATGCGGGTTGGTTGGGTTAGTTGCAGCCAATCATGCATTCACTGACTTGCATGCATCTATCATGCGGGGCGGTTGGGTGGTTGTGTGGGTGGATGGGTTGTGTTGGTTGTGTTTGTCCAATTATGCATTCACTGACTCACATGTGACAATCTTGCAAGGTGGGTGGGGTGTGATTGGGTTGGTTGGGTTGGGTTGGTTGGATTGGTTGAGTTGCAGCCAATCATGCATTCCCTGACTAGCGTGCGTCAATCCTGCAGGGTGGGTGGGTGGGTGGGTGGGTGGATGTGATGGTCGAGGCAGATGGGTTGGGTTGGGGTTGGTTGTTGGTGAGGTTGATGTGGTGAGTTTTGGTTGGGTGGGTGATGTGTTAGGGTTGGTTGCGTTGAGATGGATGGTTTGGGTTGGGTGTGTTGGGGTGGATGTGTTGTGTTGTGTTGGTATTGGGTGGATGTGTTGGGTTGGGTTGGTTTGGGGTGTGTTGGTTGGTTTGGGGATGTGTTGGTTGGTGTTGGTTTGGGTGGTGGATGTGTTGGTTGGTTGTGGGGTGGTGTGTTGTGGTGGGTTGGGGTGTGTGTGTTGGGTTCGTCGGTTTGTGTTGGGTGATGTGTTGGGGTGGTTTGTGTTGGTTGGGTTGAGGTGGCATGGGTTGGGCTGCGGTTTGTGTTTGTGTTGGGGTGGCTGTGTTGGGGTGATGTGTTGGGGGTGGACCCCGTGTTTTGGAGACGGTGTTGCGGTTTGGGGTGGAGGTGGACGCTTGGGTCGGTTGGGTTGAGGGGGATGGTTGCGTCGTTGTGTTGGGGTGGCTGTGTTGGGTCGCTTCTGTGTTGGGAGTGATTGTGTTGGGTGCCTGTGTTGGGGGTGTCTGTCTTGGGGTGGCATTGTTTGGGTTGGTTGGGTGGCTGGTTTGGTTGCTCTTGGGTTAGATGGGTAAGGCTGGACGGTTTGGGTTGGATGGGGTGGATTTGTTGGTTGGGTTGGTAGGGTTGGTTCTGATGGGTTGGGTGGGTGGGGAAGAATCTCGACAGGGATAGGGAATGGGGTATGGGATTCATATGCCATGAATAGCACAGTCGCATGTCGAAATGCCGAAAGGTATTTCAGAGCACCACAGTTGGGAAGCTGTGCCTGGTCAGCACTGTACAGCATGCACTGCGGCAAGATGTAGACACCCGTCAATGCATGATGAAGATGATGATGATGATGACAACGATGCTGGTAACATCATCCTGGTGCTCTCCTAGACTACCAATGTGTCAACAACTTAAGGGAGGTCGAAGGGGACTGTTTTTCAGGGCGAGTATCACCAGATCACATTGACATAGGCAATCCATTTACTCGACCCAATCCAAACTCATAAATCATGGTACAGGTCTATAGGCTCTGCTCACATCATATGGTCGAGTGGGTCTGGTTTTCTGGGCGAGTTTAATCAGATCACATTGATATAGGCAATCCAGTTACTCGACCCAATCCAAACTCACCAGTCATGGTACAGGTCTATGGGCTCTGTTAAATGTGAGATCTTTCCATTGTGGCTGGCCTGGCACTGAGTGCATTGAACTTGGCCCGTCTCCTTATCATGGTCTATTGTGCAGGATACACTTTTGCTAGAGTTGCAGAAGGGGCAGTTGAAGGTAGTATCGAGCTTGGCTTTGGGGGCTTTGGCAGGGGCCTTGGCTTTGCTTTTCTTCCCCATTGTTCAGTTGGATGATCAAAGCAGGTTCGGAAATCCAAGATTGCTGGAGCGCAGCAACAAGGTTAAAGATATGCCAAGAAGAGAATCGCGGGAGCAGCAGCAGGAGGAGGAGGAGGAGGAGCACGTTGGGGGGAAAGAGGTGGATCCGATTTTCGAAAACCAGAGAACCTTCAGAAGCTTCCCAACTAGTGAAAAATCGCAGCTTCTAGCTCGATGGAACGATCTCTTTTAGAACGCGTGCAGAGGTGACTCGGAGAAATTTAGCTGGCTAGAGTAGCCTACATCAGCTACTAGCTACACTAGGAAATTCATCAGCTACTTTCTTGCGGCTGCCCATTGGATCTATTGACTGGGCAAATGTTTTTTAGCAAGTGCGAACGCGGTGCTAATCGTTTATCTGGAAGGTAACGCATGTAATATACCTCTTGCATTTGGCATTACTGAGGCGCTAGGGCACGTCACAACGTTTTCGCGAGCTTTGTGATCTGGACGAGTTGTGGCAGGCCCTTCTAAATAAGCCCATCCCATCTCCCTTTCTCCCCAACCTTCCTCGAGAGCGCAGAAACTAACTACCATTACACAGCGAACAATCGCTATCTAGTCGACATGCAATTGCAACGAGCCTTCGTGGCCCAAGGCCACATTTCCCGATCTATCCCCTCTGCCACCCACCAGCGTCTGGGACAGCCCTCAAAGTCCTCCTACGCTCTGTCCCACCCTGCTCCCTCGCAATTCACCCCCAGCCCCCACAGCCATCACCTATCCCAGCGCAAGAGCACGCTCGCATGGCCCGTTTCGGCCGTCTCTGAGGGTGCCACCGAGGCTGAGGCCTCCCCCCCACCAGCTGAGGAGCAGCAAGAGGAGCAGCAAGCCTCCACGCCTCCCACCCCTCCCCCCGCTGCCCCCCCACCCCCTCCTACCGGCCCCGTTGCCGATTCCTCCCTCAAGGGCATCCCTACCGGACTGGAATGGGAAATTGACTTCTGCTCAAGGCCGCTGATCGACGAACGAGGCAAGAAGGTCTGGGAGCTGCTTGTTTGCGACCCCGCACGAAACTTCGAGTACTCGCAATTCTTTCCCAACAGCAAGATCAACAGCGCGGAGGTAAGCCCTTGGCACATGCATGCCAGCTAGCAAGGCATGGTGGCAGATTAGTAGCCTCATTGGTGATCTATGGTGTAGAGTTTGGGGTGTAGCTACTGGGTTGATATTAGTGTGTGCTTGTCAGACATATTACAGTCTCAATATCATGGTCGATGGCGTGGAGGTAAGCCCTTGACAGCATGCATGCCAGCCAGCAAGGCATGGTAGTAAACTGGTCTCATTGGTGATAATTGGTGATCTGGGGTATATAGTTTGGTTGTAGCTACTGGGTTTGATATCGATCAATGGCGCAGGGCTAGGCCCTTGACAGCATGCATGCCAGCCAGCAAGGCATGGTAGTAGTTTAGTAGACTTGTTGGTGATCTTGGGTATAGAGTGTGGGGTCCAGCAACTGGTAATGACTTCAATATTTGCGTCCCGTCGATGGTGACTTTCCCCAGCTGCGGCGTACGGGAGGGTCCCCGTTACACCACGCCCCTCCAGGCGTTATCTTTTTTTTTGCGTCCAGTCACGGAAGTTCGAGCTCTCGCCATAATTTCTTGATAGCAAGGTCAGTAGCGCAGCAGCTCTGAGGTAAGCCCTTGACCTATGCATGCCAGCCATCAAGGCATGGTGGCAGGTTAGCAGTCTCATTGGTGATCTATGGTGTAGAGTTTGGGGTGTAGCTACTGGGTTGATATCAGTGTGTGCATGTCATAAATATTACATTCTCAACAGCATTGTCAATGGCGCAGAGGTAAACCCTTGGCAGCATGCAAGCCAGCCAGGCAACATGGTAGTAGGAGTGATAAGAGAGAGAGAGAGAGAGAGAGTGTTACACTGTGAACTGCCGTGAGGCGTGACCCTTTGCTAGTTGGCTGGTAAGTAAAGAACAAAGGCGGCAAGAATGTGAAGTACCAAGCCGCTGTACATCTTATCTAGTAACGCACTTGGTCCCGGATTCATATATTGATAGATTCAACTAGAAACTTAGGTGATATGGGGTTTATGATGTGGGGTGCAGCAACTAGGATCACTCTCATGATGGCAAGATCAGCAGCGCAACAGGCCAGAGGCAAGCCCTTGACAGCATGCATGCCTGCTAGGCAACATGGTAGTAGACACTTAGATGATCTGGGGTTTATAATGTGGGGTGCAGCAACTAGGATTACTCTCGTGATGGCAAGATCAGCAGCGCAACAGGCCGGAGGTAGACCCTTGACAGCATGCATGCCTGCCAGGCAACATGGTAGTGGACACTTAGGTGATCTGGGGTTTATAATGTAGGGTGCAGCAACTAGGATTGATTTGATTGTTCTCGAATCTTCACAACATTTGGAGCACTCGCCATACTTAATCAACAACCAGATCAATAGCGCGGAGATGAGCCCTTGACAGCATGCATGTGTGTATCTTACAGTCCAGAGGTAGAATAAATAGGCTAGAAGGACTCATAGCTTAAGGGACAAGCCAGGCAGGCAGGCCAAACATAGGTAAAACAGCCAGGCCAGGCATGCAGGCCAAATATAGGCAAAATAGCCAGGCCAGCCAGCCAGCCAGGCCAAATATAGGCCAAATAGGCTGAAGGAACCAGCCAGGCACTGATGTAGTAGACACTGATGTGTAAGGTCTGGTGATGCATTAGGTATGGATCAGGTTACTTCCATTGACCATATTGGCCAGCGCTTTAGCGCACTTGAAAAACAAAAAACTGCGCTTTGTAGTACAAAAAGCGCACAAATTGCTTGCTGCGCCCACAGGGGGGTGCGAAAAACTGTGCGAATCGCGCCGTGGGGCTCAAGAAGGCAGTGCGCCAGCACGCAAAAGTGTGCGCCTGGAAGTACCCTGGTATGGATCACCTGGGCAAAGGCACCATGGGGGCTATGCATCACAGTGTATGAGGTTGCATGCAGGTGTGCAGCAGTGTGGTGTGCACTGGTATGGATCACCTGGGCCTAGGCACCATGGGGGCTATGCATCGCAGTGCATGAGGTTGCATGCAGGTGTTCAGCAGTGTGGTGTGCACTGGTATGGATCACCTGGGCATAGGCACCATGGAGGCTATGCATCACAGTGCAAGAGGTTGCATGCTGGTGTGCAGCAGTGTGGTGTGCAGTATGGTCGGCGTAGGCGGTGTGCAGCAATAGGTGTGGGGTATGGATCACATGACCATTGGCACCATGCCCTGGGGGCTATGCATCACAGTGCATGAGGTTGCATGCAGGTGTGCAGCAGCGTGCTGTGCGGTATGGTCGGCGTAGGCTGTGTGCAGAATGGTCGGCGGAGACTGTGTTCTGCATGGCTGCATGATGGTGTATAGATCTCATGACTAAGCATCACAGTGCATGGGGTCACATGTAGGTGTGCAGCAGTGTGCTGTGCAGTATGGTCGGTGTAGGCTGTGTGCAGCGTGGATGCATGATGGTGTGTAGATCTCATGGCTATGCATCACAGTGCATGGGGTCACATGTAGGTGTGCAGCAGTGTGGTGTGCAGTATGGTCGGTGTAGGCTGTGTGCAGCGGGGATGCATGATGGTGTGTAGATCTCATGGCTATGCATCACAGTGCATGGGGTCACATGTAGGTGTGCAGCAGTGTGGTCTGCAGTATCGTTGGTGTAGGCTGTGTGCAGCATGGATGTATGATAGTCTATGGGTCAGCCCCTTTCAGTGATATACGTTGGTCTACTGGTAGACCAAATCACTATGAGGATGAAGAGTCGGGGGTTCGATCCCCCCTTCAGTTGCTCTTGGCGTTGCAGGACGTTGTCAACCGCGATGGTATCTTGGCCAGTTAAGGTAGAAGACCGCTCCCTACCCGCGTACGACGGGTTTCCTTAACACCATGCCCCACCAGGCGTTATCATTATCTATGGGTTACCCGGCCATAGGCACCATGGGTAGGGAACTGCAATCGGGGTACTACAAAACGCGTGCAGCAGCGCAATTTTGCGCACGCTTTTTGAGCCCCCCTGTGGGCGCAGCCTGCATTTGTTTCGCTTTTTGCACTAGAAAGCGCTGACCAATTTGACGTTTGTGCGCTTTAAGCGCTGACCAATTTGACAAAATAAAGTACCCTGGCTGCAATATGATATCATATGATATGACGGTATTATATGGTATCAAATGAGGCAGTCTGACTGGGCTTAAGGTACCATTTATATACAATCTCATATTATGCAATTGTATGCTATCATGACATTTCCCAGCCTTTGGTCTACATCATATGCTGGTCCTTAGCCATGGGTGCTATGTCAGGGATATTTTTTTCAAATAAAAAAGAGGAAATCTGATTCCTTTTTATTTTATTCCTCCCTATTTTCCTCCCCAATCAGGATCCTTGTTCCGATTTTTGGTCGATTTGGGTCATTTTTAGTCAATTTCAGTAAAAAAAGGTTTTTTATTATTTTTAGGTTTCTTATTCCGGCAATTTGGGGCAAAACGGGGTCTCGTTTTCCGATCGGAATGTGTTCCGGAAAAAAACATCCCTGGGTGCTGTGTGTCACTCTGCATGAGGTCACTTGCAGCATTGTTGTGTGCAGTACCCGGAGACTGATCGATGCGGTGTGCTGTAAATTAAGTTATCAATGTAGCGCGAACGCAAGGCCCCCGTCGTTAAAACAATTGTTAGGGGTTCAGTTCATCGATGCCTTTTCTGTTTATCCCTGTCACTGTTGGCCAAGACCCTTCAGCCTATTTGGCCTACCCTGGACTGTAACATACATACAGGGTTGCCAGGTACAGCATATGTATGTATATATATATATATATATATAGCCAGGTACAGTATATGTATATATATATATGTATATATATATGTATATATATATATATATATATATATATATATATATATATATATATATATATATATATATATATATATATAGATATATATATATATATATATCGACGATGTCATATGATATATATATATATATATATATATATATATGATATATATATATATATATATATAGATATATGATATAATATATATATATTGGATTTATTTCTTTCTTTTCTTAATACCAGCAGCATTTGGTACGATTCTATGTAGGGGTAGGAGGAGTGTGATGGTGTGTATATGGTGGTGTGTGTGTGGGGGGGGGGGGGGGGGGGATTTGGGCGCCTCCTAGGAGCTGAGGTTGTGTTTGATATAAAAATGTCAGTTTCCCCCTGCCTAGGTCTGCGGTGTAGACGAGCACGGCGAATGTTGAAAAGCACAAGGAGATGATGCTAGTATGTGCGATCCAACAAATGACTCATTAGTGCAGGCTGGGGCTGACCAAAACAACAGCAGCTCAATAGATTCCACCACCACCTACCACCACCACCCCCTGTGCCCCCCCCCCCCCCCCCCCCTAAACCTTTCCTACCCCCCCCCCACCCCCCCACCTACCTCACACACGCCTACACCCCCCATATCTCCACCTCACCTACACACCTACACACACAAACACACACACTGTGGAAGGTGTTAGAGGCCATGTTGGAGAGCACAGGAGGGCAGAGGCCCGACAAATGAAGTTATCCCCCCCACCCCACCCCTTGTACCCCCCCACCCTCACCCCCACCACCCGAAACCATCTCTAACCCCCCTTTGTTGTAGCTGAGGAGGGCGTTAGAGGCCATGTTGGAGAGCACAGGAGGGCAGAGGCCCGACAAATGCCGCTTCTCCCCCCCACCCCCCACCTTGTCCCCCCCACCCTCACCCCCACCACCCGAAACGATCTTTGCCCCCCTTTGTTTGCAGCTGAGGAAGGCGTTGGAGACCATGTTTTAGGTCACAGGGGGGCAGAGGCCTGAGAAGGTCCGTTTCCCCCCCCCCCCTCCCCCCCCCGTACCCCCCCACCCACACCCTCACCCCCCTTTGTTTGCAGCTGAGGAAGGCGTTGGAGACCATGTTGGAGGTCACAGGGGGGCAGAGGCCTGAGAAGGTCCGTTTCTTCCGTGGACAGATGGCTACCATTATCTCTAAGGCGCTCAACGATATGACCATCAAGCCTATCCCAAGCCGCAGATGCTTCACAGTCATGTGTGAGTGATTTCGTAAAGAATTATAGTATAATTCAAGTGTAATTAGTTTAGTATAATTCATAAAAAAATAAATATAATAGAAGTATAATTGATTCCAGTATAATTCAGGTATTATTCACTACAGTATAATTCAAGTACAATTAATTGTAGTATAATTCAAGTGTAAAAAATTAAAGTATAATTAGAGTACAAATAATTATAGTTAAATAATAGTATAATTCAAGTGTAATTCATTATAGGATAATTATTGTTTAATTAATTGTAGGATAATTAAAGTACAATTAATTGTAGGATAATTAATAACAGGATAATTTATTTTAATTGTACTTGAATTAATTATAGTATAGTTATTGTATAATGAATTACAGGATAATCCCAGTATAATTATGTACATGTACACATAAGAGATAGCTCACTTGCTTACTCACACGCATACTCACACACGCATGTATTCACCAGCCCACTACTCAGCCACACACACATGCACGTGCACACACACGCATATACACACATTTGCACATACAGATACACATATTCATACACACACACTCACTGACACATACACACACACTCTCTCACTCACCTTCCAACCTACCCACTCACCCTCTCACTCACCCACCCACTTACAACTGCCCCTCTCAGCCTGGCTGCATGAGCGCCTGGAGACCGTGTACAAGGCCGACCCCCGCTACAGCGACAAAGCCCAGAGCATATTCTACCTTGACCTGGGGCCGCCTGAGGCCCTCACCCACCCACCCACCCACCTACGCACAACTGCCCCTCTCAGCCTGGCTGCAACAGCGCTTGGAGACCGTGTACAAGGTTGACCCCCATTACAGCGACACGGTCCAGAGCATGTTCTGCCTTGTACTGGGGGCACCTGAGCCCCCCCCCCCACCCCACCCACTCACTCACCCTCTCACCCACCCACCCACCCACAACTGCCCCTCTCAGCCTGGCTGCAAGAGCGCCTAGAGACCGTTCACAAGGTTGACCTCCATTACATCGACACGGTCCAGAGCATGTTCTACCTTTACCTGGGGGCACCTGAGCCCCTCACCCACTCACTCACCCTCTCACTCACCCACCCACCCGCCCACCCACCCACAACTGCCCCTTCAAGCCTGGCTGCAAGAGCGCCTGGAGACTGTGTACAAGGTCGACCCCCGCTACAGCGACAAAGCCCAGAGCATATTCTACCTTGACCTGGGGCCTCCTGAGGCACTACCTGATGCTTTGAGGGGAGAGCAGTGGGCTTTTGTGCAGCTGCCTCTTGGAAATGTGCTCAAGATGTTGCAGAAGGTGGAAGCGGTGAGTGAGAGGGAGAGGCAGAGGCGCAGGCGGGAGGGTGGGAGGTTTAGGGGGAACAGAGGGGTTTAGGTTAAAGGGATGCCTTGAGGGGAAAGCAGTGGGCCTTTGTGCAGCTGCCTCTTGGAAATGTGCTCAAGATGGAGGCGGCGAGTCTTACGAATCGGATATTTGGGGGATGAACTCAGCCGGGTATGAGTAGGGGTCGGCTGTGCAGCTTCCTCTTGAAAATGTGCTCAAGATGTTGCAGAAGGTGGAAGCGATGAGTCTTACGAATCGGATATTGGGGGGATGAACTCAGCCGGGTATGAGTAGGGGTCGGCTGTGCAGCTTCCTCTTGGAAATGTGCTCAAGATGTTGCAGAAGGTGGAAGCGGTGAGTCTTACAAATTGGATATTTGTGGGTTGAATTCAGCCGGGTATGAGTAGGGGTCGGCTGTGCAGCTGCCTCTTGGAAATGTGCTCAAGATGTTGGAAAAGGTAGAAGCGGTGAGTCTTACAAATCGGATATTTGGGGGATGAACTCAGCCGGGTATGAGTAGGGGTTCGCTGTGCAGCTGCCTCTTGGAAATGTGCTCAAGATGTTGCAGAAGGTGGAAGCGGTGAGTCTTATAAATTGAATGTTTGGGGTTTGAACTCAGCCAGGTGTGAGTATTCAACCCTCGCAAATATAGAGTACTCAGCTGTATTGCTTGGCATAGGGAGAGGCAGAGGCGCAGGCGGGAGGGTGGGTGCGTGTAGGAAGAACGGAGAGGTTGGGGGGAGAGGTGAGGGGTGGGAGGGGCAGAGGCGCAGGCAGGAGGGTGGGAGCGTATATAGAGTTCGGAGAGGTTGGGGGCAGAAGTGAGGGGTGGGAGGGGCAGAGGCGCAGGTGGGAGGGTGGGAGCGTGTAGGGAAAACAAAGGGGTTGGGGTAGGAGGGATAGATAGGTTGGGGGGAGAGGTGAGGGGTGGGAGGGGCAGAAGCGCAAGCAGGAGGGTGGGAGCGTACAGGGAGGACGGAGGGGTTGGGGGAAAAGGTAAGGGGTGGGAGGGGCAGAGGCGCAGGGGGCAGGGTAGGAGCATACAGGGAGAACAGAAGGGTTGGGGGAAGAGGTGAAGGGTGGGAGGGGCAGTGACGCAGGCGGGAGGTTGGGAGCGGATAGGGAAAAAAAAGAGGTTGGGGGGAGAGGTAAGGGGTGGGAGGGGCAGAGGTGCAGGCGGGAGGTTGGGAGCGGATAGGGAAAAAAGAGGTTGGGGGGAGAGGTAAGGGGTGGGAGGGGCAGAGGTGCAGGCGGGAGGGTGGGAGCGTGTAGGGAAAACAAAGGGGTTGAGGTAGGAGGGATGTATAGGTTGGGGGGAGAGATGAAGGGTGGGAGGGGCTGAAGCGCAGGCGGGAGGGTGGGAGCGTGTAGGGGGAATGGAGGGGTTGGGTAGGAAGGATAGAGAGGTTGGGGGGAGAGGTGAGGGGTGGGAGGGGCAGAGGGGCAGACGGGAGGGTGGGAGCGTGTAGGGGGAATGGAGGGGTTAGGGTAGGAGGGATAGAGAGGTTGGGGGGAGAGGTGAGGGGTAGGCAGAGAGCGAGGAGGTTGGAGGAGTGGGTGGCAAGGTTGGAGGAGTGGTCAGGGAGGCGAGGGGAGGGAGGGTGTGGGGAACGACTTATTACCCTAGCCCCATGAAAACATAGCAGCAAGCTAAACAAGCTTACAACACACTCCCCTATGTGTGCCCACTCTGCAGCGTAATATGTTTGGCTCCATGTTTTACCTGGACTGCTACATACAAACCTACATACATACATACGTACGTACACATACATACATACGTACGTACGTACACACACATACATACATACATACTCACATACATATAGCTTACAACACACTTTCCTATCTGTTTGCCCACTATGTAGTGCGAGATGTTTGGCTCCACGTTCTCTCTGGATACTGCTGGTGTTGCTAAACTGCCCAAGGACATCCTCATACCTGGTGAGATCAATTTACAGTAATTGGCGGAGCCCCCCCTTTTGGGGGGCGGGAGCTTCCAGTGTTACCCATTTGTCCGTCCATTCGTCTGACCGTGATTAAGCCCGACACGTCAGCCAACGGTCTCGTAACTAACTCGCTTCCCTTGCCACCTGTCGCTCCGTCGCGATCACTCTCCGCCAATTTTTAGCGTCGCAGGCGACGCTGCATAGAACTTGTTCTGCTGGGGTTGCTGCTCTGAACAAGGAACTGGTGAGATCAACCTACCATTCACATCTGCTGGTGTTGTTGCTCTGCCCAAGGACATTTTAGACCTGGTGAGATCTATTTACATTTACATCTGCTGGGGTTGCTGCTCTGACCAAGGAACTGGTGAGATCAACTTACCATGAACATCTGCTGGTTTTGTTGCTCTGCCCAAGGACATTTTAGACCTGGTGAGATCTATTAACATTTACATCTGCTGGTGTTTTTGCTCTGCCCAAGGACATTTTAGACAAGGTGAGATCTTTTAACATATACAGTTTCTTTCCGACCAATTTACATTGACATTTACATTTGCTCTCCAACCAATTCACATTTGCATTTGCATTTTCTTTCCGAACGATTTACATTTACATTCATATTTTCTCTTCGACCACTATTTACATTTTCATTTTCATTTCTCTCCGACCAATTTACATGTACGATCAACTCTGTCAAACCGCGGGTACGATTGGAGTTCAGTAGAGCACCAGGAAAATGTAATCATTATCAGCATATCACTGTCGTATCATCATCATATCATCATCACCATATCATCATCATCACCATCATCATCATATCATCATCATATCATCATCATCATCATCATACCATCGTCATCATACCATCATCATCATCATACCATCATCATCATCATACCATCATCATCATCATACCATCATCATCACCATATCATCATACCATCATCACCATATCATCATATCATCATCATCATATCGTCATCATCATATGATCATATCATTATCATTATCATATAATATCATCATCATTATCATATCATCATCATATCATCATCATCATATCATCATCATCATCAAATCATCATCAAATCATCATCAGATCATCATGTCATCATCATGTCATCATCATGTCATCATCAGATCATCATCAGATCATCATCAGATCATCATCAGATCATCATCAGATCATTATCATCATGTCATCATCATGTCATCATCATGTCATCATCATATCATCATCATATCATCATCCAATCATCATCGAATCATCATAATATCACTATAATATCATCATCATATGATCATCATATCATCATCATGTCATCATCAAATCATCATCACATCATCATCAAATAATCATCATATCATCATCATCACATCATCATCATATCATCATCATATCATCATCATATCATCATCATATGATCATCATGTCATCATCATATCATCATCATCATCATCATCATCATCATCATACCATCGTCATCATACCATCATCATCATACCATCATCACCATATCATCCTATCATCATCATCATATCGTCATCATCATATCATCATATCATATCATATCAAAATCATTATCAAATCATCATCAGATCATCAGATCATCATCAGATCATCATCAGATCATCATCAGATCATCATCAAATCATCATCAAATCATCATCGAATCATCATAATATCATCATAATATTATCATCATATCATCATCATATCATCATCAAATAATCATCATATCATCATCAGATCATCATCATATTATCATCATGTCATCATCATATCATCATCATATCATCATATCATCATCATCATCATCATATCATCATCATGTCATCATCAAATCATCATCATATCATCATCATATCATCATCATATCATCATCATATCATCATCATCATATCATCATCATATCATCATCATCATGTCATATCAGCATGTCATCTATCATGTATCAATCATCATCATGCATATCATATTGCATCATATATAATCTCATATATGCATGTCATATCATCTCATATCACATCATATCATGATGAATATCATCATATCAATCATATATCATCATTTAAAGTAATCATCGAAGCATCAATCATGTCTATCATCAGGTCATCATATATCATAATCATATCATAATAAGGGTGTAACTAATTCATATCATCATATATAGTCATTCATAATAGCAGCATCACTCACCATATATCCCCATATATCACCACACTATTTCATAATAGAAGCAGAAACAGATCATCATCAAATTCATGATCGAAGATATCAGTATCATCATATCATCATATATATATATATCATCATCAAATAAGCATAAATCATTAAGCATCATATCCATAATCGAATCATAATAAATCATCATCATATACAAAATCATATCATCATCGGATCATCATGGATCATCGTCATATAATATCAGATCAAATCAGTCAATATCATCATCAAGCAGCAGAATATCATAATTATATATCTCAGATCATCACAAATCGTCATAATACATCATAATCATCATCAAATCATCATCTATCTCATAAATATCATCATCTCATCATCAGATCATATCTAGTATAGCCAGTTATCAGCTCATCATAATATCCGTCAATTATCATCTATACTTCATTCATCCTCAGGTCATCATCAAATCATCATCTATCATAATAGATCATCATCATATCATCATCATCTACCTAATATCACATCATTCATATTCATATTAATCTGTCATAATCATATGTATCATCATATCATATCATATCATCATTCAGAGCAGTAATCATGTCATCATATATCATCATAATATAATTCTCGTCATATCCTCGATAATATTCACCATCATGATCATGATCGATCATGAATCATATATCTCATATACATCAGAGCATCATCAGATATCAGGTGTTCATATGCAGCACCAAACGGATATCATATCAGTTGCAGTCATCAAAGCATCAAAATCATTCATGGAGCATCAGCATATCATTCAATCATCAAAGCATCATCCGATCATCGTTCATTCATTAATCATCACCAACAAATCATCATCATAGCATGCAGCAGGCATGAATCAAAGCAGCATCGGAGCATGAGCAGAGCAGCAGCGGTCATAGGGCATTGTCAGGCATCGGCACATCACAGTCAGGCAGCACATCATCAGAGAGCATCATGCAGCCTATAGCGAGCATCAAAAGTCAGTCCGAGTCATCATCAGGCAGCATCAAGCAGCAGCATGAAAGCAGCAAATAAGCATTACATGGCATCATTCATTTAAATATGATATCATCATCAAATCATCATCGTATCATCATCATCATCATTAAATCATCATATCATCATCAAATCATCATCATAGACAACCCATAGTGCGGGAGAGCAATTGGCTCCATGTTCTCCTTGGGTACTACTGGTGCTGCTGCTCTGCACCAAGGGCATCCTCATACATGGTGAGATCAATGAGCAAGAATGTTCAGTTTGGGTGGGGTTGGGGTGGGGGGGGGGAGAGAGATAGCTGGCTCCAGAGGCATGTGGTGAGTTGAGGAGGTTAAGTGTTTGTGGATGGGTAGCAGGGGGTGGTGTGTGTGGGGGGGGGGGGGGGGGGGGGGGGGGGGGGGGGGGGGGGGGGCTCCTCATACATGGTGAGATCAATGAGCAGAGTTGGTTTGTTCATGATGCCCATGGAGGGCCTTTGAACATTTTATCGTGTACTGCACGCTGAATTCGGAGTCTACAGGGGTCGTAATTTGAATGTTGGGTCTTAAAGGGTGTTTTTAAAAAGGTGTTAGAAAGGAGTGTTTTTGAAAAGGTGTTCAAAAGGAGTGTTTAAACAAGATGTACTAAAGGAGTGCTTTTTAAAAGGTGTTCTAAAAGGGTGTTTTTATTATTCGCTAACCATCGAAACAAGTTGTAGAATCTTATAACTGGTGCGATCAATGAGGAAACATTTCTGTAGACAGACTAGCAGATACAAGTTTTTTTTGTCCATGATGCCCACAAGTTCCCCTTGACTGCGCAAGCCGCGGGCGCATTTGGAGTCCAGTAGGGCACCAGGGGGAAATGTCATCATCATCCTCATCATCCTCATTATCCTCCTCCTAATCGTTATCATCATTTTGTTCTGGTCAATGGTTACCTTGTATTTAGATACACTCGCACACACTCCCCCTGGTGTTTCTGTATTGCCCATAGAACAAGTCTGAAGAGCACCCCTGGCCATACCCCCCCCCACCACCACCACCACCACCACCATACGCACCCACACACTACCCCTGGTGTTTCTGTCTTCACCCTGTGTGACCTGCCCATCGAACAGGTCTGAACACCACCCCTGGCCATACCCCCCTAACCCCCTACCCCCCCACTACACACACTCCATTAGGTGTTGCTGTGTTCAGCCAGCGTGCCGTGCCCCTTCCCGCATGGAACAAGACTGAACACCACTCCTGGTCATACCCGCCTGCCATCTCCACGCTCCTGGCCATACCCGCCTACTATCTCCACGCTCCTGGCCATACCCACTACCCCTACCCCCCATCACACACCACATACACACGCTCCCTTACGTGTTAATGTGTTTAGCCGCCATACTTTTCCGCCAACACGATGGAACAGCAAACCTGGCAACCAATCCTTGATCCCCAACCTTCCTCTCATCTCCCCACTCCTTGCCATAGCCACTACCCACTGCCCCTACCCACCACCACACACCACACACACAGACGGCAAACCTGGAAACCAATCCTTGATCCCTAACTTAATCATCCCCCCTCCCATCTCCCCACTCCTTGCCATACCCACTACCCTTACACCCCCGCGACACACACACACACTCCCGTAGGTGTTGCTGTGTTTAACCGGCGTCCCTTGCCCCTGGCGGCGTGGATCAAGTCGAAACACCTAAATCCTGCCCCCCCCCCCTCAAACACCCCCCCTACACACACACTCCCGCAGGTGTTGCTGTGTTTAGCCGGCGTGCCCTGCCCTTGGCAGCGTGGACCAACGGCCTAGAGATCGCTAGTGTTAAGGCCGATGTGGAACGCTCTTGCCTGGTGCTGGAGACTGGAGTAAGCCAGAGATGGCGCTACGGTGGATGGAAGACCAGCCAGGATTCCATTGAGGAGGGCGCAGGGTTGGGAGGAGGCCAAGGGTGAAGTCGAGTGAGTGCATGGGGTGAAGGGAGGGGAGGGGGGGGGGGGGGGGGGGGGGTAACCTGGGCCATGTTGCCATGTGTACCTATTGAGGGGGGGGGGGGGGGGGGGGGGGGGGCATAACCTAGGCCATGTTACCATGTTTGCCTAATGAGGGGGAGGGGGGGGGGGGGGGGGGGGCCTGCGTTGGGTACAAGGCCAGGCAATAGACTGTGTAGGAGGTTAAGGGGGGGGGAGGAGGCCAAGGGTGAAGTCGAGTGAGTGCATGGCAGAAGGGGGGGGGGGGGGCTGCATTGGGTACAAGGCCGGGCAAGAGACTGCTTAGGAGGCGCAGGGATGGTAGGAGGCGCAGGGTGAAGTTGAGTGAGTGCATGGGGTGAGGGGAGGAGGTGAGTGTGGTGGTGGGGGGTGAGGAGGCATGGGTTGGGTACATAGGGAGGCGGAGTTACTCCTACATAATGAGGGAGAAGGCACCCGTAGGTCGGCAGGAGATGCTGACGCACGACCAATCACGCCTGCAACACTGGCACTACACTGATCAGTGTCTCCCATCAACCTAATCTCATGCCACCCTTCACTCACTCTCTCTGGCCCTGCACTGATCAGTTTCCCCCATAAACCTAATCTCATGCCACCCTTCACTCACTCTCTCTGGCCCTACGCTGATCAGTTTCCCCCATAAACCTAATCTCATGCCACCCTTCACTCACTCTCCTGTGCAGTGGCTTGCACTTCTTGGCAGTACAACCAGACCCCGACAGTGAGAAGCTTGACGGAATGTGGCTGCTGCAGGATCGCGACCCCCCTAACATCTAGAGGGCATGTTTGGCTCATGTTTGAATGTCATGGTTAATGTTCGACTGTATGAGGTTTCGGGTGGTTGATGTTCGACTGTCTGAGGTTTCAGGTGGTCGACGTTCGACTGTATGAGGTTTCAGGTGGCTGGTGTTCGACTGTTTGAGGTTTCGGGTGGTTGATGTTCGACTCTCTGAGGTTTCAGGTGGTTGATGTTCGACTGTCTGAGGTTTCAGGTGTTAGATGTTCGACTGTATGAGGTAAATGTCAGACTGTCTGAGGTTTCAGGGAAAGGTTGTTGTGGCGCAACACTTGTGTGCCAGCGGCATGATTTTTGATTTTTGATTGTTACATGGTTCTTCAGCCAATTCTGGGCTGCTCACCGTCTGCCATTTCCAAGTGCCCCCGTGCGATGCGCAATGCCCACGGAAACCAGGGAGCACACTAAGCGGATTAGTGCAAGCGGCATGAATAAACTCTGGGAGGGGGGGGGGGGGGGGGGGGGGGGGTAAGAACGGAAACCCTTGAATCTACAGGAGTGGTAATGGGCTAGTTTTGTTTGGAGTGTTTTGAATTAGTGGAGGTATGCTTCGTCTGAGTTAGGCAATCAAGGGGATCGTTTGGTGATTGGTGTAACTATGGTTGATTGTAGCATGTTCTGGCAGCCTTCAGACTGCCCACGTCTGCGAGTGGATTGGGCATAGGTTAGATAGAACTACCCCACACTCCAAAGCGCTGAGTGAAATGTCTAGAGTTATCTTGATTATTCGAGGTTAAGTTAGTCCCTTTAGCCTGATTGGCTACCTCTTGACTGTAACAACATATTCAGTAACGAGTGCACCATGTCCACATGTATTTTTGTTGTTTCGTGCTTTTCAGCCATCTCTGGGACGCTCACCGTCTTCCGACCCCCCCCCCCCCCACACACACATAACATTCCATTCCATTTAGGCTGTACAACACGTATGCACCTTCTGAGTTCATCATCGACCCATGGTGTATGTACGTATGTTCAGAGGTATCCAAATAGGCGTAAGGGACTTTCCTGACCTTACAAGCAGGCAGTATGAAAAACGAGCACTGGTTAACTGAAACCCAACAGATCGTAGATCAACCGGAATTCTCGTTATGCAGATAATTTAACATCTCGTTTGTGTTACATTAATTAGTAGATGTTACAAGCAGGCCAGCTGGTGGCTACCATGCAGAGGACATATGCACCCGGGGGTGGCGGCCGTGATTCTGCCTTCTTCCGCTGCGAAAAATGAATAAGAACAAAATGGTTGGTTCGAGTTTACATTATCCTGGTAATATTCTGTTTTACTGCCGAGGACGGCGAGCAGCCAAATTGCTGGCTTAAGCTATGTAACCAAGTTCAAGTTCAGGTTCTTCCGCTGCTGCTGCAGTTTTAGCAACTCGATGCTCGAGTTCCCAGAAAAATATTCTCCTACACAGAGGATGCTGCTTACCCTAGCTATCTTCCAGATCGACTACCACTTGTTTGACAAGGGTGGAGATTAGGGCTAGTTTTAGGCATTTTCAGACTACCGGTATTTCACACATAATGGATGCTGCTTCCCAGGGTAGTGCAGGACGCAGCGTCCTGCGTCGCAGGACGCAACATGGGCAGGGTCCGTTGCGTCGCATACGCGACATGGGAGGGTCCGTTGCGTCCCAGACGCAGGTTCAGGATGTTAGTTGCGTCTCACCCAGCAGTTGATTGGCCCACCACCACTCCGTGGCCCACCACCTTGCCGTGGGCTACAGGTTCTGTTGACAGATAGACGCAGCCTAAGTACTTGATTGCGTCCCAGGACGCAACTTACCGACTTGGGTGCGTCCCAGGACGCAACATACCGAATGAGGGTGCGTCCCAGGAAGCAACCCTTGGGGTCCGTTTGAAGTACCCTGCTGCTTCCTCTAGCTATCCTCCAGATCTCACTAGCCCAGGCCTACAAATTTTGCTCCATGCCGATCGATTTTTTCTGACGATGGAGCTTTAATGGCATGATTCCTTATGTTTTGACCCATTTCAGATCATTCCGAACATCTCATTTCGGGGGGGGGGGGGGGGGGCAATTCATTGACACCACCTTGAGACCCGGGGGGGGGAGGGGGGAGTATGGGTGGTACGAATGGGTAGGTACCCCCCCCCCCCCACCCCCCCCCCCCCCCCCCCCCCCCCCCCCCTTTATTGAGCCCCACTGCTGCCATCATTCGCCCGATTGAGATGAAACTTGAACTGGCTTTCGGCCAAGGCCCATGTTTGGGGGCGAGTTGGGTAGAAGTCGCCCCACGGTGAAGTGCAGCTGAACCATGAAAACTTTCCCGCAACCGTTTTGTTTGAACTAATGAAAACTTAAGCTTCTGGCCGCCCTTTGCGAAGACAAAGGGTGACTGCGGCACTTGGGCAACCCAAAGAGTGGGGTGGAGTGGGGGGGCAGAACTGAGTTTTAACTATCACACAATCCCTGTTTGGGAATTCTGAGGATGCCATTGTGTGCGCCATAGTGTGAACACCAAGAATTCATGTACAATTTTAATTCGTGCCTCTTATTTCTATTTAGGGGGGGGGGGGGGGGGGGGGGTCTCCTCAGGTTTTGTAGACATGGGGTAGGGCTTCCTTTTTTTACTCCTGCAATACTAAGCAATTTTATAACAACACATATGCGACCCCCCCAACATCTATATGGCACCATGCTTGGTTGATGTTTGTATGTATGTATGTTACAGTCCAGGGGTAGGCCCAATAGGCTAAAGGGACTTGCCCAACTGTAGTAGGAAGGGCTTTAAAAGAAAAAGCACTGATGAGCCGAACCCCAAACAATCGTTTTACCGACGGGGGCCTTGAGTTCGTGCCACAGGATGTTTGACTGCCTGAGGTTGATGTCCGACTAAAGGTAGGGAATGGCAACTAATAATGGTGTTTGAAAAAATAATACTAACTAATATTCGGCTAATATTATCATACGGTCACAATAATATTAGTTTTTCAAATAAATTCGAAATTCTGGTGACAGGGTTCGTCCGACTAATATTACATACTATTATTTATTCACTTGTACTGTGTAACATAGCCGACCCCTAACTATATGAGATTTCGGGGAATGGGTGGTGTGGCACGACAGTTGGAGTTTGCAGACAATACTTAGGAACATGTAACAATCAAAACCAACCGCCATGGTAGTTTTGTCCATGTAAAGTAGCAGCCCATTCTCTACCGTCGTAAGACAGGGCTCCCTTAATACCCCACCCCACCAGACTTTATCATAATAAGTTTATTACAAACACAAATAAATACTTGGGGCCCTATCACTTTCAGGCTGTTTGTAAGTATCTGGTTTTTCGAGATTCATACCACAAACCCTATCCATGATCACTCCGCTCTTAGCCATCAAGCATACTTTTCAAGGTGAGCTTCCTTGTTGAGCCTACTGACAAGCTTCATACAATCCGACTACTTCTAACAATGAGACTACTCTTTTGTAGGAGTGGCAACGCCATTCAAACTGGATCCTCCGTGTCGCTGGTTTGTGTCAGGAGACCCACCTCCTGGGGTGAAATTCCTTTCACAACTTATAAAAAGGACACAAGGGGCCTTCTACTTCCTGCAGTGTGCTGCACTGTTGTAGCTAGGGAACCCACGTGCACTTACAATCCAATTTAGGACACAGGGGGCCTTCTACTTCCTGCGGTGTGCTGCACTGTGGTAGCTAGGGAACCCACGTGCACTTACAATCCAATTTAGGACACAGGGGGCCTTCTACTTCCTGCGGTGTGCTGCACTGTGGTAGCTAGGGAACCCACGTGCACTTACAATCCAATTTAGGACACAGGGGGCCTTCTACTTCCTGCAGTGTGCTGCACTGTGGTAGCTAGGGAACCCACGTGCACTTACAATCCAATTTAGGACACAGGGGGCCTTCTACTTCCTGCGGTGTGCTGCACTGTGGTAGCTAGGGAACCCACGTGCACTTACAATCCAATTTAGGACACAGGGGGCCTTCTACTTCCTGCGGTGTGCTGCACTGTGGTAGCTAGGGAACCCACGTGCACTTACAATCCAATTTAGGACACAGGGGGCCTTCTACTGCCTGCGGTGTGCTGCTCTGTGGTAGCTAGGGAACCCACGTGCACTTACAATCCAATTTAGGACACAGGGGGCCTTCTACTGCCTGCGGTGTGCTGCTCTGTGGTAGCTAGGGAACCCACATGTACTTGATAAAGTATGTGATCTTACTAGGGGTAATGCTTTCACTGAACTTTTTCAAGTGGGACCCCCTTTCTTTAGAATAGAGTTGCGACTGCCTATTATACCCCAAGGGTCCCACTGGTACTTTAAAAAATTTGGGCACAGGGGGGCCTTCTACTTTCTGCGGTTTGCTGCGCTGTTGTAGCTAGGGAACCCGCGTGCTCTCATCAACCCTCCTGTCCCTGACCCTGACCCCTCCTCCTCCCGCCTCCCCTCCTGCTCCCTCTCCTGGCTCAGCAGTACACCCGTCCTGGCAAACAAGTACTGCTGAGATGCCAGGTCAACACGCTCCTGTTCAGGCAACTCGTACGGCTTCATGCCGCGCTTCAGTTCGTAGGGCGCCTCCGGAGCAGCGCAGTAGGTGATACCGCACTCGTTCAACGCATCCTGCGCCGCGCAGATCATACGACTGCGCCACTCGAACGACCTCCCCACATCCTCTGCTACGTGGGTCAGCTCCCAGTACGCCAGCCACTTAAGCTTCTTCGGGTCCTCCAGGGATCGCGCGATGACCGCCACCGAGTCTTCATTGGTGCAGTACTCTTTAGGGTTCCGATTTGCGTGCTCCTTCATGCGCATCTCGACATGCTTCAGGACTGAGGAGGGGGTGTCTAGGTCTACCAGCATTGCGCAGGTGTCCCACATGTGTTCGGAGCGGGAGTAGTTCTGAATGATGTCGGACATGAGGCGGTTGATCGGGATGTAGAGACGTCGGCCGTTGCTCTTCAGCGCAGTGATGGCCATCAGGTCAATCCCCTCGACCTGCGGTCAAGAGAAAATAGTATTACTACAGGCGGGGGGGGGGGGGAGGGGGAGGCAGGAAATAAGCTGCCATACCTCATCTTTGCTTTAAATAAAGCTTATCCTCAGGATCCGATTACAACTTTTTTTGTTTACAAAAAAATTGAAGTCTGACTACAGGTATCATACACGGGATGGCATATTATGATTTTGAGGACGTTTTGGATTGGGCCTGTCTTGGGTCAACAATGGCCAGATGTCTAAGACAATATAATATAATGTGCACAGTGATGGCCATCAGGTCAATCCCCTCGACCTGCGGTCAAGAGAAAATAGTATTACTACAGGCAGACTACGGGTACAATACACGGGATGGTATATATTATGATTTAGGGGATGTTTTAGAGCGGGCTTGCCTTGGGTCAACAATGGCCAGATGTCTATGCCAATATAATATAATGTGCACAGTGATGGCCATCAGGTCAATCCCCTCGACCTGCGGTCAAGAGCAAATAGTGTTACTATGGCAGACTACGGGTACAATACACGGGATGGTATATTATGATTTAGGGGATGTTTTAGAACGGGCTTGCCTTGGGTCAACAATGGCCAGATGTCTATGACAATATAATATAATGCGCGCTTTGATGGCCATCAGGTCAATCGCCTCAGCATGCTGTCAAGAGAACATAGTTTTGCAACATGCAGGGGTGGGTGGGGTGTGGGACAGGAAATAAGCTGCCGTACCTCATCTTCACTTTAAATATAGCTTATCCTCAGGATCCGCTTATAACTTTTATTAACCCCCAATACACATGTATACTCGAGGCAGACTACGGGTATTATATACTGGATAACTTTTTTAAACCCCAAATACAAATGTATATATAAGGCAGACTACGGGTATTATATACTGGATGGTATATTATGATTTGGGGGATGTTTTGGAGCGGGCTTGCCTTGGGTCAACAATGCTAAATGTCTATGACAACATAATATAATGTGCACGGTGATGGCCATCACGTCAATCGCCTCAACATGCTGTCAAGAGAACATAGTTTTACTACATGCAGGGGGTGGGTGGGTGGGGGGCAGGAAATGAGCTGCCATACCTCATTTCCGCTTTAAATAGAGCTTATCTTCAGGATCCAATTACATTTTTTTACACAAATCAGCCAAAATACAAATATATATATATAAAGCAGGCTATGGGTATTATATACGGGATGGTATATTATGATTTTGAGGATGTTTTGGAGTGGGCTTGCCTTGGGGTCAACAATGCTAAATGTCTATGACAATATAATAGAATGTGCTCGGTGATGGCCACCAGGTCATCCCCCTCAATCTGCGGTCGCGACAAAATAGTATTACTACGGCAGACTACGGGTATTATAAACGGGATGGTATTATATTATTATTATTATGGTATTATATTATGATTTCGGGGATGTTTGGGGGGGGGGGGGGGGGGGGGGGGGGCCCTTGAGTCAAGTACGGCCAGATGTCTATGCCAAGATAATATGATGGCCACCAGGCCAATCACCTCAGCCCGCGGTCAAGAGAAAGCATTGTTACTACAGGTATCACATACATGATGAAGTATTAAGAGAAAGTATTGTTCCTACTGGTATCACGTACATGATGGTATAAGAGAAAGTATAAGAGAAAGTATTGTTACCACAGGTATCACATACATGATGGTATAAGAGAAAGTATTGTTACTACAGGTATCACATACATGATGGTATAATATGATTTTGACCAAAGGCGAGTATGATGTCATATGATTAGGGAACGGCAACTAATATAAGTGTTTGAAAAAAATATAGTGTCACAATAATATTAGTTTTTCAAATAAAATATAGTGTCACAATAATATTAGTTTTTCAAATAAATTCGACTTTCTGAGCTCGTCCGACTAATATTATATAATATTATATAATATTATTAACTCTCTAATATTATATAGCATAGCCGTCCCCTACATATGATATCATACAAATTGCATCATGATATTGCATACAAAAGGTAACTTCAGCCTAGTCAGACTGTCGGCATCACATGGTATCATATAATGACAGGATATCATATTGCCGTTCCCGTATCATATACGGGATGGTACATTATGATTTAGGGGATGTTTTAGAGCGGGCTTGCCTTGGGTCAACAATGGCCAGATGTCTATGACAATATAATATAATGCGCGCTTTGATGGCCATCAGGTCAATCGCCTCAACATGCTGTCAAGAGAACATAGTTTTACTACATGCAGGGGGTGGGTGGGTGTGGGACAGGAAATAAGCTGCCTTACCTCATCTCCACTTTAAATAGAGCTTATCTTCAGGATCCAATTACATTTTTTTAAACCCCAAATCAGCTCAAATACAAATATATATATAAGGCAGGCTATGGGAATTATATACGGGATGGTATATTATGATTTTGAGGATGTTTTGGAGCGGGCTTGCCTTGGGTCAACAATGCTAAATGTCTATGACAATATAATATAATGCGCGCGGTGATGGCCATCAGGCCAATCCCCTCAACCTGCGGTCAAGATACGAGTTTGTCTACAGACTCTTTCAGTGATATACAATGGTCTAGTGGTAGACCAGATCGCTTGAGGATGAAGAGTCGGGGGTTCGACTCCCCCTTCGGTCGCCCTTGGCGTTGCAGGTCGTTGTCAACCGCGATGGTAGCTTGTCCAGTTGAGGTAGGAGACCGCTCCCCACCCGCGTACGACGGGCTCCCTTACAGCAATTCAGGGGATGAACTGGACAAACGTTTCGTACTTTGTCGAGAATTGTCGAGAATCCCAGGCCAAATTGTCGAGAATTCTCGGATTTCCAGGCAAAAATTCTTGACAAAGTACAAAGTATGAGTTCTCGCGGAAAAGGTTTGTCCAGTTCATCCCCTGAATTGCTATAACACCACGCCCCACCAGGCGTTATCATTACCAGTTTGTCTACGTGCTCTCTACTAATCCCTAAGGTGGAGAGATTGGTACTATTTGTGATGGGCATGGTACCAGTGGTACCTATGGTGAAGACTAGATGTATATGATAATATAATATAATTTAATATAATACAATACAATACAATACAATATACTATACTATACTATACTATACTATACTATACTATAATCTATTGTAATATAATATAATATAATATAATATAATGTAATATAATATAGTGTAATATAATATAATGTAATATAATATAATGAGCGCATTGGTGGGCATCAGGTCAATCCCCTCAACCTGCGGTCACGAGAATTTGAATTGTTGACAATAATTATGTTGTTATATCAGTCGCACGCAGCAAAGGGATGGATGACAAACAGGAAGAGCACCGACCCATCCAGCGTCCTCAGGGAGTTGATTAAGACTAAGAACAAGACCAGGCAGATGATACTGATCGCCCCCCTACTTCTTATCCCTCCTTTTTGCCTTCTCCCCCCCTTCCCTCCCTCCCCTTCCCCTACCCCCTCCCCTTCTCCCTTTGCCCCTTTGCCTCCTCCCATCCCCAAAACCTCCCCCCTTCCCCCCCCCCCCCCCACCCCCCCCACACACACCACACACACACCACACAGACTTCCCCCTCCCTCCCACGCACCTTGCAAATCTCTCCACACGACAGTTGCAACCAGTCGCCCACATCGAAGGGATGGATGACAAACAGGAAGAGCACCGACTCATACAGCGTCCGCAGGGAGTTGCCAAAGACAAAGACAAAAGCCAGGCAGAATGTACTAATCGACACCCACAGGTTCCCGATGTTCACGTTGAAGATCCAGAGGTACAGAAGTACAAACATTGTTTGGATGATTACGCCACACACAAGTTCGAGCTTGGCCACTACACTCTTGGTGTCTTTCAGTGACAGGGCCAGCTTCTTGCGCTCCTTGTATACCTGAGGGGGTAGATGTGTGTGTGGGGGGGGGGGGGGGGGGGAGGGGGGGGGGGGGTATGTATGCTATAGTCCAGGGGGCATTCGATTAGGCTGGATGGGTGTGTTAATTAGGCTTAAGTAATTGTAAGGGAGTATGTTTCATTCAGCAAAATGATGACACCACACAAGTTCGAGCTTGGCTACGGCTCTCTTGGTGTCTTTCAGTGACAGGGCCAGCTTCTTGCGCTCCTTGTATACCTGTGGGGGCGGATGTGTGCGTGTGTGTGTGGGGGTGGGGTGGGGTGTGTGTGTGTGGGGGGGGGGGGGGGATGGGTGTGTGTGTGTGTGTGTGTGTGTGTGTGTGTGTGGGGGGGGGGGGTATGTATGCTATAGTCTAGAGGGCATTCAATTAGGCTGAATGGGAGTGTTGATAAGGCTAAAGTAATTGTGAGGGATTATGTTTAATTCAGCAAAATGATGACACCACACACAAGCTCAAGCTTGGCTCCTTGTGTACCTGAGGGGTTGGATGTGTGTGTGTGTGTGTGTGTGTGTGTGTGTGGGGTGGGGGTGGGGGTGGGGGTGGGGTATGTATGATATAGGCCAGGGGGTATTCAATTAGGCTGAATGATATCGTATTTGGCTGTACGATTGTATTGTATTTGCCTAACATCATGTCTTGGTCTAACCCTAACAACACGTATGTAACAACATGTACAGCAACATGTATTTGCCTAATATTGTATTTGCTGTATATCATGTATGTGTTTAACCCTAACAGCACGTATGTAACATGTATAGCAACATACATTGGCCTAATATTGTATTTGTCGTACATCATGTATGTATTTAACCCTAACAGCACGTATGTAACATGTATAGCAACATACATTGGCCTAATATTGTATTTGTCGTATATCATGTATGTGTTTAACTCCAACAACACGTATGTAACAACATGTATAGCAACATGTATTTGCCTAATATTGCATTTGTCGTATATCATGTATGTGTTTAACTCTAACAACACTTATGTAAAAACATGTACAGCAACATGTATTTGCCTAATATTGTATTTGTCGTACATCATGTCTGGGTCTAACCCTAACAACATGTATGTAACAACATGTATAGCAACATGTATTTGTCTAATATTGTGTTTGTCTAACATCCCACACCTTGACAATGCCTTCCACAATCTGAGACAGCTTGCCTAACCCAGTTGTTCTTATCTTGGTTCTTATCTTGGTTCTTATCTTGGTCTAGGATGTTGAAGCAAACTTGCACCTCCTCTGCATCACTGGTTTGTTGTTCTGGTTTGGGTTTCTGTTCTGACTAATCTGTTAAAATAAAATAAAATAAAATACAACTCAACCTTGCAACTCATCTGTGACACTTGTTTTCTTCTTTTTCTGTTTTGACTAAGCTGTTCAAATAAAATAAAATAAAATCCATGCTTGCGCCTCCTCTGTATCACTGGTTTGTTTGTTATTTTGGTTTCTGTTCTGCCTAATCTGTTCAAATAAAATAAAATAAAATAAAATTCATGCTTGCGCCTCCTCTGTATCACTGATCTGTTTGTTATTTTGGTTTCTGTTCTGACTAATCTGTTCAAATAAAATAAAATAAAATACAAGTCAACCTTGCGCCTCCTCTGTATCACTGATCTGTTTGTTATTTTGGTTTCTGTTCTGACTAATCTGTTAAAATAAAAATAAATAAATAAAACATGCTTGCGCCTCCTCTGTATCACTGGTTTGTTTGTTATTTTGGTTTCTGTTCTGACTAATCTGTTAAAATTAAATCCAATTAAATTTAATTAATGCTTGCGCCTCCTGTGTGCTGCTTGTTTCTTGTTTTGGTTTCTGTTCAGTCTTCTCTGTTAAAATAAAATAAAATTAAAATCAACTAAATTCAATTACAGTAATGGTTGCGTCTCCTTTGTGCTGCTTGTTTGTTGTTTTGGTTTCTGTTCTGTTTTATCAGTTCAAATTAAATTAAATTGAATGCTTGCTTGCTTGCGCCTCCTCTGTTGCACCTGTTGGTTGTTTTGGTTTCTGTTCTGCCTTAGCAGTTCAGTTCAAATTAGATTAAATTAAATTAAAAACTTGCTTGCTTGCGGCTCCTCTGTGTCACCTGTTGGTTGTTTTGATTTCTGTTCTGTCTTATCTGTTAACATCAAATTAAATTAAATTGAATTCATTAAATTAAATTGATGCTTGCGCCTTTTCTGTGTCACTTGTTGGCTGTTGCTGGTTTCTGTTCTGTCTAATTTGTTTAAGTCAAATCAAATCAAATTCATGCTTGTGCCTCCTCTGTGTCACTTGTTGGCTGTTGCTGGTTTCTGTTCTGTCTAATCTGTTCAAATTTAATTCAAATTCAAATTAAATGTATGCTTGCGCCTCCTCTGGGAAGTTGAAAAAGGTCAGGAGGTCCTCAAAGCATTTCTTCTCTTTCTTTTTTCTTTTTTTCTATATTCTGCACTATTAAAAGAGGCATGTCTTCGTCAAACAATCTGAGCCTTCACAGGGACCTCCTATTTTCCTTTTCCTTTCTGCTCTGCACTGTTTAAAGTGGCATGTCTTTGTCCAACGACCCGCACCTTTACAGTGACATCCCCAATCTCAGACAGCGTGACCTTCCCGTCCCCGTCTTGGTCGAGGATGTTGAAACAAGCCACAGGGCCTCCCTGGGTTCGATGTTTTGTTTTTGATAACTCTGTTTTGTTCTCTTGTCTTATCTGCCACTTTTCTTTCTTTTCTACACTGTACGAATGTGGCCCCGCACGTTGACAATGACATCCACAATCTCAGACAGCGTGACCTTCCCGTCCCTGTCTTGGTCGAGGATGTTGAAACAAGCCAGCCCCCCCGCCTGGGTTTGATGTTTTGTTTTTGATAACTTTTTTTCTCCTTCTTTCTTTATATTCTACACTGTTTAAAGTGGCATGTCTTTGTCCGACGACCCGCACCTTGACAATGACATCCACAATCTCAGACAGCGTGACCTTCCCGTCCCCGTCTTGGTCCAGGATGTTGAAGCAAGCCAGGGCCTCCTCTGGAAAGTCAAAGAAGTGGAGCAGGTCCTCCGGAGAAACGTAGCTACGTTGCAGGTTCATACCCATCACGTTCCAATAGAGCGAGAAGGCAAGCCGCTTGGCCTCCACTTTGCTACTGATCTCACTCCCTTGCCCGTCCTGTGCCTCAGCTGCCATCACCAACTGATCCGTGAGGGTTACGTATTTGAGTTTGTTGTTTCGGATGTGTTTCTCGAGCCAGTAGAGGGACATCTCCAAGTTCTGTCCCTTTTCACCGTCTGTGGCGGCGGCAGCTGGCGCGGCTAGGAGGGTGGCTTGGGGGCCCTCGCCTCCTCCGGGGAGCATGGTGGGGGCGTTGCGGAGGGTGCCACCCTGGCGTGCAGCCTGGCGCTCTGCTGCTGCGTCAGCCGCCACGTCAGCGGCGAACGCCAGGTGGGCGCCGCCGGGGCCAACAACTGTCACTACGTCATCTGTTTTCCCGGCATACCTGAGCAAATGTGGTGGTAGGCGTAAGCAAGTATGTATGTATGTAGCATGTATGTATGTATGTATGTATGCATGCATGCATGTATGTATGCATGCATGTCTGTCTGTCTGTCTGTCTGTCTGTCTGTCTGTCTGTATTTATGCATGTATGTATGTATGTATGTATGTATGTATGTATGTATGTACGTATGCGAGGGGGGGGGCAGGAATAAAGTTGGCTGACCGCACGTTCGGAAGTTGTTATTTTGACCCCTGGGGACCCCCCCCCCCCCCCCCCCCCCTTTGAGACCTCATATCTAGACACCCAGACAGTATTACATAGTGAAAGGGGGGTCCATGAACATCATCTCGTCAAGGCCTTTCCAACCATACAACCAAAATATACAAATATCAAGTTTGGACAAAGTTATATAGATTTTAGTATTTTTATAACTTTCTTGGGCGCTCAGCAGTCGTCTGCGCCCTAGGAGGAGATCACCAAGGTATACAAACGACCGAAGGCGTTATTTATCTGTCTTTTTATCTTTATCATCATCATTATCATGGCTTGATCTACTCAACTAGTATTCTGGAGCCTGATAGTCTGCACGGGTGGTGTGTGTGTGTTTTGGGGTGGGGGGGAAGGTGTGTGCGTGTGGGGGGGTGGGGGTGGGTGGGTGGGTGGGGGGCTCGAGTGCTCGACCCCAGGCTCGACTGCTTTAGGAACTTCGTAGGGGACCGGAATTCAGAACGCGTTGTGCGCGCGCCTTTTCCCGCCCAACTGCCGCTCGTGCCAAGCCTGCGTCCAGCCTGGATGTACTTTCCGGAGATCCACCAATTACACCCTTGGTGTCACTAACTAACGGCTTCAGATTTGTACTCCTCTCGCCGAGACCTTCTCAATGGTGTACGTCACGCTCAAAAATTCGCACTGGCAAGAAAGTTACACGAGGTACAAATAAAATCGGGAAAACGGTCGGACCCTCCCCCCCCCCCCCCCCCCCCCTCGTATCTCGGTCGCCCGTGGGTGTATCGACATGATTTGTTTTGTATCGCTCGCGGTTCTCTATCCATATCGAACTTGCGGTACGAAATCATTTTTCTTGCCCCCCCCCCCCCCTCGTATATACATACATATATATATATATATATATATATATGTGTGTGTGTGTGTGTGTCTGTGTGTGTGTAGGGAACAGCAATATGATATCATATGATGCTGGCAGTCTGACTAGGCCAAAGTTACCATTTATATACAATATCATGATGCAATTTGTATGATATCATACTCGCCTTTGGTATACATCATATGATATGCCGGTCCCCATATATATGCGTAGACCATGTGGCAATTCTCAAGGATCAATGGATTGATCGGTTGGCTGATTGATTGACACTTAGATAAATAAATAGTACGCCTTATCACGAGGCGAGTGGTTGAGGGAGCCAGTCCGTTTGCTTGCACTGGGGCCAACCACCATAGATAGACCCATTTATTAGAGCTCACATTTAAGCTTTAGTCAAGACCCCGATTGATTCCCATACCCATGCTATGATTCCTAACCAATCACAAAGAATGCAACACTGTGGATTTATACGAGTGTGTCTGGGAGAGTGTGTGTCAAAGTGTTTTCGTGCATATGTGTGAGTGATCCCCAAGCACTTATGAGGAAAGCAGCACTGTAGACTCGTGTGAGTATGCCTGGGAGAGTGTGGGTCTGAGTGTGAGTGTTTGCATGTGTTTGTGTGTGTATGTGTGAGTGTGTGTGCATCTGTATGTGTGTGTGTGTCTGGGAGAGTGTATGTCAATGTGTTTGCGTGCATATGTGTGTGATTGTGTGTGTATGTGTAAGTGATCCCCAAGCACTTATGAAGAAAGCAGCACTGTAGACTCATAGTCAGTATGTCTGAGTCAGTCATAGTCATGTCTGAGAGGGTTTGCGTCTGACTTTGAGTGTGAGTGTGAGTGTGTGAATTTGTTTGTATATGTGAATGTGTTTTTGTGTGTATGTGTGTGTGTATGTCTATGTCTATGTGTGAGTGATCCCCAAGCACTTATGAAGAAAGCAGCACTGTCGACTCATAGTCAGTATGTCTGAGAGGGTGTGCGTCTGACTTTGAGTGTGAGTGTGAGTGTGCGAATTTGTTTGTATGTGTGAATGTGTTTTTGTGTGTTTGTGTGTGTGTGTATGTCTATGTGTGAGTGATCCCCAAGCACTTACGAAGAAAGCAGCGCTGTTGACTCATAGTCAGTATGTCTGAGAGGGTGTGCGTCTGACTTTGAGTGTGAGTGTGAGTGTGTGAATGTGTTTGTATGTGTTTGTGTGTGTGTATGTGTATGTGTGAGTGATCCCCAAGCACTTACGAAGAAAGCAGCACTGTAGACTCGTAGTCAGTGTGTATCCGACTCATCCACGCGCCTATCTTAACAAAGGGAAGCTTGACGACTGCACCCAAGACAGACAGACGTTTCAACACATTGTGCCAAAAGCTCCTCGTGCCGCCCTCGGTAGAGCATCGGCCTCCAACCGAGTCTGAGAAGGGCAAGTCAGAGAAAGGGGGCTGGTAGGCATCGGAGAAGGGGGACTTGTAGGCAGGCTTGCCGTTTGAGCTGGCCATCTCTGCCAGCAGCGGGTAATCCTGTGTACGTGTTGGTATTCATGGTGTTTATGGAGTAGGTGATGTAGGTGGTGTTGGTGGTGTCAATAGTGTTAATGGTGTTGGTTGTGATGTCGATGGTCTCGCTGGTAAGCATCGGAGAAGGGGGACTTGTAGGCAGGCTTGCTGTTTGAGTTGGACATCTCTGCCAGCAGCGGGTAGTCCTGTGTATGTGTTGGTATTGGTGGTGTTAATGGAGTTGGTGGTGTAAATGGTGTTGGTTGTGATGTTGTTGGCTTCGCTGGTGGGCATCGGAGAAGGGGGACTTGTAGGCAGGCTTGCTGTTTGTGTTGGTCATCTCTGCCAGCAGCGGGTAGTCCTGTGTACGTGTTGGTGGTGTTAATGGAGTTGGTGGTGTTGGTGGTGTTAATGGTGTTGGTGACTTTGGTGGGGTGGGTGATGTTGGTGGTGTTGGCTGGTAGGCATCATAGAAAGGGAACTTGCTGACAGGCTTACTGTTTGAGTTTGACATCTCTGCCAGCAGGGGGTAGTCCTGTGTACGTGTTGGTGGTGTTAATGGAGTTGGTGGTGTTGGTGGTGTTAATGGTGTTGGTGACTTTGGTGGGGTGGGTGATGTTGATGGTGTTGGCTGGTGGGCATCGGAGAAAGGGAACTTGCTGACAGGCTTACTGTTTGAGTTTGACATCTCTGCCAGCAGGGGGTAGTCCTGTGTACGTGTTGGTGGTGTTAATGGAGTTGGTGATGTTGGTGGTGTTAATGGTGTTGGTGACTTTGGTGGGGTGGGTGATGTTGATGGTGTTGGCTGGTGGGCATCGGAGAAAGGGAACTTGCTGACAGGCTTACTGTTTGAGTTTGACATCTCTGCCAGCAGGGGGTAGTCCTGTGTACGTGTTGGTGGTGTTAACGGAGTTGGTGATGTTGGTGGTGTTGGTGGTGTTAATAGTGTTGGTGACGTTGGTGGGGTGGGCGATGTTGGAGGTGTTGGCTGGTAGGCATCGGAGAAAGGGAACTTGTTGACAGGCTTACTGTTTGAGTTTGACATCTCTGCCAGCAGGGGGTAGTCCTGCGTACGTGTTGGTCTTGGTGGTGTTGGTGATGTTGTTCGTGATGTTGTTGGTGGTATTGGTGGTATTGGTGGTGTTGGTGGTAGGCACGGAAGAAGGGGGACCTGTAGGCAGGCTTGCTGCCGGAGTTGGTCATATCTGCCAGCAGCGGGTAGTCCTGCGTACGTGTTGGTGTTGGTGATGTTGTCGTTGGTGGTGTTGGTAGTGTTGGTGGTGTTGGTGATGTTCTCGTTGGTGGTGTTGGTAGTGTTGGTGGTAAGCATCAGAGAACGGGGACTTGTAGGCAGGCTTGCTGCCGGAGTTTGTCATCTCTGCCAGCAGGGGGTAGTCCTGTGTACGTGTTGGTGTTAGTGGTGTTAATGGAGTTGGTGGTTTTGTTTTGGTGTTGGTAGTGATGTTGTATTTTATATGTGTGTGTGTGAATGCTCCAGAGTGTTGGCGTTGGTGTTGGTGGTGGTAATATTGTATTTTATCTTGTTGTTGTTGTTGTTGTTGTTGGTTTTTTTGTCTGTTTTGTGGTGATTTGGTGTGGTTTTTGCGTGCGTGTTTCTTTGTGTGTGTGTGCCAGAGTGTTGGCAGTGTTGGTGGTGATGTTATCTTTGATCTTGCTTTTTTTTTTTTTGCGTGCGTTTTGCGTGTGCGTATGTTCCACAGCATTGGCAGTGTTGGTGGTGATGTTGTCTGTGATCTTGTTGTTGGGTTTTGTTTGTTTTGTTGTGGTTTTGTGTGTGTTTTTGCGTGTGTTTCATGTATGTGTGAGTGCCAGAGTGATGGTGGTGATGTTGTGTTTGGTTTTGTTGTTGTTGGTTGCTTTGTCTTGTTTTTTATTTTTGTGGTGTTGTTTGTGTTTTTTGCGTGTGTTTTGTGTGTGCGTGTGTGCCAGAGTGTTGGCGGTGTTGGTTGTGATGCTGTGTTTGGTTTTGTGGATTTAGATGCTTTCCCTTGTTTTTTATTTTTGTGGTATGGTTTTTCGTGTGGTGTGGTTTGGTTGTGGTGTGGTTTTGTGGTGTGGTTTTTTGTGTTTTTCCGTGTGTGCTTCATGTGTGTGTGAGTGCCAGAGGATTGTTGGCGGTGTTGTTGGTGATGTTGTCTTTGGTTTTGTTGTTGTTGGTGGTTTCTTCTTGTTTTATTTATTTTTCTGGTGGTGGTATGTGCTTTTTGCGAGTGTTTTATATGTGCGTGTGTGCCAGAGTGTTGGCGGTGTTGGTGGTGATTTTATCTTAGATCTTGTTGGTGGTGGCTTTTTCATGTTTTCTTGTTTTGTGTGTGTGTTTTATGTGTTTGTGTGTGTGCCTGCAACTTGTATCCACATCACTTGGCTGGCTGAGATGGTGAGCAGTTAAATGCTGGCTGGCTGGCTGGCTGGCTGGCTGAGATGGTGAGCAGTTTTCTGCAAATTGTTCAAATTTCATTGCTGGCTGAAATTTGAACAATTTGCTATTTTGTTCAAATTTCAGCCAGCAATTTGAACAAAATAGCTTCAAATTGCTGGCTGAAGCTATGTTACCAAGTTCAAGTTCAAGTTCAGGAGCCCACCCTATTCAATGACGAGGCATCTTCTGCTTTCAAGCTTCAATCACTGGTTGTGTTGGGTTGTGACCGTGTATGTGAGTGTGTTTTATGTGCATGCATGTGTGTGTGTTTGTATGTGTGTGTGTATGCGTGTGTTTTGTGTGTTTTATGGGCATGTGTGTGCTGGACTGTACACACCTCTTTCGATGACTGGGCCTCCCCTGCTCTCAAGCTACTATTGTTGCCTTTGTTGGGTTTTGTGTGTGTGTGTTTTATGTGCATGTGTGTGCTGGACTGTCCACACCCCTTTCGATGACTGGGCCTCTCCTGCTCTCAAGCTACTATCGTTGCCTTTGTTGGGTTTTGTGTGCGGGTGTGTTTCATGTGCGCGTGTGTGTGTGTTTTATGTGTATGTGTGTGTCTTTTGTGTGTGTTTATGTGCATGTGTGTGCTGGAATGTACGCACCTCTTTCGATTTCTGGGCCTCTCCTGCTATCAAGCTCCTGTCCCTGTTGTGTTGAGTTTTGTGTGTGCGTCTTTTATGTGTGTGTGTGTGTTTAATGTGTATGTGTGTGCTGGACTGTACACACCTCTTTCAAGCACTGGGCCTCCCCTGCTCTCAAGCTACTATCATTGCTTTTGTTAGGTTTTTGTTTGTGTTTTATGTTTGTGTATACGTTTTATGTTCATGCGTGTGTTTAATGTGTATGTGTGTGCTGGACTGTACACACCTCTTTTGATGACTGGGCCTCTCCTGCTCTCAAGCTACTATCGTTGCTTGCACGGCCATCCTGTCGAGGGGACGTAAACGTTCCCACGCCAAACCCCATCTCAACCTCCGCGGAGGCTCTTCGTCCATAGGTCGTTGCCCCCCCCACACTACTGCCCCCGGCAGACCCCTTCCTAGCTAGGGCCGCCATCGAGGCCCTCCGCCCTGGACCCTGTGGTGGCATTCCTGAGTTCGACACCTTTATGAAAGGTATAGAGCCTGCGCCAGCGAAGGAGCGGCGGTTTGGGGTGGTGCTTCCGCTTGACCCTTTCTCAGACGCAGCCCCCCCACCACCAGAGTAGCGACGATTTCGGCGCATGTCTGCTGACTGGCGCTTGGACCTGCTGGTGGAAAGGAGGAAGGATGGGGGGCACTTGGGGTGAGGGTGAGAGCAGGGACGAGAGGGTGAGGTGGGGGTGAGAGGGTATAGGGGGTGAGAGGGTGAAGGTGGGGTGTGAGCAGGGGTGAAGGGTGAGGGGGGGTGAGAAGGTGAAGTGGGGTGTGAGCAGGGGTGGAGAGGGTGAGGGGGGTGAGGGGTGAATTGGGGGGTGTTGGGGTGAGGGGTTAAGTGGGGTGAGAGCAGCAGGGTGGAGTGGGTGAGTGGGGTAAGTGGGGTGAGAGGGTAAAAGTGGGGTGAGAGCAGGGGTGAGTGGGTTAAGGTGGGTAAAGTGGGGTGATAGGGTTGAAAGTGGGTGAGAGCAGTGGTGAGGAGGGTGTTAAGTAGGGAGAGAAGGGTGAGGGGGTGGAAAGTGGGGGTGAGAGGGTGAAGTGGGTCCGGAGGGTGAGGTGGGGTGAGAGCAGGGGTGAGTCGGTGAGGTGGGGTGAGAGGGTGATGTGGGGAACGAGCAGGAGTGAGAGGGTGAAGTATGGTGAGAGGGTGAAGTGGGGTGAGAGGGTGAGGTGGGGTGAGAGGGTGAGGTGGGGTGAGAGGGTGAGGTGAGGAACGATAGGGGTGTCCAAAAGTAATCAGTCAAGCGTCCATGAGTAACTAAGCAACTATTATATGGCTTTGGGATGCTCCCATATCCTTGTCACTCAGACCCTAGGGTCCAAGCTTCCGGGTCTGGATAGGGGAACCCTATATCTAGGTTGGGTGGTTGGGTGCTAGCATAAATGTGAGTGGGCTGTGAACTAGGGGTGCTGCTAGTTTTTAGGGTTTACAACTTTTAAATCTGGGGAAAATACAGGATTCGTCTTTTTTCTCTTGACCACTGTCTTTTCATGTTAGGTGGGGCTAGCTTGTTCACTCGTGTCTTGCTCAGTTGTGCCTTACCACTTACTGGTTGGTGGTGCCATTTTTTGTGACTAGTCACAAAGTGTGTGCGTGTGTGAGGGGGTGGGTGATGTAAAATCTGCAGGGCCAAACTCTTCAAACTTATGAACCTTGGACCACAAAGGCCTTCCATAGCAATACAGTTTATAACTGAATGGGTGGATAAAATGTGTGTTACAGACATATAACAAAATAATCTCGGGGTACCAACTTTTTGTACCACATGGAAAGTCATAAAAGTCGGAGGGCCCCCCTAGCAAGGCTGGCATACATGTGCTACAAACCAGAGCACTACAAACCCTACAAAGGAGCCATAGAGAAGCATCATAGGTAAATATAATTAATTAATCAAGATGTTGGGGGGGTGAGAGATAGCAATAGATGTATTATTACTTTTGGACACCCCTAACGAGCAGGAGTGAGAGGGTGAGGTGGAGAACAAGCAGGGGTGATAAGGTGAAGTATGGTGAGAGGGTGAAGTGGGGTGAGAGGGTGAGGTGGGGTGAGAGGGTGAGGTGGGGAACGAGCAGGGGTGAGAGGGTGAAGTATGGTGAGAGGGTGAGAGGGATGATGATGGTGATGATGATGGTGATGATGATGATGATGGTGGCGATGATGCTGAGGATGGTGGTGGAATTGATGAGGGTGATGTTGATGATGTAGATGATATCGATGATGATGATGATCATGATGATCAAAGAGATAGAATTTGGAGAGCTGTACCTGTTGCAGAAAAGAGTGCAGAAAAGTGTACTGAAAGAGTGCAGAAAAGAGTGCCGAAAAGAGTCCAGAAAAGAGTGCAGAAAAGTGTGCTGAAAGAGTGCCAAAAAGAGTCCAGAAAAGAGTGCAGAAAAGTGTGCTGAAAAAGTGCAGAAAAGAGTGCCAAAAAGAGTGCCGAAAAGAGTCAAGAAAAGTGTGCTGAAAGAGTGCAGAAAAGAGTGCTGAACAGGGTTCTGAAGACCCCCTAAATTAACAATGCCCGGCCATCCCTGATCTCTGCACCGCCCTGACCCGCAATAACAGTGGTGCGCCAGTGTGTGTGGTTGTTCCTGTTGCCCATAGGGGTGGTGGACATGGGGGAGATCCCCCCCCCCCCCCCCCCCTCCCCCCCCCCCCCCCCCCCATCCAACCCCCTCACCCCACCCCCCTCAATTTTGGGGGGCCGTACCTGCAGCCGGTAGGGGTGGAGGCCATGGGTGAGAACCCTCCCCCCCACCCCACCCCCCTAACCCAACCTCCTCACCCCACCCCTCAATTTTGGGGGGCCGTACCTGCAGCCGGTGGGGGTGGAGGCCATGGGTGAGAACCCTCCCCCCACCCAACCCCATCACCCCACCCCTCAATTTTGGGGGGCCGTACCTGCAGCCAGTGGGGGTGGAGGCCTTGGGTGAGACCCCCACCCCACCCCACCCCCTCACCCCACCCCTCAATTTTGGGGGGCTTTACCTGCAGCCGGTAGGGTTGGAGGCCATGGGTGAGAACCCCCCCCCCCCCCCCCCCCCCCCCCCAACCCCCCTCACCCCACCCCTCAATTTTGGGGGGGCCGTACCTGCAGCCGGTAGGGTTGGAGGCCATGGGTGAGAACCCCCCCCCCCCCCCCCCCCCCCCCCCCCCCCCCCCCCCCCCCCCCAACCCCCCTCACCCCACCCCTCAATTTGTGGGGGCCGTACCTGCAGCCGGTAGGGGTGGAGGCCATGGGTGAGGACCCCCCCCCCCCCCCCCCCCCCCCCCCCCCCCCCCCCCCCCCCCCCCCCCGACCCAACCTCCTCACCCCACCCCTCAATTTTGGGGGGCCGTACCTGCAGCCGGTAGGGGTGGAGGCCATGGGTGAGAACCCCCCCCCCGACCCAACCTCCTCACCCCACCCCTCAATTTTGGGGGGGCCATACCTGCAGCCGGTAGGGGTGGAGGCCATGGGGGACAACCCCCTCCCACAACCAACCCCTCAATTTTGGGGGGCCGTACCTGCAGCCAGTAGGGGTGGAGGCCATGGGTGAGAACCCTCCCCCCCACCCACCCCCCCGACCCAACCTCCTCACCCCACCCCTCAATTTTGGGGGGCCGTACCTGCAGCTGGTAGGGGTGGAGGTCATGGGTGAGAACCCTCCCCCCCACCCAACCCCTGAACCCCCTCACCCCACCCCTCATTTTGGGGGGCCGTACCTGCAGCCGGTAGGGTAGGGGGCCATGGGTGAGAACCCTCCCCCCCACCCACCCCCCTCACCCCACCCCTCAATTTTGGGGGGCAGTACCTGCAGCCGGTAGGGGTGGAGGCCATGGTGAGAAACCTCCTCCCCCCCCAACCCCCTCACCCCACCCCTCAACTTTGGGGGGCCGTACCTGCAGCCGGTGGGGGAGGAGGCCATGGGTGAGAACCCCCCCCCACCCACCCCCCAACCCCCCGACCCAACCATCCTCACCCCACCCCTCAATTTTGGGGGGCCGTACCTGCAGCTGGTAGGGGTGGAGGCCATGGGTGAGAACCCTCCCCCCCACCCAAACCCCATAACGCCCCACCTCACCCCACCGCCTCAAATTTTGGGGGGCCGTACGTGCAGAGCCTGGTAGGGTAGGGGCCACGGGTTAGAACCTCCCCCCACCCGACCCCCCTCATCACCCCACCCCTCAATTTTGTGGGGCAGTACTGCAAAGGAGCCGTATGGGTGGAGGCCATGTGAGAAAACCTCCCCCCCCCCCCACCCCCCCTCACACCCCCCCCTCACTTTGTGGGGCCGTACCTGCAGCCCGTGGGGGAGGGGCCATGGGTGAAGAAACCCTCCCCCCCACCAACCCCCCGACCCAACGATCCTCACCCACCCCTCTTTTGGGGGGGGCCGTAACCTTCATGCCGTATGGGTTGGAGGCCATGTGTGATTAGACCCTCCCCCCCACGCCAACCCCTGAACCCCCTCACCCCCCCCTCAATTTTGGGGGGGGGGGGCCGTACCTGCAGCCGTATGGTTAGGGGCCATGGTGAGAACCCTCCCCCCCACCCACCCCCCTCACCCCACCCCTCAATTTTGGGGGGCAGTACCTGCAGCCGGTAGGGGTGGGAGGCCATGGGTGAGAAACCTCCCCCCCCCCCACCCCCCTCACCCCACCCCTCAACTTTGGGGGGCCGTACCTGCAGCCGGTGGGGGAGGAGGCCATGGGTGAGAACCCTCCCCCCCACCCAACCCCCCCGACCCAACCTCCTCACCCCCACCCCTCAATTTTGGGGGGCCGTACCTGCAGCCGTAGGGGTGGAGGCCATGGGTGAGAACCCTCCCCCCCCACCCAACCCCTGAACCCCCTCACCCCACCCCTCAATTTTGGGGGCCGTACCTGCAGCCGGTAGGGTAGGGGGCCATGGGTGAGAACCCTCCCCCCCAACCAACCCCTCCACCCCACCCCTCAATTTTGGGGGGCCGTACCTGCAGCCGGTAGGGGTGGAGGCCATGGGTGAGAAACCTCCCCCCCACCCAACCCACTCACCCCACCCCTCAACTTTGGGGGGGCCGTACCTGCAGCCGGTGGGGAGGAGGCCATGGGTGAGAACCCTCCCCACCACCCAACCCCCTCACCCCACCCCTCAATTTTGGGGGGGCCGTACCTGCAGCCGGTGTGGGGTGGAGGCCATGTTGCCCGCCCTCATCAAACTCATCATAGCCATAGAACCTCTTGGGGGGAGCTTGCCTGTGTTAATGTTGAGCGCAGAAAGCAACTAGATGTCTACGTTGGCCATTGGGGTGGTGGCCATGGGTGAGAACCCCCCCCCCCCCCCCCCCCCCCCCCCGACCCAACCTCCTCACCCACACCCCTCAATTTTGGGGGGCCGTACCTGCAGCCGGTAGGGGTGGAGGCCATGGGGGACAAACCCCCTCCCACAACCAACCCCTCATTTTGGGGGGGCCGTACCTGCAGGCCGGTAGGGGTGGAGGGCCATGGGTGAGAACCCTCCCCCCAACCCAACCCCCCCGACCCAACCTCCTCACCCCACCCCTCAATTTTGGGGGGCCGTACCTGCAGCCGGTAGGGGTGGAGGCCATGGGTGAGAACCCTCCCCCCCACCCAACCCCTGAACCCCCTCACCCCACCCCTCAATTTGGGGGGCCGTACCTGCAGCCGGTAGGGTAGGGGGCCATGGGTGAGAACCCTCCCCCCCCACCCACCCCCCTCACCCCACCCCTCAATTTTGGGGGGCAGTACCTGCAGCCGGTAGGGGTGGAGGCCATGGTTGAGAAACCTCCCCCCCCCCCACCCCCCTCACCCCACCCCTCAACTTTGGGGGGCCGTACTGCAGCCGGTGGGGAGGAGGCCATGGGTGAGAACCCTCCCCCCCACCCAACCCCCCCCGACCCAACCTCCTCACCCCACCCCTCAATTTTTGGGGGCCGTACCTGCAGGCCGGTAGGGTTGGAGGCCATGGGTGAGAACCCTCCCCCCACCCAACCCCTGAACCCCCTCACCCCACCCCTCAATTTTGGGGGCCGTACCTGCAAGCCGGTAGGGTAAGGGGCCATGGGTGAGAACCCTTCCCCCCACCCAACCCCTCCACCCCACCCCTCAATTTTGGGGGGCCGTACCTGCAGCCGGTAGGGGTGGAGGCCATGGGTGAGAAACCTCCCCCCACCCAACCCACTCACCCCACCCCTCAACTTTGGGGGGCCGTACCTGCAGCCGGTGGGGGAGGAGGCCATGGGTGAGAACCCTCCCCACCACCCAACCCCCTCACCCCACCCCTCAATTTTGGGGGGCCGTACCTGCAGCCGGTGGGGGTGGAGGCCATGTTGCCCGCCCTCATCAAACTCATCATAGCCATAGAACCTCTTGGGGGGAGCTTGCCTGTGTTCATGTCGAGCGCAGAAAGCAACTGGATGTCTACGTTGGCCATTGGGGTGGTGGCCATGGGTGAGAACCCCCCCCCCCACCCCAACCCAACCCCACCCCACCCCAACCCCCTCACCCCACCCCTCAATTTTGGGGGCCGTACCTGCAGCCGGTAGGGGTGGAGGCCATGGGGGACAACCCCCTCCCACAACCAACCCCTCAATTTTGGGGGGCCGTACCTGCAGCCGGTAGGGGTGGAGGCCATGGGTGAGAACCCTCCCCCCCCACCCCACCCCCCCGACCCCAACCTCCTCACCCCACCCCTCAAATTTGGGGGGCCGTACCTGCAGCTGGTAGGGGTGGAGGCCATGGTTGAGAACCCTCCCCCCCACCCAACCCCTGAACCCCCTCACCCCACCCCTCAATTTGGTGGGCCGTACCTGCAGCCGGTAGGGTAGGGGGCCATGGGTGAGAACCCTCCCCCCCACCCACCCCCCTCACACCACCCCTCAATTTTTGGGGGGCAGTACCTGCAGCCGGAAGGGGTGGAGGCCATGGGTGAGAACCCTCCCCCCCACCCACCCCCCTCACCCCACCCCTCAACTTTGGGGGGCCGTACCTGCAGCCGGTGGGGGAGGAGGCCATGGGTGAGAACCCTCCCCCCCACCCAACCCCCCCGACCCAACCTCCTCACCCCACCCCTCAATTTTGGGGGGCCGTACCTGCAGCCGGTAGGGGTGGAGGCCATGGGTGAGAACCCTCCCCCCCACCCAACCCCTGAACCCCCTCACCCCACCCCTCAATTTTGGGGGGCCGTACCTGCAGCCGGTAGGGTAGGGGGCCATGGGTGAGAACCCTCCCCCCCACCCACCCCCCTCACCCCACCCCTCAATTTTGGGGGGCAGTACCTGCAGCCGGTAGCGGTGGAGGCCATGGGTGAGAAACCTCCCCCCCCCCACCCCCCTCACCCCACCCCTCAACTTTGGGGGGCCGTACCTGCAGCCGGTGGGGGAGGAGGCCATGGGTGAGAACCCTCCCCCCCACCCAACCCCCCCGACCCAACCTCCTCACCCCACCCCTCAATTTTGGGGGGCCGTACCTGCAGCCGGTGGGGGTGGAGGCCATGGGTGAGAACCCTCCCCCCCACCCAACTCCTGAACCCCCTCACCCCACCCCTCAATTTTGGGGGCCGTACCTGCAGCCGGTAGGGTAGGGGGCCATGGGTGAGAACCCTCCCCCCCAACCAACCCCTCCACCCCACCCCTCAATTTTGGGGGCCGTACCTGCAGCCGGTAGGGGTGGAGGCCATGGGTGAGAAACCTCCCCCCACCCAACCCACTCACCCCACCCCTCAACTTTGGGGGGCCGTACCTGCAGCCGGTGGGGGAGGAGGCCATGGGTGAGAACCCTCCCCACCACCCAACCCCCTCACCCCACCCCTCAATTTTGGGGGGCCGTACCTGCAGCTGGTGGGGGTGGAGGCCATGTTGCCAGCCCTCATCAAACTTATCATAGCCATAGAACCTCTTGGGGGGAGCTTGCCTGTGTTCATGTCGAGCGCAGAAAGCAACTGGATGTCTGCGTTGGCCATTGGGGTGGTGGCCATGGGTGAGACCCCCCCCCCCCCCCCCAACCCACCCCACCCCCCCCCAACCCCCTCACCCCACCCTCAATTTTGGGGGCCGTACCTGCAGACGGTAGGGGGGGAGCCATGGGGGACAACCCCCTCCCACAACCAACCCCCTCAATTTTGGGGGGGCCGTACCTGCAGCCGGTAGGGGTGGAGGCCATGAGGTGAGAACCCTCCCCCCCACCCAACCCCTGAACCCCCCTCACCCCACCCCTCAATTTTGGGGGGGCCGTACCTGCAGCCGGTAGGGTAGGGGGGGCCATGGGTGAGAACCCTCCCCCCCACCCACCCCCCTCACCCCACCCCTCAATTTGGGGGGGCAGTACCTGCAGTACCGGTAGGGGTGGAGGCCATGGGTGAGAAACCTCCCCCCCCCCCACCCCCCTCCACCCCACCCCTCAACTTTGGGGGGCCGTACCTGCAGCCGGTGGGGGAGGAGGCCATGGGTGAGAACCTCCCTCCCCCCCACCCAACTCCCCCGACCCAACCTCCTCACCCCACCCCTCAATTTTTGGGGGGGCCGTACCTGCAGGCCGGTAGGGGTGGAGGCCATGGGTGAGAACCCTCCCCCCCACCCAACCCCTGAACCCCCTCACCCCACCCCTCAATTTTGGGGGGCCGTACCTGCAGCCGGTAGGTAGGGGGCCATGGGTGAGAACCCTCCTCCCCACCCAACCCCTCCACCCCACCCCTCAATTTTGGGGGGCCGTAACCTGCAGCCGGTAGGGGTGGAGGCCATGGGTGAGAAACCTCCCCCCACCCACCCACCAACACCCACCCCTCAACTTTGGGGGGCCGTACCTGCAGCCGGTGGGGGAGGAGGCCATGGGTGAGAACCCTCCCCACCACCCAACCCCCTCACCCCACCCCTCAATTTTTGTGGGGCCGTACCTGCAGCCGGTGGGGGTGGAGGCCATGTTGCCCCGCCCTCACAAACTCATCATAGCCATAGAACCTCTTGGGGGGAGCTTGCCTGTGTTCATGTCGAGCGCAGAAAGAAAGCAACTGGATGTCTACTTGGCCATTGGGGTGGTGGCCATGGGTGAGAACCCCCCCCCCCCACCCCAACCCAACCCACCCCACCCCAACCCCCTCACCCCACCCCTCAATTTTGGGGGGCCGTACTGCAGCCGGTAGGGGTGGAGGCCATGGGGGACAACCCCCTCCCACAACCAACCCCTCAATTTTGGGGGCCGTACCTGCAGCCGGTAGGGGTGGAGGCCATGGGTGAGAACCTCCCCCCCACCCCACCCCCCCGACCCACCCTCCTCACAGCCCACCCTCAATTTTGGGGCCGTAACCTGCAGCTGGTAGGGGTGGGAGGCCATGGTTGAGAACCTCACCTCCCCCCCCCCCAACCCCTGAACCCCTCAACCCACACCTCAATTTTGGGTGGGCCGTACCTTCCAGCCGCGAGGGGTAGGGGCCTGGTAGAAACCCTCCCCCCCCTCCCCCCCCAACCACCCCCCTCACCCCACCCCCTCAATTTTTGGGTGCAGTACCTTCAGCCGGTAGGTGTGGAGGGCCAGGGTGGAAACTCCCCCCCCCACCCCCCTCACCCCACCCCCTCACTTTGGGGGGTGGCACTACCTGCCGCAGCCGTTGGAGAGGACATTGGTGAGAACCCTCCACCCACCCAACCGCCCCGACCCACCTCCTCCGCCCATCCCTCAATTTTGGGGGTGGCCGTACCTGCAGCCGTCAGGTTGGAGGCCATTGTTAGAACCCTCCCCCCCACCCAAACCCCTGAAACCCCCTCACGCCCACCCTCTATCACTTGGGGGGCCGACCTGGCAGCCGGTAGGTATGGGCCATGTGTGAGAAAACCCTCCCCCCACCCACCCCCTCACACCCCACCCCTCATTTTGGGGGGCAGTACATGCAGCAGCCGGTAGCGGTGAGGCCATGGTGAGAACCTCCCCCCCCCCCCCCCCTCAACCCCCCTCACTTTTGGGGGGCCGTACCTTACCGGTGGGGGAGTAGGCGCATGGGTGAGAACCTCCCCCCCACCCAACCCCCCCGCCCGCAACCTCCTCACCCCACCCTCCATTTTGGGGTCCGTACCTTCAGCCGGTGGGTGTGGAGGCCATGGGTGAGAACGCTCCCCCCCACCCACTCCTAACCCCCCTCAGCCCCACCCTCAATTTGGGGGCCGTACCTGCAGCCGTAGGGTAGGGGCCATGGGTGAGAACCCTCCCCCCCACCAACCCCTCCCCCCCCCTCATTTTGGGGGCCCGTGCCTGCAGCCGTTATGTGGGAGGCCAGGGTGATAACCGTCCCCCCCACCCACCCACTCCACACCCACCCCTCACCGTTGGGGGGCCGTACCTGCAGCCGTGGTGAGGAGGCCTGGGTGAGACCCTCCCACCCCACCCAACCCCCTCACCCCACCCCCTCACTTTGGGGGCTGTACTCGCTGGTTGGGGGTGGAGGCCATGTTGCCCACCCTTCATAAACTCATCATGCCATAGAACCGCTTGGGGGGAGCTTGCCTTTGTTCTGTCGAGCGGCAAAAAGTCACTGGATGTCTGCGTTGGCCATTGGGTGGTGGCCATGGTGGAACCCCCCCCCCCCCCCCCCCCCAACCCCACCCCACCCCCCCCCAACCCCCTCACACCCCCCCGCATTTTGGGGGCCGTACTGCAGACGGTAGGGTGGAGGCCATGGGGACAACCCCCCTCCCCAACACCCCTCAATTTTGGGGCCGTACACCCTGCAGCCGTAGGGTGAGGCCATGGTGAGACCCTCCCCCCCACCCAACCCCTGACCGCTGCTCAACCCCACCCTTTCATTTTGGGGGGCCGACCTGCAGCCTGTTAGGGTAAAGGGGCCATGGTTGAGAACCCGCCCCCCCCCCCCCCCTCCCCCACCCCTCATTTTGGGGGCTACCTGCATAGCCGTTAAGGGGTGGAGGCCATGGGAGAAACCTCCCCCCCCCCACCCCCCGCACCCCCCCCTCACTTTGGGGGCCGTACCTACCTCGGTGGGAGGAGGCCCATGGTTGAAACCCTCCCCCCCCCCGACCCCCCCCCGACCCAACCTCCTCACCCCACCCCTCAATTTTGGTTGTTCCGTACCTGCAGCGCGGTAGGGGGGAGGCCATGTTGAGAACGCCTCCCCCCCACCCAACAAAGCCTGCACCCCCGTCACCCCCCCCCCCCCCCCCCTCACTTTTGGGGGGCCCGTCCTGCATCCGGTAGGTATGGGCCATGGTGAAAACTCCCTTTACCTCCCCACCCAACCCCTCCACCCCACCCCTCAATTTTTGGGGCCGTACCTTCAGATGCCCGGTAGGGGTGGATGCCTGGGTGAAAACCTCCCCCCACCCAACCCACTCACCCCACCCCTGCAACTTTGGGGGGCCGTACCTGCAAGCCGTGGGGGAGGAGGCCATGGGTGAGAACCCTCCCCACCACCCAACCCCCTCACCCCCACCCCTCAATTTTGGGGGGCCGTACCTGCAGCCGGTGGGGGTGGAGGCCATATTGCCCGCCCTCATCAAACTCATCATAGCCATAGAACCTCTTGGGGGGAGCTTGCCTGTGTTCATGTCGAGCGCAGAAAGCAACTGGATGTCTACGTTGGCCATTGGGGTGGTGGCCATGGGTGTAGAACCCCCCCCCCCCCCCCAACCCCACCCACACCCAACCGCCCTCACCCCACCCCTCAATTTGGGGGCCGTACCTGCAGCCGGTAGGGGTGGAGGCCATGCTGCCCGCCCTCATCAAACTCATCATAGCCATAGAACCTCTTGGGGGGAGCTTGCCTGTGTTCAGGTCGAGCGCAGAAAGCAACTGGATGTCTACGTTGGCCATTGGGGTGGTGGCCATGGGTGAGAACCCCCCCCCCCCCCACCACCACCACCACCCCAACCCCCTCACCCCCACCCCTCAATTTTGGGGCCGTACCTGCAGCCGGTAGGGGTGGAGGCCATGCTGCCCCGCCCTCATCAAACTCATCATAGCCATAGAACCTCTTGGGGGAGCTTGCCAGTGTTCATGTCGAGCGCAGAAAGCAACTGGATGTCTACGTTGGCCATTGGGGTGGTGGCCATGGGTGAGAACCCCCCCCCACACACACTACCCACCCCACCCCAACCCCCTCACCCCACCCCTCAATTTTGGGGGCCGTACCTGCAGCCGGTAGGGGTGGAGGCCATGCTGCCCGCCCTCATCAAACTCATCATAGCCATGGACCCTCTTGGGGAGAGCTTTCCTGTGTTCAGGTCGAGCGCAGAGAGCAACTGGATGTCTACGTTGACCATTGGCAGATATCCATCGCCTCCTCGCGTGACTCCGCTGCGCTCAAGAGGGTTGCTGGAAACCCTCATGGGCCCCTCACTGGCATTCAGGGTCTGGGCCTGGTTTGCCCTCCCCTGCATGGCCACATGTGTGTGTGTGAGTGTGTGTGAGAGTGTGTGAGTGTCCGGGAGAGTGTTGATGTGCGTGCGTGCGTGCGTGTGTGTGTGTGTGTGTGTGTGTGTGTGTGTGTGTGTGTGTGGGGGGGGGGGGGAGGCTCGACTGCTTTAGGAACCTCGTCGGGGATTATTATTCAGAACACGCATCCGAACACGTTGCGTGCACGTTTTTACGCCCAACTGCCGCTCGTGCAAAGCTGGGCGCGAAGGTCTGGGTGATGTCCAGTCTAGCGTCCAGCCTAGCGTCCAGACTGGATGTTTCTTCCAGTACATCCACCCATTATACCCTGGGCTGGGTGTAAGAGGCCAATGACTGCAGATTTGTAACGCTTTCGTCGAGGCACGTTCGATTCAGGTCACAGACGAAGAAGTTGTGAAAACATAATGAGATCGGCCTCGACCTCCCCCCCCCCCCCCCCCCCCCCCCCCCCCCCCCCCCCCTCCACCACCACCATCAACAACCCCCTACCACACACTAACACACATATATATACATATGTATATATATATATATTATTGACTCTCTCTTGTTATCCATTAAAGGGTTCCTACATCACGGCCCAAAAATTCCGTTGTGTTTGGGGTTTGGGGTTTGTTTTTTGGCGGAGCCCCCCCCCTTCAAAGGGGCGGGAGCCCCCATGTCTACCCATTTGTCCGTCCGACCAGAAAAAACAAAAAAACTTGAAGCCTGACACGTCAGCTAACGGTCGCGAAACTAACTTGCTTCGGTCAGCTCCATCGTTGCCACCTTTCGTTCTGTTGCTAACACACTCCGCCAATTTTCTGCGTCGCTTGCGACGCTGCATAGGACTTGTTTATGGTTATTTAATGACGTAAGCTATCATTCAATGTTGATATACAGCGCCATGCAATAATGCACATTATTACTCGATCGTGTACACTGCCATTCAATGATGTATAGTTCATTCAATGATAGGGCCCCGGGGGGGGGGGGGGGGGGGGGGGGGCGCGCCCCCCCCCCCCCCAAGTATGCTATAATTACACCGCGACCTGCTATTCAATGACGATACTCTACTAGTAATGATAACGTCTGGTGGGGCGTGGTATTAAGGGAACCTGTCGTACGCTGGCAGAGAAGAGTCTACCACATCGACTGGACAAGCTACCATCGCGGTTGACGATACTCTTCTGTATAAATGCTGGTATGAGTATACTAAATACGCACAACTAAACTACACTACTATATATTCTGCAATATATATGCATATATTATGAATCTAAATATCTTACATTATAAGCAAAAACATCAGGCGCAGACTACTGCAGTGTATAAATACTGTTTACACATAGGTGCACATACGTCACCCCCATCTACCAACCCCTATCCAACCACCCACCCCAACCCATCCACCCACCCATCCCAACCCATCCACCCACCCACCCCCACCCATCCACCCACCCCCATCCACCCACCGGTTTGAACTCCTCCTTTCTGCGGAACATGGTGGACAGAGCATTGAGCTTGGATAGAGGAGCATCTGCCCCAAGCAAGGTAGGGAGCAGCTGGGTGCCTCTAGGCTTGAGCAGAGCCATGAGGTAATACTCGTTCTGGACTGCCTCCTGCGATTAGAGATTGGGGGCAGTATGTATGTGAGTACCTTGGGTATGACAGGCCCCGCCCCCCCCTCATTGGTGGTTGTCCCCAGTGCAAGCAAACGGGCTGGGCCCCTCAACCTCACGCCGCGTAATCAGGCGTACTATTTATTTATTTGCGTATGCATGCGTGAGTGTTCGCAGTCGCTGTCAACCGCCATGGTAGCAATGTCCAGGTCCGGTAGCAGCTCGTTCTCTACCGCCGTACGACACGCTCCTTAAATACCACACCCGCCAGGAAAAAATAAATGCGACAAACGCTTCCTAAATACCACGCCCCACCAGGCGTTCTCATAACCCGGAGTGCCGGAAAAGAAAATACGACACGCTCCCTAAATACGACGCCCCACCAGGCGTTCTCATTACCCGGAGTGCCGGAAAAGAAAATACGACACGCTCCCTAAATATGACGCCCCACCAGGCGTTCTCATAACCCGGAGTGCCGGAAAAGAAAATACGACATTCTCCCTAAATACGACGCCCCACCAGGCGTTCTCATTACCCGGAGTGCCGGAAAAGAAAATACGACACTCTCCCTAAATACGACGCCCCACCAGGCGTTCTCATTACCCGGAGAGCCAGAAAAGAAAATACGACACGCTCCCTAAATACGACGCCCCACCAGGCGTTCTCATAACCCGGAGTGCCGGAAAAGAAAATACGACACGCTCCCTAAATACGACGCCCCACCAGGCGTTCTCATTACCCGGAGTGCCGGAAAAGAAAATACGACACGCTCCCTAAATACGATGCCCCACCAGGCGTTCTCATAACCCGGAGTGCCGGAAAAGAAAATACGACACGCTCCCTAAATACGACGCCCCACCAGGCGTTCTCATTACCCGGAGTGCCGGAAAAGAAAATACGACACGCTCCCTAAATATGACGCCCCACCAGGCGTTCTCATAACCCGGAGTGCCGGAAAATACCACGCACCACCAGGGAAGAAAAAAATACGACACACGCTACCTAAATGACACAAGCCACTAGGCGTTCTCATTACCCATTCATTAGTGCCAAAACAGTTATTCTAATTGCGCACTCCTGACCAACATTAAGATAAGGTTTCTGCAGGACATCAACTCAGCCCCCCCGTTGTTTACTATTTGCTGGGGATTAGTAAATAAGAAGGGTATATGCACGCAGGGACAACCCCTTTAACATGCATGCAGACACCACACACACTCATACGCATACGTGCACTAACCCTGAAACACACACGCGTACACACGTTCATACGCGCAAATTTGCTGGGGATTAGTTCAACAATGTTTGTTTCTTAAAATGCCTCTCCTGTTTGTAAGGTTGGGCAAGTCTCTTCAGCCTATTTGGCATGTAAGAAAACCCTCCTCTAGAAGCCAAGCCAAGCCAAGTCATGCATAGCACATGTAAGAAAACCCTCCTCTAGAAGCCGAGCCAAGCCAAGTCATGCATAGCATGTGTAAGAAGAACCCTGCTCTAGAAGCCAAGCCAAGCTATGCATAGCATGTGTAAGAAGAACCCTGCTCTAGAAGCATATATAGCTAGGGAACGGCAAATCATATGATGTTGACCAAAGACGAGTATGATATCATATGATATCGTACAAGAATCATATGATTTAATATGATATGATATGATGGCCCAGGCCAAAGTTACCTAGTCAGACCGCTGGCATCATATGATATCATATGATGACATGATATCATGTGATATCATATTGCCGATCCCTATATAGAGCACATGTAAGAAGAACCCTGCCCTAGAAGCCAAGCCAAGTCAAGCCATGCATAGCACATGTAAGAAGAACCCTGCCCTAGAAGCCAAGCCAAGACAAGCCATGCATAGCACATGTAAGAAGAACCCTGCCCTAGAAGCCAAGCCAAGTCAAGCCATGCATAGCACATGTAAGAAGAACCCTGCAATAGAAGCCAAGCCAAGCCAAGCTAAGCCAAGTCAAGTTAGGTCAAGTCAAGCCATATAAAGCACATGTAAGAAGAACCCTGCTATAGAAGCCAAGCCAAGTCAAGTCAAGCCAAGTCAAGCCATGCATAGCACATGTAAGAAGAAACCTGCTCTAGAAGCCAAGCCAAGCCAAGCCAAGTCAAGTTAGGTCAAGTCAAGCCATATAGAGCACATGTAAGAAAAACCTGCTCTAGAAGCCAAGCCAAGCCAAGCCAAGCTAAGCCAAGTCAAGTTAGGTCAAGTCAAGCCATATAAAGCACATGTAAGAAGAACCCTGCCCTAGAAGCCAAGCCAAGTCAAGTCAAGCCAAGTCAAGCCATGCATAGCACATGTAAGAAGAAACCTGCTCTAGAAGCCAAGCCAAGCCAAGCCAAGTCAAGTTAGGTCAAGTCAAGCCATATAGAGCACATGTAAGAAAAGCCTGCTCTAGAAGCCAAGTCAAGCCAAGCCAAGTCAAGCCATATAAAGCACATGTAAGAAGAACCCTGCTCTAGAAGCCAAGCCAAGCCAAGCCAAGCCAAGCTAAGCCAAGTCAAGTTAGGTCAAGTCAAGCCATATAAAGCACATGTAAGAAGAACCCTGCTCTAGAAGCCAAGCCAAGCCAAGCTAAGCCAAGTCAAGTTAGGTCAAGTCAAGCCATATGAAGCACATGTAAGAAGAACCCTGCTCTAGAAGCCAAGCCAAGCCAAGCCAAGCCAAGCTAAGCCAAGTCAAGTTAGGTCAAGTCAAGCCATATAAAGCACATGTAAGAAGAACCCTGCTCTAGAAGCCAAGCCAAGCCAAGCTAAGCCAAGTCAAGTTAGGTCAAGTCAAGCCATATAAAGCACATGTAAGAAGAACCCTGCCCTAGAAGCCAAGCCAAGTAAAGTCAAGCCAAGTCAAGCCATGCATAGCACATGTAAGAAGAACCCTGCCCTAGAAGCCAAGCCAAGCCAAGTCAAGTTCGGTCAAGTCAAGCCATATAGAGCACATGTAAGAAAACCCTGGTCACGCACAGCGCTATTTTTACCGCTAGTTTTGACCCCGTTTTGGCGAAAATGTCAAAATAAAAAAAGTAAACAAACAGTTTTTTATTTTGCCCTAAATCGGCCTAAATGCACAAAGAAAGCTACAAAAAGCACTAAAACGCTGACCCTGAAGGAGGCCTTAAAACCATTAAGCTAGAAAAAACCCACTTTTATATTTGAAAAAAGCCCTGGTCACGCACCTGCATGCGCTCGAAGTACGCCTTGGTATGGAAGTGGCGGCTCAGAGATCTAGCAAGCAGGGCCTTCAGCACATTCCCTGTGGACACACATTGGGGTGGGTGGGTGGGGGGTGGGGGGGGGCAGGGTGACCAGGTTGGGTTGGTGGGTTGGTGGCTTGACATTCCCTGCGGACACACGTTGGGTGGGTGGGTGGGTGGGGGACCGGGGTGGGGGGGGGCAGGGTGACCAGGTTGGGTTGGTGGGTTGTGGCTTGACATTCCCTGCGGACACACGTTTAGGTGGGTGTGTGTGGGGGGGGCCCGGGGGGGGGGGGGGGGGGGGGGGGGGGTGAGGGTGACAAGGTTGGGTTGGTGGCATGGTGGCTTGACATTCCCTGTGGACACACGTTTGGGTGGGTGGGTGGGTGGGGGGGGCAGGGTGACCAGGTTGGGTTGGTGGCATGGTGGCCTTGACATTCTCTGTGGACACACGTTTGGGTGGGTGGGTGGGTGGGGGGTGGGTGAGTGGGGCAGGGTGACCAGTTGGGTTGGTGGCATGGTGGCTTGACATTCCCTGTGGACACACGTTTGGGTGGGGGGTGGGTGGGGGGGGGCAGGTGACCAGGTTGGGTTGGTGGGCTTGACATTCCCTGCGGACACAACTTTGGGGTGGGTGGGTAGGGGGGGGAGGGGTGACCAGGTTGGGTTGGTGGGTTGGTGGTTTGGTAGTTGATGGGTTGGTGGGTTGACATCTCCGCAGACACACGTTTGGGTGGGTGGGGGTGGGGGTGGGGGTGGCAGGGTGACTAGGTTGGGTTGGTGGGTTGGTGGGTAGACATTCCCTGCAGACACACGTTTGGGTGTGTGTGGGGGGGGGGGGGCAGGGTGACCAGGTTGGGTTGCCGGGTTGGCAGTGGGTTGGTGGGTTGGTGGGTTGTGGGTTGGTGGTGATGGTGGTGTGTGTGGTGGTGGGTGGGGGGGGGGGGCAGGTGTGTCCGGTTGGTTGTGGTTTGGCAGGGGGGGGGGGGGGGGGTGGGGGGGGTTGTTGTGGTGGTGGTGCTGTGTGTGTGGGGGGGGGGTTTGGGGGGGGAGGGGCCATGGTGACCAGGGTGGTTGTTGGGTTGCAGATGTGGTTGGTGGTTGGCAGGGTTGGTGGTTGGGTGGTGGTGGGACCAGGCCACCCATTTGGGGGGGGGGGTGGGGTGTGGTGTGGGGGTGTTTTTTGTGTGGTTGGGTGTTGTTGGTTTGGTTGTTTACCGTAGCAGGTTGGTTTGGTGGGTTTTGCAAGAGTTGTTGGTGGGTTAAGCAGGGTTGGTGGTGGGGGGGGGGTGTGGGGGCCAGGCACACATTGGGGGGGGGGGGGGGGGGGGGGGGGGGGGGGGGACCAGTTGGGTTGGCAGGTTGTGTGTGTTGGTGTGGGTGTTGGTGCGTCGCAGAATGCCATGTTGGTTGGTTGCAGGGGGTTTAGTGGTTGCAGCGGACCAGTTGGTTGGCAGGGTTGGGTTGGGTTGGGTTTTGCAGGGTGACCAGGTTGGGTTGGCAGAGTGGCCAGGTTGGTGGGTTGGCAAGGGGTTAATGGGTTGGCAGCGTGACCAGGTTGGGTTGGCTTAGACAGACAGGCAGACATACCAATGGCCTAAGAAACCAACTATCCAATCCAGCAACCAAGCAGGCAGACAGACAGGCAGACATACCAATGGCCTACGAAACCTACCGTCCAACCGACTAACCAATCCAGCAACCAAGCAGGCAGACAGACAGGCAGACAGATAGACATACCAATGGCCTAAGAAACCTACCGTCCAACCGACTAACCAATCCAGCAACCAAGCAGGCAGACAGACAGGCAGACGAACAGACATAAAAATGGCCTAAGAAGCCTACCATCCTTCCAACTAACCAATCCAGCAACCAGGAAGGCAGACAGACAAGCAGACTTAACAATGGCCTAAGAAACCTACCGCGTACAACGATGCGACACCTCAAATCCCATATCCCTTGGCTATCAGAAGCTCCCACTGCAAAAATGAGTTAGGGTGTGGTGTAAGAGTGGTGCAAGGGCGCCTGTGTTGAAGTGTTTGTGCTTATGCTTAGTGTTTGAGTTTATTTCTGTATGTATGTCTATATGTATGTGTTTATGCCTGTGTGTGTGAGTCTGTGTGCTTGTGTTTTTCATCCCCTAGCTATCAGGAGCTCCCACTGCACATATGAGTTAGGGTGTGGTGTTAGGGCGGTGCAAGGGTGCTGTGTAAGGGTGCTTGTGTCGATGTATTTGTGTTTGAGTTTGAGTTTGATTCTGTATTTGTGTCTGTGTTTGTGCTTCTGCCTGAGTGTGTGAGTCGGTGTGTTTGTGTTTTGCATCCCTTTCATAATAGGGTTGACTAGATGACTTATTCCTAATGTTACTTTTGGTGTTTTTGATTACTGTGTGACTGGACTACAATTAAATTGTGTAACAACGTTTACCAGAGATAGAAAAAGAGAGAGAGAGAGAGAGAGAGAGAGAGAGAGAGAGAGAGAGAGAGAGAGAGAGAGAGAGAGTAGGGATCTGCACATGTTTTGTTTGTCTGTTAATGATAACAAAAAAGCCTACCATACCCTAAAGCTTAATGATCAAAAGAGCCGATCACTCAACAATAGCAGGATAAAACGTGAAATATACTCCCCAAACCCTCTTTTTCCCCACCCTCGCTCTGGTGGTCCCGTCTTCCCACTTTCCCCCCCCTCATTCGGTCTCGTCTCCCGCGCCTCCTTCACATACCCTCACTCTTTTCCCACCCTCTCTCAGTCTCAGTCTCCCAGTCTCCCTCCCTCCCTCGCGTAACCCTCAACTCTCGATTCTCCTCTCCCCAAACCTCTTCCCACCACCCTCTTCCCCACCATCTCTGTCTTCCTCCCTAACGTACCCTCACTCTCTCTCGCCCCTCCATCTCCCACAAACTCTCTGGGAAGAGCTCTCCTCCTGTCTCTTTCCATTCCCCTCCCCACCCTCCCCTCTCGGCGATCTCATTCCCCCCTCCCCCAGGTGAAGATGAGCTCTCTCCCCCCCCGCGCCCCTCTCTCCTATCTCTCGCATCCACCTCCGACTTCCCTTCCCCGTGCGTCTCTGCCAAAGTAACATCAGTTCTCCCCTCCGTCTTCCTCTCCCCGCGGATCTCACCCGCCCCGCTCTGACTCAAGTAAACGCGATCAATCTCGTCAATACACCCCCCAAATCTCTCTCGATCCCCCCCCCCCTGGGTAAAGGCAGGTAGGGCATCTCCCACTCCCCCTCCCTCTTTCCTTTTCCCAACCCCGGGCTCTCTCAGTCTTTCTGTCTAAGTTCTTGCCCTCGCCAGGGTCCTCGCATTTCTCCGCATCCCTTGGAAAGTGTCCCCCCCCCCGACCTTATGCTGACCATCTCTCCGATCTCTCAAGATCTCTCAAAGCGATGGCCCTCCACGGCTTCAAGCTCAGTCCTCTATCTCCCCTCCAATCTCCTCTCCCTAAGACCGCATCAATCCCTCTCAAGTTCTCCTCTTCCCCACCGCACGGCTTTGCTGGCCCCCCCAAAATTCTCTCCCCAAACCTCTTCCCCACCCTCAATCACTTCCCCTCGCGTACCTTCTCAAACTCTTTCTCACAATCTTTTCTTCACATCATGCATTCCTTCTCTACAAATAGCCATTACACTAGTCAATATCCAAATACACCCCATGCTTGAAGCCCTTACCACAACCACCCCGCGCTCCGCACCGGCCTAAACACACAGACTGCGTGCCTTCTTTTCTTCTGCAGAAACGTGAAGCATGAACAAGTCAGTACAAACGTCGACAAGCCAGCAAAAATGTCAGAAAAATAAGTCAGTAAAAACGTCAACACGCCAGCAAAACTCATCAAAAAAGAGCGGGTCATGGCAACTACAAGAATTAAGGATGGCCAAAAAAGGTCAAAAGACACGTCTGAGAATTTTAACCATTACATTACCATACACATCCACAATTTAACTTTACAAATTACAAGCATTACAAGAAACAATTACAAAACAATACACGGCGTTCCTCTTCTGGCCCAAAAACCGTCAGTAAAAAAAAGGTAGTAAAAAACAACATCAACAACGCCCAGCACAGGGTAAACGTCCTGGTCTGTCTGCAAAAAACGTAAATACGTCAACAAGTCCACAAGCCACAGCAAAAAATGTCAGAGAAAACAAAAAAACGTCGATGGCGCTAACAAGAGTGAAAGATGGCAAGTCCAAGACACATCTGAGCAATGACACGGCGTGCTGCTGCAAAACGATCAGCAAAAAAAGTGATGGTTTTTGATTTGGCACATGCATGCAAGACACCATGGGCCACACACATACATGCAAGGCACATGCATGTGCAAAACCATCAATCAAAAAAGTACCACACAAAAAAGTTCAGTAAAAAAACGACAGCAACTACTCCAGCAAAAAAACCTTCAGCAAAACAAAGCGCAGCAAAACATCAGCACCAAATATTAAATTCTAACATATCCGCATAGTTTGGCCGCCTCCCCACCCACCTTGACACGACCTTCTATTTGCTCCCTACACCACAGCACCCACCGGCACCCCCCCCGGCTCTTCACTCCCTCCACGTTCACCCCCCCCCCCCCCACCCGCCCACCCTCCATAGTTGGCTTCCCTGTTTCCTCCCCTTGAGTAATCGCCGTGGTAGTAACTGACTTGGCATTGGAAGACGGTGATCATGTCAGCTTGGCTGAAGAAAACTGTTAGAAGAATCCCAAAAATCCAACCTAATTCTGGTCCAAAGGGCTACGCAAGAAAGCACCCACACTGATGCTCATGAATCCTCCCAATCCTAGGCAAAAGAAAGGGCTACCAAGAAGCACCCACAAACGGAGCTCATGAAATCCAACCGAATCTAGGCCAAAAGGGCTACGCAAGAAAGCACCCACCCTGATGCTCATGAATCCAACCTAATGTAGGTGTGTATATGTATATGTATGTATGTATGTATGTATCATAAGGGCAACATAAGAAAGCACCCACCCTGATGCTCATGAGGTAGTAGACCAGCACGCCTCCATTTTTTGAAACCATTTGGTTCTCCATGATGAAGATGACGATGAACATCGCGTGTGAGGGGAGGAAGCGGACGACGGGTATGCAACCTAGGAGGATGCAGACACGCCAGACAGGTAGGAAGAGCCATTCCTGAAGAGAGGTGCGAGGAGAGGGTGAGAAGGGTTGTGCAGGTGTATATGGGCTGTAGCTGTAGGTGCAAGGAGAAGAGGGTGGGATGGTTTATGCAGGTGTATATGGGCTGTAGCTGTAGGTGTAGGTGCAAGGAGAGGGGAGGAGAGGGTGGGATGGGTTATGCAGGTGCATATGGGCTGTAGCTGTAGGTGTAAGTGCAAGGAAGGGGAGGAGGGGGATGGTAGCAGTTGCATATGGGCTGTAGATTAGGTGTAGTGCAAAAAGAAAGGGGAGGAAGGGGTGGCAGGGTTATGCAGGTGCATAGGGCTGTAGGCTGTAGTGAAGTGCAAGGAGAGGGGAGGAGAGGGTGGGATGGGTTATGCAGGTGCATATGGGCTGTAGCTGTAGGTGTAAGTGTAAGGAGAGGGGAGGAGAGGGTGGGATGGGTTGTGCAGGTGTATATGGGCTGTAGCTGTAGGTGCGAGGACAGGGGAGGAGAAGGTGGGATGGGTTGTGCAGGTATAGATGGGCTGTAGTTGTAGGTGCAGGTGCAAGGTGAGGGGAGCAGAGAGTGCGATGGGTTGTGCAGGTGTAGATGGGCTGTAGTTGTAGGTGCAGGTGCAAGGTGAGGGGGAGCAGAGGGTGCGATGGGTTTGTGCAGGGTGTAGATGGGCTGTAGTTGTAGGTGCAGGTGCAAGGTGAGGGGAGCAGAGAGTGCGATGGGTTGTGCAGGTGTAGATAGGCTGACTAGTTGTCCCTTTGCAGAGTTATAGTCATTCCAGTGAACAGGGAGATGTGAAGGTAAGGGCAACGTACAGAAGGTACATGCAACGTACAGAAGGTACATGCAACATAAGAAGGTACATGCAACACACAGAAGGTACATGCAACACACAGAAGGTACATGCAACGTACAGAAGGTACATGCAACGTACAGAAGGTACATGCAACGTACAGAAGGTACATGCAACGTACAGATAGCAGTAGGTCAATTTATCAGACGCTTGGGGATTAGAGGGAGGGTGAGAGAGAGAGGGGGATAAGAGAGAGAGAGAGAGAGAGAGAGAAGAGAGAGAGAGAGAGAGAGAGAGGTTCATCATTCCTTACCCTATTGTCTTCCTCTAGCTTCATTGTGATTCCTATGAACAGGAAGATGACGCTCCATGCAACATATAGAAATCCCTTAGTGAACGTTTTCGTCCAGCTCAGGAACGAGGCGAGGCGGTTGCCCATCAGCAGCTTCTTCTCAGCTTCAGCGATAAACCGCAGCTGCTCCTTCTCCTCCTTCTCTTCCTCGAGGTACTCGTTCACCAACCTGCAGCATGGTGGGTTGCTTTAATAAATTACAAGGCAATTCCTATTCAGTATATATAAATACAACTGGTCTAGGTGGTATAACAGATCGCTTGAGGGACGAAGAGTCGGGGTTTTACTCCCCCTGTGGTCGCTCTTGGCTTGGCCGGTCGTCGTCAAACCCAAACCGCGATGGTAGCCTTGTCCCAGTTGAGGTAGGAGAAAACCGCTCCCCACCCTCGTACGACGGGCTCCCTTAACACCCACCCAGCCGCTTACGCACACGCCCACCCGCGTTCTCATTCATCAATTACATGGCCTGGAAATAATTGCTGTTTGGGTTATAATGGTCTGGTAATGGTCTGGTCTGGCCATGGCTTGTTGCGTCAATTACAAAGTCTGGCCATAGATGCTTTGGTTATGTGGTCGGGTAATGGTCTGGTCTGGCCATGGCTTGTTGCGTCAATTACAAGGCCTGGCCATAGATGCTTTGATTATATGGCCTGGTAATGGTCTGGCCATGGTTTGTTGCTACGATAACAAGGTCTGGCCATAGATGCTTTGATTATACGGTCGGGTAATGGTCTGGCCATGGTTTGTTGCTACGATAACAAGGTCTGGCCATAGATGCTTTGATTATATGGCCGGGTAATGGTCTGGTCTGGCCATGGTTATATTTGATTATATGGCCTGGTAATGGTCTGGTCTGGCCATGGTTATATTTGATTATATGGCCTGGTAATGGTCTGGCAATGGTTATATTTGATTATATGGCCTGGTAATGGTCTGGCCATGGTTGTATTTGATTGCATGGCTTTGTAATGGTCTGGCTGTGGTCTGGTTCATAGCTTTGATGACGTGGTCAGGAGCAACACAAATATACAATATTTGAGCACCTGATCCCAGGTACTCAGTCATATACTTCCCACATGCTGGGGAGCAGCTGTAAGGTGCTTGTAAATGCAGCACCAGCACGTGCGTTCATTAATTGCTTCGATTTCATGGTCTGGTTCATAGCTTTGATTACATAGCCAGGAGCAACGCAACAAGTCCTATGCAGCGTCGCAAGCGACGCGGAAAATTGGCGGAGTGTGTTGGCAACGGATCGAAAGGTGGCAACGATGGAGCTGACCAAAGCGAGTTAGTTACACGACCGTTGGCTGACGTGGGCTTCAAGAAATGTTTTGGTCGAACGGACAAATGGGTAACCCTGGGGGCTCCCGCCCCCTTGAAGAGGGGGCTCCGCCAAATATACATTATATGAGCACCGTTGATCCCCCCCCGGGTGCTCGGGGTCAAATACTTTGCTGCTATTGTTGATACTCCACCATGACAGGAAGCAACACAAGGTCAGGTCAGGAAGGATAGAAGGAACACGTTATAGTGAGCTGATGGCGAACAGGAATGATGGACATTGCGAGAAAGTTCAGAGAGGGGGTAAGAGAGAGAGCTTTCCAGTAAGGTTGGCATGTAAGGTGTATGACTTGAACTTGAACTTGGTTACATGGCTCCAGCCTTTCAGGCTGGTCGCCGTCTTAGGCAGTAACCTAATTAATCAAAATGAAAGCAAATCAACAGGATCAGCTCTTCAGCACTGTTGATGGAGACCGGGTCATACGGCTCCAGCCTTTAAGGCTGCTCGCCGTCTTCGGTAGTAACTAATTCAAGCAAAATGAAAAGCAAACAACAGGATCGCTTTCTTAGCATGTTGATGGAGACCGGGTCATACGCCTCCAGCCTTAAGGCGCGGTAGCGTCTTCGGCAGGTTACCTAATCAATCAAAATGAAAGAAAATCAACAGGATCAGCTCTTCAGCACTGTTGTTGGAGACCGGGTCATACGCCTCCAGCCTTTAAGGCTGCTCGCCGTCTTCGGCAGTTACCTAATCAATCAAAATGAAAGCAAATCAACAGGATCAGCTCTTCAGCACTGTTGATGGAGACCGGGTCATACGGCTCCAGCCTTTAAGGCTGCTCGCCGTCTTCAGCAGTAACCTAATTAATCAAAATGAAAGAAAATCAACAGGAGCAGCTCTTCAGAAAATAAATAAATAAAAATGGTGGTTGGCCCCAGTGAAAGCAAACGGGCTGGCCCCCTCAACCTCACACCTTGTAACAAGGCGTGCTATTTATTTGATTATTTATTCAGCTCTCCAGCATCGTTGTTGGAGACCTGGTCATACGGTGATTGTTCATCCAGCCTTGCCAGACAGGGATTTTTATTTCCGCCATATATAGCGATCGCTGGTTTTGACCCTGTTTTGGAGAAATTATCGCTATAAAAAAGTATATAAAAAAGTATTTTTATGTTTTTGCCCTAAATGGCCCCAAGAAGCTATAAAAAGCTATAGAAAGCACTAAAACGCTGTCCCTGGAGGAGCCCTGAAACCGTTAAGGTAGAAGAAACCCACTTTCAGATTTTAACAAAATCACTGCTGCCAGATAGTCTAGACCTTGATTGTGATATAGGTCAATGTATGCTGCACCTTTTGAATGGCAATAAATACCTGTATAGGCTTGTAGAGCAAGTCTTTGGCTTTCTGTAGCCATTTTTTTTTTTTTACACAAATTAATTTTATAGGTTGGCCAAGTTGCTCCATGCAGTGAGTGTTGAAACGTTTATCAGCTATGATCGCCACCCGTCACTGGACTGAAGAAGGTGCTGGGTTTGAATCCCTGCTGGTGCGCTTTAGTGTTCGCGGTCGCTGTCAACCGCCATGGTAGCATTGTCCAGGTAAAGTAGCAGCCCGTTCCCTAATACCTTAAGACAGGGCTTCCTTAATACCACGCCCCACCAGGCATTATCATTACTTTCTTGCTCCTTTGCATTATTTTTTTTTGCTTGATGACAATCGTAAGACTGCGTAGCACGCACTCAGGGTCTCCGTCGGTAAAATAATTTGTTTAAGCCCAGTTCATCAGAGCTCGTTTTCACCATCACCACCACCACCACCCACCCACCGCCCAATGTCCTTCTCCTCCCCTTCTCCGTCCTCTGGTAGGATTTCAATCTTATCCCATAGACTGGGTATGGAATCATCATATAATCACACCAACATCACCACCACCACTGCCCCCCCAATACCACCACCACCACCACCCACCGTCCAATGTCCTACTCCTCCCCTTCGCCATCATATATGTAATCACACCAACACCAACAAGACTGCCAACACCCCCAATACCACCACCCACCGTCCAATGTCCTTCTCCTCCCCTTCGCCATCCTACATATTATCACACCACCACCCCCAATACCACCACCACCACCACCCACCGCCCAATGTCCTTCTCCTCCCCTTCACCATCCTCTGGTAGGGTCTCAAGCTTGTCCCATGGGCTGACATGGAATCACTATATAATCACACCAACATCACCACCACCACTGCTCCCCCCACCCCCAACACCCAACCCACAATACCAACCACCACCAACCACCGTCCCATGTCCTTTTCCTCCCCTCCGCCATAAATATTTTTTATATCACACCACCACACCAACAACACTGCCCCCCCCCCCCCACTTACACCACCACCACCACCCCACCGTCAAGGCCTTCTCCTCCCCTTCACTATCCTCTGGTAGGGTCTCCCAAGCTTTGTCCCGTGGCTGACCATGTAATCCCCATATAATCACATAAACACCACACCTGCCCCCCCCCCCCCCCCCCAAAAAAAAAACATCAAAGCTTATCCCATGGGCTGACCATGGAATCCCCGTGTGAGAAGGGCGTCTTCATGCCAAAGTTCGACGGACGCCCTCCTTCGCTTTCGCCGTGGTCTAGAGAGGAGCCTTCCTGCACCGTCTGAAGGGCTGGGGTTCCCCCCGAGGGTCCGGCGTTGAAAGGAGAGAAGGGAGTGAAGGTGGCCATAGGGATGTGGATGTCGCTTCGCTGTTGAGCGTGCCCCAGGACGAGAGGCCTGTAGGGGGGGAAGGGGGGAGGGTGTTTGTGTGTGTGGAGGGGGGTGGGGGGGTTGGGGTGGGGGCATTGGTCGTTGTTGTTGGGTTTTGCTTGGGGTGGGTTGGGTGGGGGCGGTTGGGGGTGGTGGGCGGGTGGCGGAGTTTTGTAGGTTTTTGTGGGTGGTGGGACTAATGGGCAAGTGTGTTATGGCTGGGGTCCTCGTCCGAGGCGTTACGCGTGGAAGGGGAAAGAAGGATGAAGGCTGACATGAGGATATGGACGCGCCTGCCGCTGTTGAGCTTAGCCCACAAGGAGGAAGTAGGAGCCCTGTATTGGGAGCGGGGAAGGGGGGGTCGTGAGGAGGGGGGGTGGGGGGGTGGGGGGCTGCGGTGTGTGGGTAGTTTGTTGAGTTTTGCTGGTTGGGTGGGTGAGTGGGTCTTGGTTGTTGCTGAGTTTTTTTTGTGGTTGGCTGGGGTGGGGTGGTGGGCAGTGTTATGGCTGGGGGTTCCTCCCCTCGGGCTAACGAACGGCGGTTGAAATGAAAGAAGGGAGTGAAGGAGGTGGCCATTAGGGATTGGTTCACTTCGCTGTTGAGCGTGCCCAGCAATGTGGAGGGGAGGCCTCTAGGAGGGAAGGGGCTGGCGAAAGGCTGGTGGGTGGGGTGGGGGGGTATGGAGGGGGGGGGGCTGTTGTTTGGTTTTTTTATGTTTGGTGGTGGGAATGGGGTTGGGGTGGGGGGTTTGTGTGGGGGGTTTTGTAGGCAGTAAAAATGGAAGGGAACTTTTTCTTTCCTTGTCTTTTTTTTTTTTTTTTTGGTGTTTGTTTTCGTCTGGTTGTTTCTCCCTCCCCCGCCCTCTTGGCTTCTCGCTCTTCTCTTGTGTAATTGTCCCTCCCATTTGTCCACGTTCCTGTCGCGGTCCTCGAAGCCACTTTCGTTCCGCGCCTGTTGTCTTCACGAGTCAGGCTTCGTCTCGGCCGTTGGTCGGACGGACAGGCAGACAGACAACGGGAATCCCGCCCCATGAATCTGGGGTTTCCCGCCCCATGAATCTGGGGTTTCCCGCCCCATGAATCTGGGGACTCCCGCCCATCCACGAAAGACACGGGGCAGAGCAGATGGGTGTCTTGTGCACTCCCAACGCTACTCTCCAGCCGGTAAACTGGCCAGGACAGTTCATACGATCTCACTCACGGGGCAAATAAACCTTCCTAATTGGCCCCTCGAGGATGCGACCCGTTAAGGAGCGTGATTGACGGAAGTTCACTACCCCCCGCAACGTTCCCTCTCCCCTCCCAAAAAAGTACATACAGATCTTTTACCATCTCCCTCGAGTCGTCTACTCGCATATCCATCGACCGCCTGCGGCCGTTCTCACATTTAACTTCGTCACCCACACAGGGCCCCCACCGCCTTCCAAGCCCCGCCTGATCAAGCGCAGGCCGCACCTAGGATTTTGGTCACCCACTGCCCTTCTAGGCAGTGTCACCCATCTCACAACCCTGTTCCCTCTCGGTGCCCTAAACTGGGAGAAGACCCTTCAGTTACACAATCCCCACAGTCGCCCCGACCCCTCACCACAAGGACAGCAACTCCCAGGGTTTTCCGACCCCCACACCCCAGGGGGACCACAAGGCAGCAAACGCAGAGCGCACCCAACGCCCAAAAAGCATCCGCGAACGCGGAGCAGCCCAGATCGGCGAGACAGAAGAGAGCAGCCCCGGCAACCCAGGGGAAGTCGTACCAGGTGAAGAAAAGACTGTCCCCAACACAGACCACCGGAGGTCAGGCACCCGGAGCGCCAAAGAACACAAAATTCCCGATTCCCACGCCACATCCCTCAGGCTCACCCCCACAGCACTCACCCGTACCCCCGGAACGGGAATAACAAAGCGGACCCCCAACCAACAACCACACACCCCCCGCCACCCCACACCCCCCACCCCCCAGCTCCTTCCCCCCGTTGAAAAACCTATTCCACTCCTCTTTTCCGTTCACCCTCCTTACCGCGAACCAGGCAGTACCCCCTTCGAATTCACAGACTTTTGTTCATCATTCTATCCTCCACTGCCCCCACCCCCCCCCCCCACCCCCAACTCCAACCTACCCCCCTTACCCTGTAGAACCCCTCGGGGTTGTCACCCCCTCCTTCCCTTTTTCGCTGATGTCTATCGACTCCCGTTCCCGAGAAAGGCTTCCCCACCCACCACCGTCCCACCTCAGTACCCCCCCAACACCGCCACCACCCACACCCACACACAACGCTTACCCCCTTACCATCGGGGGGAATCATAAGGACATCTATAGAGTACTACGGATACTATAATATACTAAAACGCTCCCCCCCCCCCCCCACCGCCACACCCTCCCTGTACTCTCTCCTAACGCAGCCCCCCGCTGTACGGCCACCCTCCAGTAATCCCCCTACTCGCCCCGCCACGGCCGCCCACCCCCTCCTACCCCCCCGCGCCCCACCCCACACACGACACAAACCCTCTTCACCTTTTCAAAAAAAAAAAAAAAAGAAAAAAAGACGAAGAGCAATGTGGTTTTCCACCTACGGAGACAAAGCTTACCCCTCCGGGCCCGTGTTCCTGAGGTACTTATGCCGCGCCCTCCGCATACCCACCGCCCCCCCCCGCCGGTCACCCTCTCGTCCCGGTCACTCCCTCCCCCCCCCACCCGGCCCCCCCCCCCCCCCGCCGTGCTCCCTATCTCCGGCCCGACCCCACCCACCAGAACCCCCCCCCCCCACAAGCCCCGCCAGCCAGCAAACCACAACCCTACCAACCCAAACAACAACAAACAACCACCCAAAAAGCCACCCAGGCGAACGACAGAGCTGGGTACCCAACACCCCCCTCCACCCTATTCCCTTTCCCTCTGTTTTTGGGGGGGGTCTCTCGCCGCTTGCCCGCCAGTTGGTTTATCGTAATTTCCGATACTCGGCCGACGCTGAACGGCAGTGCTATCGCAGCGTCCGAAGCGAATCACCCCCCCCGCAACCAGCCAGCGCCCCGAAAGCGCCCCCTCGCCTAGTCTTCCCTTTCTCCCGCACTCCGGAGAAGTCCTCAGCGGCCGCCCGCTGAATGTCTCCCTCATCATCTACCCAACATCTTACACCTACCCCCCCCCCCACCCCTCGTACACGAATATGAGACCACCCCCCCCAACGGTGAGGGGCAAACCTCTTTACCTCGTTCCTACCCTCCCACCCCCAGCGCCTCCCCACCCGCCCCACCGGCCAGCCCCCCCCAGACCGCACGGACCGCTTCCCTCTTTTGCCCTTTTGTTTGCGCTACGGTCGCCTATATTTATCTAATCTTTCTCCGTGCCTGCGCACCCGCCGCCTCGCCCCGCCCTCCCACGTTTAGCACCCACCCCTCGCTCGAACGTCCACGCGAGCCGGTCCGCAGTCGCCCCATAACACAAATCACAGCCATACCGCCCCCCAATGGCCTAGTAGCACCCGGGCACACCGCCGCAGGCCCCACCACACCCCTCTGTCGCATGGCTGTTCGGTTCCCCTCCAACGCCCACCTGCAGGGCCGCAGAAGGAAAAGGGGTAGAAACCCGATTCCACCGCGACATGCCACCACCAATCAAACGTAAGCCCAGGCACAAAAGTAAAATCAAGCCAAGCAAGTTCCAATGTCCCCAGCACAGAGCCCCATTAAAGCAAGGGCCACCCTCTTGTAGGTAGATCCCCACCGGGCGCTGCGTGTCTACTTGCTTGGTGAACGTAGCCATCCCCACTCGCTCATGGCCCCAGCCACAGCCCCAGCCCAGCGGCGAGACAAAGATCGGACACCCTCCACCCAAACCACGACCGGGGACCCGGCAGAAACACCCAAAACCTCTTCACCCGGTCTAGCGTCACACCCACCCCCCAAGGGCCCCCTAGTCCCACACCCCACCCATTCCCACCCCCCGCTGATCCCCCACCTTAACCCTTAGCCATCGGGGGGGAACATAAGGAGAGGAGGTAGCGTAAGGGGGTGATCCATAAACTAATATGCCCCACCCCCCTTACCCCCACCCCCCCACCCACCCTCTGTACCTCTATACTCACACACACAACATTCACACACACAACACTTACCCTTGCCATCGGGGGGGAACCATAAGGAGAGGAGGTAGCGTAAGGGGGTGATCCATAAACTACTATGCCTTACCCCCACCCACCCACCCTCTGTACCTCTATACCCACACACACAACATTCACACACACAACACGTACCCTTGCCATCGGGGGGGAACCATAAGGAGAGGAGGTAGCATACGGGGGTGATCCATAAGGTGATTCTATATCAGATGTCCCTGGAAGAGTGAGACAAGAGTGGGGCACATATGAGTAGAAGGATGCAAGTAGAGTCGGGCACCGAGCTTTTCTTTATAAGCAGCTTCTAAGCAGCTCCCTGAGCCAGCAACTGTCTGTATGCTACGCTCAGTCAGGCGCATCTACATCAGACGTCCCTGGAAGAGTGAGACAAGAGTGGGGCACATATGAGTATAAGGACGCAAGTAGAGTCGGGCACCGAGCTTTTCTTTATGAGCAGCTTCTAAGCAGCTCCCTGAGCCAGCAACTGTCTGTATGCTACACTCAGTCAGGCGCATCTACATCAGACGTCCCTGGAAGAGTGAGACAAGAGTGGGGCACATAGCAGTAAAGGGACACAAGTAGGTTAGGGCACCGGGCCTTTCTTTTCGGCTTTTCTGAGCAGCTTCTAAGCAGCTCCCTAAGCCAGCAACTGTCTGTATGCTACACTCAGTCAGGCGCCTCTATATCAGACGTCCCTGGAAGAGTGAGATAAGAGTGGGGCACATATCAGTAGGGAACGGCAACTAATAATAGTGTTTGAAAAACTAATAGTAACTAATATTATTATAGTGTCACGATAATATTAGTTTTCCAAAAAAATCAAAATTCTGGTGAGATGGCTCGTCCGACTAATACTATATAATATTATGTATTCACTTATAATATATAACATAGCCGACCCCTACACATCAGTAGAGGGACACAGGTAAGCTTGGGCACCGAGCTTTTCTTTAAAAGCAGCTTCTAGGCAGCTCCCTGAGCCAGCAACTATCTGTATACTACACTGAGTCAGGTGAGTCAGGCGATTCCATATCAGACGCCCCTGGAAGAGTGAGACAAGAGTGGGGCACAAATCAGTAGAGGGACACAGGTAAGCTTGGCCACAGAGCTTTTCTTCGGAAGTAGCTTCTAGGCAGCTCCCTGAGTCAGCAACTATCTGTATGCTACACTGAGTCAGGCGTCTCAACATCAGACGTCCCTGGAAGAGTGAGACAAGAGTGGGGCACAATCAGTTGAGGGACACAAGTAGGGTGGGGCACCGGGCCTTTCTTCAGAAGCAGCTTCTAGGCAGCTCCCTGAGCCAGCAACTATCTGTATTCTACACTCAGTCAGGCGTCTCTACATCAGACTTCCCTGGAAGAGTGAGACAAGAGTGGGGCACAATCAGTAGAGGGACACAAGTAGGGTGGGGCACCGGGCTTTTCTTTTCGGCTTTTCTGAGTAGCTTCTAGGCAGCTCCCTGAGCCAGCAACTATGCTACACTCAAATATGTCAGCAGTTCTGGACCAGTGATCGTGTTAGCTTCTAGGCAGCTCCCTGAGCCAGCAACTATGCTACACTCAAATATGTCAGCAGTTCTGGACCAGTGATCGTGTTAGCTTCTAGGCAGCTCCCTGAGCCAGCAACTATGCTACACTCAAATATGTCAGCAGTTCTGGACCAGTGATCGTGTTAGCTTCTAGGCAGCTCCCTGAGCCAGCAACTATGCTACACTCAAATATGTTAGCAGTTCTGGACCAGTGATTGTGTCAGCTTCAAAGTGCGATAGGTTGTTAGCTTTGGCTGAATAGCCAGTTAGGGTAGCAGCCTAGAAGCCGCTGCTTGTAGCGTGGAGAAAAAGGAATGGTTGGACTTTGTACGTAGACCTGACCATATACTGTGAGGGCTCCTTCCCTCCCCCCCCCCCCCCCCCCCCCCCACACACACACACACACACACAATTTCCAAAATAAATCCCTCCCCCCCCCACACACACACACAATTTTTTGTTTTAAGTAATGGTTGGACTTTGAACGTATACCATATTGAATACACCGGTGTCTTGATGTACAGGTCTATATATATTTGAACGTAGACCATTTGATTACACCAGTGTCTTGATGAACAGGTCTATATATATTTGAACGTATACCATATTGATTACACCAGTGTCTTGGTGTACAGGTCTATATATATTTGAACGTAGACCATTTGATTACACCAGTGTCTTGATGTACAGGTCTATATATATTTGAACGTAGACCATATTGATTACACCAGTGTCTTGATGTACAGGTCTATATATATTTGAACGTAGACCATTTGATTACACCAGTGTCTTGATGTACAGGTCTATATATATTTGAACGTAGACCATTTGATTACACCAGTCTTTTGATGTACAGGTCTATATATATTTGAACGTATACCATATTGATTACACCAGTCTCTTGATGTACAGGTCTATATATATTTGAACGTATACTATATTGATTACACCAGTCTCTTGATGTACAGGTCTATATATATTTGAACGTAGACCATATTGATTTCACCAGTGCCTTGATGAACAGGTCTGTATACATTTGAACGTAGACCTGACAATATCTTGTAGTGCTTGTTAATAGCTACTACGGATAGTAAAGGATTATCTTGATTATTTGAGGGTTAACAAGTCCCTCTAGCCTTATCAGCTACCCCTGCACTGTAAAATGCACACATAGGCTGGCAGACAGATAGACAGACAGACAGACAGACAGACAGACAGACAGACAGACAGTCAGACAGACAGACAGACAGACAGACAGACAGACAGACAGAATATCATCAGGCCAATAATATGCCCACACCCCTGCCCATGCCGATGCTTCTACCCCTGCCCATGCCCCTGCCCAACCACTTAACTCACCCCCCTACCCTAGCCACAAAAGCACTATCGTTGCAACTTTCGTTTCGAGACTGTGAGCACAGTTTCTTTTTTGGACTGCGCATGGCAGCTTCCTGCCAGCTCCAATAGCCAGCCACTTGGTCAAACCCAAAGCTTGCAGCTGCATTGGAATGCCTGTCATGTCAGCTTTCAGACGCACTAGCTAGCTTCAGGTTTGGCCCAAGGACAGGGAAAGTGAGCTGCCTAGAAGCTGCTTTGTGTTGCCAAACAAGTCCTACGCAGCGTCGCAAGCGACGCAGAAAATTGGCTGAGTGTGTTGGCAACAGAACGACACGTGAGCTGACCGAAGCCAGTTAGTTATGAGACAGTTGGCTGACGTGTCAGGCTTCGTCTTGGTTGTCGGTCGTCGGTCGATCGGTCGGTCGAACGGACAAGGGGGTGAATCTGGGGGCTCCCGCCCCTCTGAAGAGGGGGCTTTGCCAAAAAAGAAACAGAATTGGAAAATTAAAATCCAATGAGTACTCTATACATCAACCCTAGAACTCAGCGGCAATTCCATATTCTCTTTTGGTGACCGGATCCTTGAGGTTGGTCGCGATTTCTCTGAAAACATGGAGTGCTCTTAACATCGACCCTACAACTCAACGGCAATTCCATGTTCTCTTTTGGTGACCGGATCCTTGAGGTTAGTCGCGATTTCTCTGAAACCATGGAGTGCTCTGTACATCAACCCTAGAACTCACAGCAATTCCATGTTTTCTGAGTTAAGTCGCGATTTCTCCAACCATATCCAATTTCTCCGATCAAATCCGATTCCTTCAAACAAATTCCGATTTCTCTGACCAAATCCCTGAGGCAAGTCGCGATCTCTATGAAACACCTGGGATAAATTGGGATCTGAGGTCAGACTTCGTACTTCGTCTCAGACCACTTCTCCAAGAATTCTCAGATTTCAGGCCAGATTTGAGATACCAAGTCCCAACTATAACATTCTTCAAATCCCAACACCCAAATCATCCCCTGAATTTCCATAACGTGCTACTGGTAGCACACATGCTGCATTATGTACCTTGGTGTTTCGGGGGAGCTACGTTAGAGCCTTCGGGGGTTTCTTTTTTGCCCCAAGAAAGCTGCTGGTAGCACCCAGAAGGCTACTAGGAGCACCATGGTGCCATGTAGACACAGTTTCCCCCTTTCTTAAAAACACTCCTAATAGGGTATACAGGGCAAAGTTGGTTTATTCAGGGATCTTCGGAACCCTGAACCCCAAGTTCATACACTTTTTTGTGCATGCAGTTCGGGAACATCCTACTCAAAGCTCTCAACAACCCTGAACGCCAAATGCAGTCACTCTTTTGTTCATGCTCTTGAGAAATAACCTGCTCAAAAACTCCTGTCTGGGACATTCTGAGAACACCACAGACCACTCTTTATTTTTGGGTCTACGCATGGCAGCTTCCTGCCAGCTGCAGAGCTACCTTATGTTTCTTCATGTTTGGGAGTGCCATTTTATAGTCTTTGGTTTCTCATTGGGGTCAAAAAGCTGCTGGTTGCACCCCATAGGAGCACCATGAAGCTACACAGAGAGACGTTTCCCCTTCCTTCAAAACAACTGATGCATGCCGGGATCCATACGTCGCATGCAGCTGAAGCGTGACTGCATGGGTCGGAAATTGGGACGACCATGCGAGGCGCAGGAGGCCTTCCAACTTGCATGCGTGGTTCAAAGTCGATTTCGGTCGTCGGTTATTCGATCATGCAACGGATAGCAAGTCATCGACGGAACAGCAAGTTGGAGTGGGATATGACGATGACATGGTCAAATTTTGCGACTTAGCGGGATTAGCACGACCTCAAGTAGAATTGGCATGGGCATCTTTACTTGCCCTTGTTGGAGAAAGGAAAAGAGCTTCTTGAGAAAAGAGCAAGCTGCCGCGAGTTGCCCAGACATGGTTCGCAGTTACAGGGGTGGGGTGACAGTCTTCCGGTCTGTCGGCTACCTGCCCAGCAGCCAGGGGGGGGGGGGGGGGGGGGGGCGGATCCCACTAATTATCGCAAGCGGTCGCGAGGTATCTTTCTTGCTAGGCGCTCATACTCCAGATCGCAATAACCACCCGCATCAGAGCGTATAACTGTCGAGATGGGCCTTGCGGGCCGCGCAACGGATACGGGTCCGATGTTATGAGAATTCAACATCCTCGCCAGATCGAAGTAATTGGACGCAAGAAACCTACCTTTTCTATTCATGCTGGGTGATTCCCGCACGCCACTATGCACTGTCACCCCCTGCAGGTCTTGAAAGCTGTCGTTTGACATTTACTCTCCCGGACAAGCCGAGAGTGCTACAAGTAGCCGGGTTTGTTTGTTTTGTTTGTTTGTGAGGAGTGTGTGCTAGGGCGGGGGGCAGACAAGATGGCCGATAGTGCCCTTCAGATAGCCGTAAGGCAATTGCGATTTTTAATTTAGGGCCTTAGCTTGATTGCTTTCTCCAAAAACGAGATTCATTTTGGCTCATCAAGAAAAATCGCAATCTGGCCAGTTGCGGTTTGACACGTGGTATGAGACGGATCCGTAGACGTGGCTTTTCGAAAGGATTGACCGTAGACCCGCGTAGACCCGCGTAGACCGTCGGTTGGTCGGGGACAGACCTATGCGATCCTTACGCGAAATCGCCTAATGTCTGACGAGAAAGGGGCGACGGCTCACCCCGATAGGTACCCCGATAGGTACCTCTGCCTTGAATCAAGTTAAACTCTCCCAAGTTACCCCCCCGTGTTCGGACTCCAAGCTGCTCGATCGACAATGCCAAGGACAACCAGTGTCCTGGTTTTTTTATCCTCGCACAGTTGCACTGTAAGGATTTTATAACTCGAGTTCTCTCTCGCCAGCTCGGCACCTCGACTCTCATTTTTTGTAGCTTCGCTCTAATGGCGCTGGTTTCTAGCGCCTTCTCCTCTATCTTCAGAGGGGCTGTCGCCAGCTGTTGGGCCAGAGCATCAACTTCAGCTCTGGCGCTCCAGATGAGCTCTGTAAGTTTCCTTCGTTGCTTCTGCATTGCATCGCTGATACAGACCTGGGTGACGGACTTTATACCCACCACGGGACCTGCATTTGGAGGGGCGAAGAAGATTCGGAGGAAACAAATGCGAGTTGTGAATTGCGAGTGATGAAGTTGTGAGTTGGAAGATCAGATCAGATGCGATGATGCGAATGGGATCAATCGATTAATCCATTCAAACCCTTAACACGCATGCAGTATGGAGTTGCGCTTGTTACTGTATAAGTTTTATTTGTCACCTGTCTGCAGGTCTGTTGGGGCATGGGCCCTCAGATGAAGCTGACAGCAAGAAGTATGCTGCACTTGAGGCTACCTCCAAGTATGTCTGTCGCTCTTCCTGGAAGCAAAAGATCTGACACCTGGGGCCCTGCAACATCAGATTTCGCCTGCACAATTTGTGGTAGGAGTTTGTTGATTAGTTGATAGATAAGATGGTATTCCACACCTACGACAGTGCATCTTAGGAATATATGATGCGGGCGTTCTCACATCACAAATATGATTTACGTCTTGATGCATGAAGGTGGCTGTAAACCTGTGAAACATGTGCCATGATGTGTCCACACATAGTGTGCTGGCTGTGTCCTTGGCTGTAAAACTGTCCCTAGTGTGTAGTCATGATCAAAGCTACATCAACTAAGTTGCCTCCTAACACATACATGACATATACAACGAGCTCAGGCTTGGTTGGTACAGTAGTGCCAGCTTGGACTGACAGGTCGGGGTTTCGGTCCCGTCGCTAGGTTCACGATTGCCGACCTGCCGCCTCGAAAGAGGCCCATAAATTTATCCCATGCTGTCGCGCGGCAGTCTGAGCTCAGGTGCAGTAGCAGTCTGCGAACGCAGTAACCATTCCACAGTGCAAGCAAACGGGAAGGTTCCTTCAACCTCACACCCTGTGGCAAGGTAAATCAATTTCCATCTTCATTTTCATGACATATACGTAAGGAACAGCAATAGTATATCATATGATGCCGGCAGTCTGAATAGGCTAAATTTACCATTTACATACAATATCATATGATGCAATTTGTGCGATATCATATGATATCATACTCGCCTTTGGTCAACATCATAAGATATGCCGGTCCCTACATTTACACACACTCCCCCCCCCTTCTACCTGCTGCATCTGTTTCTCGTACAGAGTCATGATTTACCATAGGCTGAATCAAGCAAGTTGCCTCGCTCCTAACACTCATGTGTCATGTACGTATACACCCTCCTATAAGCTACCTGCTGCCGACATTGCATGCAGACCTAGTCCTCCTGGCCTTGGACTCATGTGACATGTATGTGCTCACCTTCCCTTCTACCTGCTGCATCTGCCTCTCGTACAGAGTCATGATATACCATAGGCTGAATCAAGCAAGTTGCCTCGATCCTAACACTAATGTGACATGTATGTACACACCCTCCTATAAGCTATCTGCTGCTGACAATACATGCAGATCCTCGTCCCTCCTGGCCTGGGAGGGGAGGAGGAGAAAGAGGCGTGTTCGGGACACGTAGACCTCATCCCCGTACTCTTGACAGAAACGGAAACACAGTGCCAAAATATGGGGGTGCCAGAGGCAAGTCTAATCCCTCCAGGCCTGAGAGGGGAGGAGGAGGAATGGGTGGCAGCACAGGGCAGTCAATGCCAATACATGAGAGCAGACGCCAGCAAAGAAGACGTGAATGTCCGGTAAGCCTATGATCAGTATTTAAATGCTGTGATGCGGTGATTATGCTTATGTACAATATTTAAATGCTGTGATGTGGTGATTTACAGCCTATATACAGCCTGTGTACAGTATTTAAATACCGTGATGCTGTGATGTTCAGCCTATGCACAGCCAATGATTTACAGCATATGCCCAGTATTTAAAAACCGTGATGCGGTGATTTACAGCCTATGGTTAACAGCCTATGCAAAGTATTTAAATGCGGTGATGTGGTGATTTACAGCCTATGAACAGTATTTAAATGCTATGATGCGGTGATGTCCAGCCTATGTACAGCCTATGATTTACAGTCTTTGTACAGCATTTAAATGCTGTGATGTGGTGATGTTCAGCCTATGTACCGCCAATGATTTATAGCATATGTACAGTCTATGATTTACCTATATACAGCCTATGTACAGTATTTAAATGCTGTGATGCAGTGATGTTCAGCCTATGCACAGCCTATGATTTGCAGCCTATGTAAAGCCAATGCTTTACAGCCTATGCAAAGTATTTAAATGCTGTGATGTGGTGATTTACAGCCTATGTACAGCCTATGGTTCACAGCCTATGCAAAGTATTTAAATGCTGTTATGCGATGATGTCCAGCCTATGTCCAGCCTATGATTTACAGTCTTTGTACAGCATTTATATGCTGTGATGTGGTAATGTTCAGCCTATGTACAGCCAATGATTTACAGCCTATGTACCGCCAATGATTTATAGCATATGTACAGCCAATGATTTACAGCCTGTGACTTACAGCCTTTCAGTATTTAAATGCTGTGATGCGGTGATGTTCAGCCAATGTACAGCCTATGATTTGCAGCCTATGTACAGCCTATGCACAGTATTTAAATGCTATGATGCAGTGTTGTTCAGCCTATGACTGACAGCCTTTGTACAGTATTTAAATGCTGTGATGTGGTGATTTACAGCCTATGTACAGCCTATGCACAGCTAATGTTTAGTATTTAAATGCTGTGATGCGGTGATGTCCAGTCTATGCACAGCCTATGATTTATAGCATATGTACAGCCTGTTATGTACAGCATCTGTACAGTATTTCAATGCTGCGAAGCTGTGATAATGAGTATTTAATATTCCCTTAGTAACGAATACAGCAATCTAGCGTTCATCTTGATTTTGTTTCAAAGGGGTTGAAGTCCCTTAATCTATCTGGCTACCCCTGGGGTGGAAAATACAAACACGGATATGCCAGGATGATACCACTGCAAAATTGGGGGTCTTCGACACCCTTTTGGCTTACAAGGGTGCATTCTGGGTGGAAAGGGTTGGCCCAGTGGCTGGCTCAGCTGGAGCTGCTTCGAAGCTGCTGCTCGTAGCTGAAAAGAAAAGCTATGGAACTAACATGTCCCAGTTTAAGTGTGCTCGAGACTGGCTTTGGACAACATATTTTTTCCATAATTAATTTGTCTCCCGCAGATTGGTCAGTCCTTTTGATGGTCAAGGGGACGGTTAAGTGTTAAATCATCAGGCTAGTATCTGATGTGTATGTGTGTCAGTCACTCACTTGCGTGCTCATGCCTGGTTTGTATACACCTGATTGGCTGTGGGTCGGCACCTCCCGTGGACCTAGACGCGCCTACTCCCTCGTTCCGATTAGGAGAGGCTCCACCACATCACATCTACTTGTTCCAATCTAGGACTAGTGCAGGGAGACCCACCCTGTGAGGTAGAAATCATGTTTGCCCTCCACCCCCCCACCCCCACAAAAAAACGCCCTGATCTTCGCCCATGTTGTAAATATATAATAACATGCTGTGCTTGTGTGTGCACAACAATCCATGATCTAGGAGGTGTGTGTGTGGGGGGGGGGGGGGGGGGGGGGGCCTTTATGTGGACAGAGACACTGGAAGGTGTGTGTGTGTACAACAATTCATGATCTAGGAGGGGGGGGGGGGGGGGGGGGGGTGGGGGGGGGGGGGGGGGGGGGGAGTCATGCCTGCATGTGGCCAGTGACAATGGGAGGTATGCTTTTGTGTGTAAAACAATCCATGATCTGTCTGTCCATCAGGGTGCGACATGACGCGCGCTAGCGCACAAGGTTTTGGATCCCGACTGCACTATTCATGCTATTTTTTAAACCCTCTCTGTGCGCAGCGCGCAGATTTTTGTTTTCAGTTGAGTCAAAAGCGCAACCCCAAAAGAGGCAGATGCGCTTTTGAAGCAACGCAAAATGACGAATGATGTAGTACCTGGATGTGCATTGGTTGCCATTAAATGATGAAATGGTACCGTGAAATAGTATGGTAATGGTATTGTTAATGGCTCCCTTAGATCGGCACCGCGCTTCTTGGTCGGCCCGCTTTCTGGTTGTGATTTTTCCCTTACCTCTATTATTTTATTTTCAAATATATAGCTAAAACCATGCCAGAATTTCAATCAAGATCCACAAGGATGTTGTATCTCAATTCATCTGCAGACACCCATGTTTACATGTCCCATGTACTTCATATCCATCTTAACATCCCCATGTTTACATGTCCCATGTACTTCATACCCATGTTCACATGTCCCATGTACTCATACCCATCTTAACATACCCATGTTCACATACTAATGTCCACATGTCCCATGTACTTCATACCCATGTTCACATGTCCCATGTACTTCATACCCATGTTCACATGTCCCATGTACTTCATACCCATCTAAACATACCCATGTTCACATACTAATGTCCACATGTCCCATGTACCTCATACCCATGTTCACATGTCCCATGTACTTCATACCCATCTTAACATATCCATGTTCACATACTAATGTCCACATGTCCCATGTACTTCATGCCCATGTTCACATGTCCCATGTACTTCATACCCATCTTAACATACCCATGTTCACATACTAATGTCCACATGTCCCATGTACCTCATACCCATGTTTACATGTCCTATGTACTTCATACCCATCTTAACATACCCATGTTCACATACTAATGTCCACATGTCCCATGTACTTCATTCCCATGTCCACATGTCCCGTGTACTTCATACCCATGTTCACATGTCTCATGTAATTCATACCCATCTTAACATACTAATGTTCACATGTCCCATGTACTTCATTTTTGCAGGAAGAAATGAGCCCTAAAGCAATCATGTTTATGATCACTGACTGCGAGAAATTGTCAAGCTTGGAAAGGCTTTCTCTTAGCCATGGCCATCTCTTCAATCACACCCATGTGTCTGCCATGATGAGTCGAGTGGCCAAGGTATACGAGCGAAAGGCCAAGGTATACGAGGGAGTTCATGCTGATCAGTATCAGCCTCTCATGCTAGAACTTAGTGCAGCCGCTCTGAAGCATGTTGATCTCATGCAACCTAGAGAGATAGCCAACATTCTGTGGGCAGTGGCTAAGCTGGGTGGGGTCACGGATGCATCCTTCGTACCCTCTTGGTTGTTGGCTGCCAAAGAGAAGCTGCCTGAGTTCAATGCTCAGGACTTGGCTAGCACCCTTAGGGATGTAGCCAAATTGGGCATAAGGAATGAGGGAAGGGATGATGCCTTCATCTCCAGTTGGTTGTTGGCTGCCCTGGGGAAACTGCCTGAGTTCGCTGCTCAGGACTTGGCCAACAGCCTGTGGGCAGCAGCCAAATTGGGCATAAGGAATGAGGCCTTCATCTCCAGGTGGTTTTTGGCTGCTAAGGGGAAACTGCCCGAGTTCAATGCTCCGGACTTGGCCAAAAGCCTGTGGGCAGCAGCCAAATTGGGCATAAGGGATGAGGCCTTCATCTCCAGTTGGATTTTGGCAGCCCCGGGGAAGCTGCCTGAGTTCAATGCTGAGGGGTTGGCCAAGAGTCTGTGGGCAGCAGCTAAACTAGACATCCGTGATGAGGCTTTCATCTCCAGTTGGTTGTTGGCTGCCCCGGGGAAGCTGCCTGAGTTCAATGCTCAGGAGTTGGCCAGCAGCCTGTGGGCAGCAGCCACATTGGGAGTCAGTGATAAGGCCTTCATCTCGGGGTGGTTGTCGGCTGCCCAGGGAAAGCTGCATGAGTTCGATGCCGGAGAGTTGGCCGACATCAGATGGGCAGGGGATAAAATGGGATTTTAAGTTTAGGGAACGGCATCGCCGATGAGAACCGAATGGCTCAGTGGCAGAGCAAAGGGGAAATATCGAGGCAGGTGCGGGGTTCGAACCCCCTTGAGTGCGCTTTAGCCCGTCCGGAGGGTCGTCACCCAGCACAGTAAGTGGTATCTAGATGCGATGTTGGCTCGAGCAGCGCGTACTTACGGTACGGTTCCCTTAATCCCACTGGGCACGTCCTTAGAGGTCATTGTGACAATTCTTGGATGTTTAAATTTCCATTTTTTTATAGGGAATGGCAATCATGATTAGCGGAGCCCCCAGGGTTACCCATTTGTCCGTTTGACTGACCGACCGTCTGACTGAGACGAAGCCTGACACGATAGCCAACGGTCTCGTAACTAACTCGCTTCCGTTGCCACCTGTCGCTTCGCCACGAACACTCTCCGTCATTTTTTAACGACGCATGTAACGCTGCATAGAAATTGTATCTAGCAAGCTGATAGAACCCCCTTACCAGTTCTGTGAAAATCTTGGGGCTTAGCCCAGTGGCTGGTTCAGGAACCTGCCTGGAAGCTGCTACTCGTAGTGGAAAAGAACAGCTATGGATGGGTACACTGTACTACAGTACTGTTATAAATTGCACTCCCCAGTAGGGAACGGCAAAATGATATCATATGCTATCATGTCATCATTTGATATCACATGCTGCCGGCAGTCTGACTAGGCTAAAGTTACCATTTATATACAATATCATATGATGCAATTGATGTGATACCATACTCGCCTTTGGTCAACATCATATGAAATGCCGGTCTCTATTTAAGTTGGATTGCTGGTTGGAAGAAGTGTAGCCAACACGAAGTAGATTCCCCCCCCACCCCCCACCCCCACCCCACACACACACATTCCCCCTACCCCGTCAATCTCTTTAGAGAAGGTCTCTTAGTGATGCTACTGCTTGGCTCCAGACTTCCATGCATTCTCATTCGCCCTGAGGCTCTTTACAGTCTCTCTCTCTGACTCTCACACACAGTGTCCAGTCTCAATGCCCCCCCCCCCCCCCCCCCCCACACACACACACACACACACACCACCACCACCCCCACGCACACACCCATTCCCCGCACCCCTTCAATCTAATTAGAGAAGGTTTCTTAGAGATGCTGCTCCAGGCTTCAGACTGCCATGCATTCTCATTCGCCCTCGGGCTCTTTAGAGTCTCTCTCTCTCAGACTCTCACACACAGTATCCAGTCTCTATGCCCCCACCCCCACACACGCACCCCCCCACACACACCCATTTCCTGCACCCCTTCAAGCTCTTTAGAGTCTCTCTCTCTCAGACTCTCACACACAGTATCCAGTCTCTATGCCCCCCCCCCACACCCCCCCACACACCCATTTCCCGCACCCCTTCAAGCTCTTTAGAGTCTCTCTCTCTCTCAGACTCTCACACACAGTATCCAGTCTCTATGCCCCCCCCCACACACACACCCATTTCCCGCACCCCTTCAAGCTCTTTAGAGTCTCTCTCTTTCAGACTCTCACACACAGCCTCCAGTCTCTATGCCCCCCACCCCACCCCACCCCCCCCACACACACATTCCCCGCACCCCTTCAATCCCCTTAGAGTAGGTCTCTGAGTAATGCTGCTCCTTAGCTCCAGACTTCCATGCATTTTCATTCGCCCTCGGGCTCTTTCGAGTCTCTCTCTCTCAGACTCTCACACACAGCCTCCAGTCTCTATGCCCCCCACCCCACTCCACCCCCACCACACACACACATTCCCCGCACCCCTTCAATCCCTTTAGAGTAGGTCTCTGAGGGATGCTGCTCCTTAGCTCCAGACTTCCATGCATTCTCATTTGCCCTCGGGCATTTTTGGCGGAGCCTCCTCTTCTGGGGGGCGGGAGCTCCCAGTGTTACCCATTTGTCCGTCTGACTGACCGACCGACCGAAAAATTGAAGCCTGACACGTCAGCCAACAGTCTCATAACTAAATGGCTTCGGTCAGCTCCAGTCCGTCGCCACGTGTCGTTTCGTTGCCAACACACTCCGCCAATTTTCCGCGTCACTGCATAGGACTTGTAACATCATTTCATTTGTGTGTGTTCCGTCAGTGCTGCGCATCAATACTCACGCTTAAAACTGGCCAGAATACCATATGGGGGATGGCCATATGAGGGGTATTTAGGGAACGGCAACTCATTTAAGTGTTTGAAACTTTAAAAAACTAATATTAACTAATATTATTATAGTGTCACGATAATATTCGGTTTTAAATAATTTCGAAATTCTGGTGAGGCGGCTCGTCCGACTAATATTATATAATATTATGTATTCACTAATTTATTATAACTTAGCCGAGCCCTGGGAGTATTACATCAAGATAGAGTGTGCATGGTCCAATGGGGGTCTTCGGGATTGCAGGTGTAATGATATGACTCGCTACGATTTGAACTGTACTGCCCGGTAGGGTTTCCCATGAAAAAGAATACCCCAGTACGATATATTATACTATATTGATCCTAGGGACAGACATTCTCTCGGGCCATGCAATAAGAGTATTCCAAAACATCACTCTATCTACTGCTATATGCGATGACCTGTGAAACCTGGTGCACACCCAACTGCGTGCACTCACACACGCCACACACACTGACACTACCACAGCACCACCAAGCTTCCATCCTAAGTCTCGACATGACGATGATTGGTGATGTATGCCACGGGCTAGGGAAAGGAGTAGCGGATAGATATTGTATGGAATGTTGGTTTGTTGCTAGTTCATCTGGATGTGGGATTTAATATATTCTGATAGTATGGGTTGCTGGTCGGGAATTTAAATTCGATTTGTGACCGGTACATGGTTAACAGAAATTGAAATTGAAATTAATTGAATGGTTTACAGACATCTCTGGGCTGCTCGCCGTCTTCCAATTCCAAGTCCCCTCGGTAGATACCCACGGAAACCAGGGAGCACACTAAGCTGGCCGGGTCTAGTCAGAGCGGATTGGGACGGATGATCAGTCACGTGGGGTTCGTTATCCCGCTGTTACGTTGCTGATGATGAAAGAAGTCATGTTGTTGTCTTTGATGTTTATGTTTAGAAGAAGAAGAAGAAGAAGAAGAAGAAGAAGAAGAAGAAGAAGAAGAAGAAGAAGAAGAAGAAAAAGAAGAAGAAGAAGAAGAAGAAGAAGAAGAAGACGAAGACGAATTGCTAAATTGCCACCCCCCAAGCCCCACAAAACAATGTAACATGATTTGCCTCGTTCCGCACATGCCCAATCATGGTCATGAGACCAGCACCAATTGATAGGCCTTGACAAATCCGAAAAATGCACCTACCTTAGCTCGGCTAAAATATAATAATAATAAGTGGTGGCTGAGATAATGGCTGTAAAGTGGGTTCTGGAGCCGTGTGTGTGTCTGCATACGGGTGTCTTCACACCTGTTATTAGGGGGTCCAGCACTTTTATGCCCCCCCCCCCCCCCCCCCCCCCCCCCTTCTTGCGCCGAAAATCTTGAACGAGTATAAGACTTTGCAACAATTATCTTACAGGCTAAGACGGCGAGCAGTCAAATTGCTTGCTGGAGCCATGTAACCAAGTTCAAGTTCAAGAATACGTCTGAATTACCAGGAGGCCGTTACATGAGTGCTTGCAAGAAAGATCAGTAACCGAAATCATTCAACTAAGTACCCGAATGAAAAAAATCTCCAGATATTTTGAAGAGGGATTAGCCCCATTAAAATGTCCGTTAGTTAGTTAGTGTGTCATAAACTACTATTCCTCCAGGCGCCCTTCGTAATACTGTATTTCGGGCTGTATTTGACCAAATACAATGAATGAGTCTAAATCGTTGAGCACCAGTGTGAGCTATGTCGCACATGGGATGTATATGGGATGGTGGTTGGGCCCAGTGAAAGCAAACGGGCTGGCCCCCTCAACCTCACACCTCGTAACAAGACAAACTACTTATTTCCTTTATATGGTATCTGTGACACCACGATAATTGCGAGGTCCAACTGGTTATCATGAGTTTTGGTGACTCCCCTATCTTTACGGGCCCCTGGTGGAGCTCCTTGAACGATGTAGGTGCCGGGTTCGAATCCCCAAGGGTACGCCTTAGTGTTCGCGGTCGCTGTCAACCGCCATGGTAGCACTGTCCAGGTAAAGTCGCAGCCCGTTCTCAACCGCCGTAAGACAGGGCTCCCTTAATCCCACGCCCCACCAGGCGTTACCACTAAAGTGCTCCAGATTGGATGTGTAGCATTCTTGCTATGATGTGTACATGTCTGCATACGAGAATCAAAATGTTTATGTCAGCACGGTGGTGTAGGAAGAGTGAGTATAAGTAGGGTGAGGCAGTTGGTGGTTGGTCCCAGTAAAACCAAACGGGCTGCCCCCCTGAACCTCACGCCTCGTAATAAGGCGTACTATTTATGTATTTTTAGGGTGAGATAAAGACCCGATCTATCTATCTATCTACCTATCTATATAGATAGATCTATATGAGCAAAGCTGGGCTTTTGAAAAGGGGCAGAGGGCACCTTCAAAAATCAAAATCTGGTTGACTGATTAGGGCACAAGGCACCATATCATATTGCAGGCCACTTCTAAAACAATTAAGTGATTTCTGATGTCTATGCGATGTAACTGCATACATTCTAGATATACACGAAATATTTTGTCTTGCATAGATATATATAGCCAGTCCAGACACATCTATTTGCCGCACCCCAAGTATAAGATCCCATTTAAATAGGCACGGTGACTATAGCTAGCTCCGGCTTACGCTATGGTATCCTTAACTTCACGTCCTGTGAGTAACTGTATTACACGGATGTAACAATTTCAATTTCAATTTCAATACACAGAAGAAACACGGTGAACAGTGAAATTGAGCCTAACAAAGCAGAATGATTCCTGAAGCGAAAAACAAAGGCAGTTGGCTTGGCACCAGAGAACATGGTGAGCAGTGCAAGTGAGCCTAACAAAGAAGGGTGATTCCTCAGGTGAAAAACAAGGGCAGTTGGCTTGGCACCAGAGAACATGGTGAGCAGTGCAAGTGAGCCTAACAAAGCAGAGTGATTCCTGAGGTGAAAAACAAGGGCAGTTGGCTTGGCACCATAGAACATGGTGAACAGTAAAATTGAGCCTAACAAAGCAGAATGATTCCTGAGGTGAAAAACAAGGGCAGTTGGCTTGGCACCAGAGAACATGGTGAGCAGTGCAAGTCAGCCTAACAAAGCAGGGTAATTCCTGAGGTGAAAAACAAGGGCAGTTGGCTTGGCACGATAGAACATGGCGAGCAGTGCAAGTGAGCCTAACAAAGCAGGGTGATTCCTAAGGTGAAAAACAAGGGCAGTTGGCTTGGCACCAGAGAACATGGTGAGCAGTGCAAGTGAGGCTAACAAAGCAGAGTGATTCCTGAGATGAAAAACAAGGGCAGTTGGCTTGGCACCAGAGACCATGGTGAGCAGTGCAAGTGAGGCTAACAAAGCAGAGTGATTCCTGAGATGAAAAACAAGGGCAGTTGGCTTGGCAACAGAGAATATGGTGAGCAGTGCAAGTGAGGCTAACAAAGCAGAGTGATTCCTGAGGTGAAAAACAAGGGCAGTTGGCTTAGCACCGGAGACCATGGTGAGCAGTGCAAGAGAGGCTAACAAAGCAGAGTGATTCCTGGGGTGCTTGTGCTTGTACGACCTTGCCTAACTTCTCTGCTGCACATGGGTGCTGTTGTACATGGGTACTTCTCTGTTGTACATGGATACTTTTCTGCTGCACATGGGTACTGTTGTACATGTGTACTTCTCTGTTGTACATGGATACTTTTCTGCTGCACATGGGTACTGTTGTACATGGGTACTTCTCTGTTGTACATGGATACTTTTCAGCTGCACATGGGTACTGTTGCACATGGGTACTTCCCTGTTGTACATGGATACTTTTCTGCTGCACATGGATACTGTTGTACATGGGTACTTCTCTGTTTTACATGGATACTTTTCTGCTGCACATGGGTACTGTTGTACATGGGTACTTTTCTGTTGCACATGGGTACTTTTGTACATGGGTACTTCTCTGTTGTACATGGGTACTGTTGTACACCGGTACTTTTCTTCTGTACATGGGTACTGGTGCGTTGGTGGCGAGGTTGTTAGGTTCAGCTGAAATTAGGGCGAGGGACTCACCCGGGAGGTACCCCACGTCGAGATGCCCTATGACCAGACACCGAGCATAGTTGTGCGCCCTTTTTACTGCGAACACTTTGATTTTTATTTCAGCTACAATCAGCATCAATACATGTTTTATATTGCCTGAGCCTATGTATCATGGCAGGACCGCTGTTTAACAGTGTAAAACGTTTCATTTGGGGGGAAGGACTCACCCGGGAGGTTCCCCACGTCTACTGAATGCTGGCCTGTGTATGTGTAACCTGTAACAACACACAAGTGGTTGCAGTCAGCGGTAGCCCGTGTCAGAGCGCTGCGGTTAGTGTGATGTTGAAGGAGTTGGAGGTGTTGTTGGTGTTTTTGATGTTGTTTGTGTGATGTTGATGGAGTTGTTTGTGTAGTGAGGTTGGTGGTGTTGTGCCTGTGTGGCGTGTTTGTGTGTTGATGTGGTGTGTTGGTGGTGTGCTGGTGTTGGTGTTGGTGTTGGTGTTGTAGTGTGCTCCAGGTTGCTACCAGGAGCCCAACCTTGGAAGACACCAAATTCCTGATCTCTATACCAGAATACCCCCTTTCTGAAACAAACAAGTCCTATGCAGCGTCGCAAGCGACGCGGGAAATTGGTGGAGTGTGTTGGCAACGGAACAAAAGATGGCAACGATGAAGCTGACCGAAGCAAGTTAGTTATGTTGGGTGACGTGTCAGGCTTCAAGTTTTGGTCGGACGGACAAATGGGTAAAGGTTGGTTGAAGAGGGGGCTCCGCCAAAAAAGCTCAACAAGAGAGTGCAAGTAAGGTCAAACACTATGATGATGCCCTACCCCCCACCCTCCCAACCCACCCACCCCCCACGCACCCACATACACCCACATGAAACTGCACTACACAACCGCCCACACATGAAGGTCACAGACGTGATAAGCAAAGGGCAAGGTGGGGGGAAGCTACCCTCCAGTGAGCTAGCATCTACAAGGCAGATCCTCCTCGGGATTAGGGTTTAGGGGTTTAGGGTTTAGAGGTTAAGGATATAGGTTTTAGGGTTTAAGTTTTAGGTTTTAGGGTATAGGAGATCTGGCTTGTGGATGCTAGCTTACTGGAGGGTAGCTTCCCCCCTCCACAGGGCAATGCCAACGCCTGATTCATCGCAAGAGAGCCCCCCCCCTGGATCTAGATTCTTGCCTCTTGCGAGTTTCACTTATTTTGATTAATCATTGAATTCAATTTTCACTGCAGCACAAACTCAGGGCACCTGTTGGTCAAACGATTGTTTGGGGTTCACTTAATCAGTGCTTTTTTGTAGTGCGCCTTATTACCAGGCGTGAAGTTGAGGGGGCCTGCCGTTTGCTTAGACTGGGGCCAACCAGCAACTAAAATTATGATGTATCGCAAGAGAGCCCCCCCCCCCCCCCCCCCCCCCCCCCCCCGACTCCCCACACACCCATCTAAATACACCCACATGAGACTGACCTACACCCACCCTCACATGAGAACAAACTCAAACTCACCGACTCGGGGCATGACGTGCCACACCAGGGTTAGGTTGACCTGTCTGTTTCGCAACCCCCGTACTTGATCAATGAATGCGTACTTCGTCTTGTGGCCCTTCAGTTTAATGAGGGCTTTGTCCTGCACACCAAAGATGAGATGATGAATTAATTATACTGTATAATTAAATGATCACTGTGGCACGAACTCAGGGCCCCCGTCGGTAAAACGATTGTTTGGGGTTCAGTTCACCAGTGCTGTTTCGTTTTAGCCCCCCCTGTCAATGCCTATGGTAGAATTAAATGATTACTTAAGCACAAACTCAGGCTCCCCGTCGGTAAAACGATTGTTTGGGGTTCAGTTCACCAGTGCTTGTTCCTTTTTAACCCTTCCTATTCAGTTGGGCGAGTCCCTTTAGCCTATCTGGCCTACCCCTGGACTGTGACATACATATATACATACATACATACAAAGGAGCAGGGAGTAAACAAACGCATCAGTCTATAAGCAAGCACATGGGTCAGGAATACAAGCATCTGGGCCTGTCCACTTTCCAGCCCCATACCATGCATGCTTTGTCTTGTGGCCCTTGGTGGTGTTGGGATGGTGTTGTTGGGGTGGTGTCGTTGGGGTGGTAGGTTGGGGTGGTGTTGTTGGGATGGTGGGTTGGGGTGGTGGGGTGGCGGGAGGGGCCTTTTCCTGTCCATCAAAGGAGCAGGTAGTGAGCATAGGCCTCAGTCTATAAGCAAGCACATGGGCCATGGATTGAGGCAGTGCATAGCTACGGAGTACTTGTCCTCGTGGTAGACAAACAGTTGCTTATATTGCCATTGAAACATGCACGCATGCACACACACACGCATAAGCACACACACACACACATACACAGGTAGAAGCACACACAATCTGCGCCCACCTTGGATTGAATGATGCTATCCCACACCACCACCTGATTGAGGCAGAGCATAGCTATGGAGAACTTGTCCACTTGGTAGACAAACAGTTGCTTTGTGTTGACATTGAAACATGCATTCACACACACACACACACAAATATAAGCACGCACACACACAAGCACACACACGCTGCGCCCACCTTGGATCGAATGATGCTATCCCACACCACCACCTAATTAAGACTGTTTGTGGGTGTGGAGTACTCAGCTTGATGGTAGACAAACTGCAGCTTAGCATTCCAGCTAAAACATGAATACACACACACACACACACACATGAGCACGCAATCACGCCCCCTCTCCCCCCCCCCCCCCCCCCCCCCCCCCACACACACACACACACACACACACAAAGGCACAAGCACACACACACTGCGCCCACCTTGGATCGAATGATGCTATCCCACACCACCACCTGATTCAGACTGTTTGTGGGTGTGGAGTACTCGGCTTGGAGGTAAACAAACAGCTGCTTAGTATTCCAGCTGAAGATGCTTCGGAGGTCGCAGTCCAAGTTGAAGGTGATCACCGCCTGGTCCTTGCTTTGCATAAATGGTACAAGCCTCTTTACCTGTCATGATGATGGTGGTGGTGATGGTGGTGGTGGTGGTGATGGTGATGATTACATTTTTCCAGGTGCCCTACTGGCCTCCAAATGCTCCCAATCCAAAGGTGACCACCGCCTGGTCCTTGCTTTGCTTGAATGGCACAAGCCTCTTTACCTGTCATGATGATGGTGGTGGTGGTGGTGGTGGTGATGGTGGTTGTGGTGATGGTGGTGGTGATGATGGTGGTGGTGGTAGTGGTGGTGGTGATGATGGTGGTGATGATGGTGGTGATGGTGGTGGTGGTGGTGATGGTGGTTGTGGTGATGGTGGTGGTAGTGGTGGTGGTGATGATGGTGGTGATGATGATTGAATTTTTTCAGGTGCCCTACTGGCCTCCAAATGCTCCCACAACAAATGTGACCACCACCTGGTCCTTGCTTTGCATGAATGGCACAAGCCTCTTCACCTGTCATGCATCGAATGATGGTGATGGTGATGGTGGTGATGGTGGTGGTGGTGATGGTGGTTGTGGTGATGGTGGTGGTGATGATGGTGGTGGTAGTGGTGGTGGTGATGATGGTGGTGATGATGGTGGTGGTGGTGATGGTGATGGTGGTGATGATGGAGGTGGTGGGGGTGGTGGTGGAAATGGTGGTGGTGGAAATGGTGGTGGTGATGTGATGGTGGTGGTGATGGTGGTGGTGGTAGTGGTGGTAGTGATGATGGTGGTGATGATGGTGGTGATGATGGTGGTGATGATGGTGGTGATGATGGTGATGATTGTGGTGGTGGTGGTGGTGGTGATGGTGGTGGTGGTGATGATGGTGGTGGTGATGATGATGGTGATGATGGTGGTGATGATGATGGTGGTAGTGGTGATGGTGATGATGGTGGTGGTGATGATGATGATGATGGTGGTGGTGGAAATGGTGGTGGTAGTGGTAATGATGACGGTGGTGGTGGTGGTGGTGGTGATGATCCAATTTATCCTGGTGCCTTATTGGACTCTAAATGTGTCCGCGGCACAATTTCAAATGAAGGGAAACTTATGAACATCATGAACAAAAAATAAAATAAAAACATGCAAGTGCTAATCTGCCTACCACTGGCCTTGGGCACTGTGATAAAATTCTGTACTCGGGAGTGTGGACTAAGTCTTTATACTATCGCTTGCGTGGTATGGTAGTGTTTATTTTACTTGACCGCAGCTGCTACTTAAGATGAATTCCCCACTGTCTTCCTCCTGCTCTTACTACATGGGCACCCTAGCTTAGATGGACAACGTGATCAGGCCGGGTACCCTCGTATGATGGTTGTACTTCTAGAACATGCTGCTCTGCGTGAATTCCTTTCTATCTCCCTCCTGCTATCCCCCATTGGGCACCCCATCTAAGATGAAACATGAAACCAAGCCTGAACAAACTTAAGGGGGTCCAGGGGGTCCCCAATGAAAGTCTAAATACTAGAACACTGCTGCTGCTACTGTAGATGGATTCTGCTGAAGATGGATTTTTCAGATCTTTCTAATTGAGCTCCGTACCTCAGCGAGACCTAGAGAGACTCGGGGATCGGATTTGTGCAGCAGATCTGTCGAGGTCGTCAAGAAACAGAGGACTGCGGCTACAGTTCCGAAGAACGTGAACAGCGTATTGATGCGGTTCGTAAACGAATGCATCGTGGTAAGTTTGGCCAGCGACGGGAGCTAGGGAGAAGGATCTGATGGATTTGGGGACAGAAGAGCGATGAGTACGAGAGCTGGTCGGGGCTGGTTTGAGATTATTGGGCGTTGCCCCCTCGAGTCAGGGAGGGCCAGGGTGAGAGAGAGAGAGAGAGGAGAGAGAGAGGAGAGAGAGAGAGAGAGAGAGAGAGAGAGAGAGAGAGAGAGAGAGATAATCGAAGACCTAACCGACATCAACCACCTCGGCCTGGCTGCCAGTTTTGTACAGGGGCCGACAGGGGCCCTGGTTTTGTACGTGGCAGCCGCAGCCTACATCAGACTGCCAAGCCCACCCTTGCCCATCTTTCGATAATCTCACCCTTTGCCATGCGAATTGTCACTCCATCGATATCCCAATGCGCTTCTATTCCGACCAAGGTGAGTCGCAGGACTTCAGGTGTCCGAGGTTCGCAAGTGTTTTCTGGTCTACCATTTCGAACATAAGCATGCCATGCATGGCAGCATTAAGACGAATATTTAGTGCCTAGTTCGATGCTCCTTACGGCATTTAATCGTCTGCAGCACACAATTCACCCTCTCGTGCGATACCCACGTAAACCAGCGAGTGTAACCACGAGCATTCGAACCCAAGACGTCTGCTATGCATGGCAGCATTAGCAACGCGCATGGCATATATGACACAATCCACTATAAGAAACGCGCGCTTATGCACAATAATTCCCGCAGGCGCATGTTCGCGACCTGCGAGTGGCCGCAGTGGGATCTGATCCCTCGGATGCGGCCCCCCCAAATCGCCGCGGAGGCTACGTCAAGCCCAGCAGCGCCACTGAGGAAGGCCAGCGGAAGCCAGGAGGTCAGTACCTGAGTAGTGAGCAGGGTTCCAAATCGGTTAAAAGCTCAGTCCCATTGAGGGGGCCTAGGGTAGGCCGTCCCACCCCTGGGGGCCCTCCCCCTAGGGGGGGTCCTGCCCCCACCCCTGGCCCTACTACCTCCAAACCACTAATGTCATTCTCAAGAAGTACTACTGCTTCGCCGGGAGTGGCGGGAGGCCCCTATGCCGCAGGACAGCCTGCCAATGGACAGCTGCCGCCAACAGAACCTCAGCCAAGCCAAGCCAAACAGGGCATCCTAGGTGGGCTAGACGCAACGGCTCTAAAGGCAGCAGCTGCACGGCTCAAGCAGAGGGTGAAGAGTGCCCCTACCCCAAAGGCAGCCAAAAAGGTTACGTCAGCTACTTCTGCTACATCAGCTACTTCAGCTACTCAGGATGGTTCCGGTCCAGCTGCAAAGGTTGATTCGGCTACACAGAAGGAATCAGCTACATCAGCAGATAAAGCTGAGCTTCCATTTGTTGCATCCAAGAAGGTCTCCAGGGCATCACGAGCAAGTGCATGGGGTGCTCCAGGTGCAGGTGGGTGTGTAGCAGTGGCAGTGGTGCTGGTGCTGGTTATGTGTAATATATAACGGGTTCGATAGTCTATGATTAGCACCTAATGGTTTACAAGTTAGCTTATATTAGCTTATGTTATCATAGAATGTAAGAAGTAACAACGACTAAGAAAACCTTCAAAAAGGAAAATTAGAAAACTTTGAATGCAAGGATGCGAGGAAGAGAGCGTATCCCTATCCAACAAGTATATAACGGTGTATGAGTGCGTGCAATGGGCGCAGTTCGTTTTTGTGTATTTGTGCATGTGACTGTGACTGTGTGTGCATACTTGATTGCTTGGGGTTGAATGGGTGCACTTCGTTTGTGTGTTTTTGTGTATTTGTGTGTGTGCATGTGACTGTGGCTTTGTGCGCTTGTGTGCTTGCATGGGGTCGAAAACACACAATTTTTGTGTGTGTAGGTGTTTTTGTGTATATGTATGTGTGCATGTGCCTGTGACTGTGTGTGCATTTGCACGGGTTCGAATGGGTGCAGTACGTATTTGTATATATGTATGTGTGCATGTGACTGTGACTGTATTTTTGCATGGGGTCGAATGGGCGCAGTTTGTAATTGTATATTTGTGCGTGTGCATGTGCATGTGACTGTGTGGTTGCGTGCTTGCATGGGGTCCAATGGCCACACTATTTTTTTGTGTGTGTTTTATATTTGTGCATGTGACTGTGACTGTGTTTGTTTGCTTGCATGCGGTCGAATGGGCGCACTTTGTATTTGTGTATATGTTTTTTGTGCATGTGAATTCGACTGTGTGTTTGTGTGCTTGCATGCCGTTGAATGGGCGCAGTTTATTTTTGTTTATTTGTTCGTGTGCATGTGAATTCGACTGTGTGTGTTAGTGTGCTTGCATGCCGTTGAATGGGCACAGTTTATTTTTGTGTATTTGTTCGTGTGCATGTGAATTCGACTGTGTGTGTTTGTGTGCTTGCATGCCGTTGAATGGGCACAGTTTATATTTGTGTATTTGTTCGTGTGCATGTGAATTCGACTGTGTGTGTTTGTGTGCTTGCATGCCGTTGAATGGGCGCAGTTTATTTTTGTCTTTTGTGTTTTTGTGTGTGTTCATGTGACTGACTGTGTGTTTGCGCTTGCATGGGTTCGAATGTGCAAAGTTCGTTTTGCATATTTGTGCGTGTGCATTTGACTGTGACCGTGAGCGGTTGTGTGCTTGCATGCGGTCAAATGGGCACAGTTTATTGTTGTTGTTGTTGTTGTTGTTGTTGTTGTTGTTGTTGTTGTTGTTGTTGTTGTTGTTGCTGTTGCTGTTGCTGTTGCTGTTGCTGTTGCTGTTGCTGTTGCTGTTGCTGTTGCTGTTGCTGTTGCTGTTGTTGTTGTTGTTGTGTTGTTGTTGTTGTTGTTGTTGTTGTTGTTGTTGCTGGTGGTGGTGGTGGTGGTGGTGGTGGTGGTGGTGGTGTTTTTCAGTATTTGTATGTGCATACGACCTTGTGCGTGTCTGCATGAGTGTGAACAAAAACCCACCTCACCCCTTCCCCCACCCCCCACCTATGCAGCCCCCGCAGGTCCATCCCCTGTGTCCACCTCGGAGCCTCCCCCACCCCTCTCCCCCACCTTCGGCCTCACACCAGAGGAGTACGCGGAGGGAGTGAATCAAAGGGAAGCGAGCTCAGCTGCGGCTGAGGCCTGGAAGAAGAAAGTCTATGGGGGCTCAGAGCCAGGCAAGGTCAAGTTCGCAGGCGTGGGATTTGAAGACAAAGAGGCTCCACCTGCCCCCCCAATACATCAATCTGCCCCCCCAAAAGAGCCACTTGCCCCCCTATTTGGTCCACCTCCCCCCCCCAAGGGCCCATCCGCCCCCCCAATGGCTGGGGCTGGTGAAAAGACATCGGCTGCTCAGCCGAAGCAGCAACAGCAACGGCAGCAGCAACAAACACAGCAAAAGCAACCAGCCGCACGAAAGCAGCCAGAACAGGATCAGCAGAAATCGGTGCAGCCGAAACAACAGCAGCAGCAGGATCAGCAGGAATCAATGCAGCCGAAACAGCAGCAGCAGAAGAAATCAATGCAGCCACAGCAGCCCAAGCAGCAGCAGCAGCAGGAGCCCAAGCAGCAGCAGAAGGTCAAGGAGTCAGTCGTGGGTGGCAGGCAGGAAGGAGCGGGCAGCGCTGCGCGTGCAGGAGCGGTGAAAGGAGGGGGGATGTCATGGGGAGAGAGGTACAAGCGGATGGCGCAGATGGAGGCAAAGAAGGAGAGCGAGGTAACCGAGGCTGCAGCTGTGGCGAAGGCGGTGGCTGCGGTGCCGGTGTCGAGGCCACCTGCAAATGAGGTGGGTGGGTGCAGTGGTGCGTGGGGTGGTGGGTGGGGTGGGGTGAGGCTGAGGCCAATAAACAATTAATTGTGTACATTTTATAGCGATAATTGTGCCAAAATGAGGTAAAAACTAGCGATCTCTTTGTATGGCGGAAATAAAAAGCCCTGCGCTAATTCGGGATAGATTTTACACAAATGTGAGACAGAGCCTGCCGCAGTCGAAAAACGTTTTTTGGAAAATAAATTAGGTAGGCCTGTTTTTAAAGTCTTCCCTTACAAGTAGTTGTGGTAGCAGGATATAGAATTTACTGTACAGGCAGTACGAAGCATAGGGAGCAGAATCACTTTTCAATATTTTTTGAAAAATCCAAATTTAAAATTCAAATCCTCCTTTAAAAATAACTCGAAAAACGAGCTTTTTAATTTGTCTTCAAACATCCACATCTGAAGTTGGATTTTGATTCGGGATCGGAAGGTGAAAGGTGAATTCTCGGGTGAGGAGGTATGTTTGGGACTACGGGTTGAACTCAAGTTAACTGCTATTCTGTTGGTAAAAACAAACTGCAAAGCAATGCATCCTGCAAGTGACCGTCCCCAAATGGACAATGGTCAAAACAAACTGCCAAGCAATGCACCCTGCAAGTGACTGTCCCAAAAGGGACACTGGTAAGAACAAACTGCCAAGCAATGCACCCTGTAAGTGACCGTCCCAAAATGGACAATGGTAAAAGCAAACTGCCAAGCAATGCACCCTGCAAGTGACCGTCCCCAAATGGACAATGGTAAGAACGAACTGCCAAGCAATGCACCCTGCAAGTGACCGTCCCAAAATGGACAATGGTAAAAACAAACTGCGAAGCAATGCACCCTGCAAGTGACCGTCCCAAAATGGACAAGTCCTACAGCGCCTTTCAAGTGATCGTCCTAAAATGTGAAAATCCAAAGCAATACACCCTTCCTCAGGTCGAGCCTGAGATCCTGGACCTGGTGGAGGTTGAGATTAGGCTGGGCAGAGGTAGCTTTGAGAATCTCATTAAAAACAACTCATTAAAAAAACAACCCATTCAAAAATCAACTCATTCAAAAAACAACTCATTCAAAAAACAACTCATTAAAAAACAACTCATTCAAAAAACAACGAAGCCCAGCATCTTCAAGTGCAAACCTCTAACTGCAAAGCAATGCACCCTTCAAGTGAAGGCCCTAAAATGGAAAAATCCAGAGCAATGCATCCTGCAGGTGAACGTATTAAAATGGAAAAATCCAAAGCACTACACCCTTATCCAGGTCGAGCCTGAGATCCTGGACCTGTTGGAAGATGAGGTTGAGCTAGGCAGAGGTAGCTTTGTGAATCTCATTAAAAACAACTCATTCAAAACAGCAAAAACTAATATCTTTGAGTGCACACCCCAACCTTCAAAGCAATGCACCCTGCCAGTGATCATCCTAAAATGGGAAATCCAAAGCAATACATCCTTCCTCAGGTCGAGCCTGAGATCCTGGACCTGGTGGAGGATGAGGTTGAGCTAGGCAGCGCTAGCTTCGCGAATCTCATTAAAAACAACTCTCATAAGAATCAACTAATTCCAAGCAACGAAACCCAATATCTCCGAGTGCACACCCCAACCTCCAAAGCAATGCACCCTGGAAGTGACCGTCTTAAAATGGGAAAATCTAAAGCAATACACCCTTGTCCAGGTCGTGCCTGAGATTCTTGACCTTGTGGAAGATGAATTTGAGCTAGGCACCAGCAGCTTCCTGAAGGACTGGCAGGATTGGGATGGAGAGGGCAGTGAGGAGGAGCATGGTGAGGAGATGCTGAACGCCTACATCCGCAACCTCATAGATGGCGATGAGGGAGGGAACGAGGACTACGACGCAGATGATGGGGGTGCCAGGCTGGACGCTGACGAGGACTTCGATGCAGATGACGGGGGTGACAGGATGGACGCTGACGTGGACCAGCCTGATGAGGAGCAGAGACATGATGAGGAGGATTGTGCTGCCAGTGGTGCCAGTAGTACTGCTCCATCTGTACAGGCTCCAGCAGCAGCTGTATCTGAGCAGGAGCTGTATGAATCCAGGCTGTCAGAGAGCAGTGCCAGGCTGGACGCTGACGAGGCGATGCTTGCAGGGGATGAGTCAGCAGCTTCTGAGGCCCCCCCTGCCCCCCAAGTAAGTCAGGACAAGGTGGTGCTGCCTGAGCCAGTTGAAGCCAAGCCATCCGTGGTCGATGCAGACCAAAGCAGCCCAGTCGAAGCAGCCAGGCCAGTTGAAGCCAAGCCATCGGTGGTCAATGCAGCCGAAAGCAGCCCAGTCCAAGCAGCCAAGCTAAGCCAGGCCAAGCCATCGGTGGTCGATACAGCCCAAAGCAGCCAAGCCAAGCCAGCTTCCTCAACTAACCAAGGCCAAGTGGTGGTGGACGCCGAAGTTATAGAACCACAGAATAGGGTTCGCCAAGCCAAGCCAGCAGACAGTCAGGGAGGGGGTAGCAGTCCGTCCGAAGTTGTGAGGAAGCTGCCACCCGCTAGGAGACTGGGCCAGGTGTCGGGCGCTGAGCTGGCGGCCATGGCAGGCGAGATGATGACAGGCGGGGTGATGCCAGATGGGCCTGCCTTCGTGACAAGAGAGGGCGAGGATGGCGTGCCCCAACAGGTGAGAAAGAAATGGACGGGGTGGGTGGATGGGGAGTGGCTGGGTGTGGGGGGGGAGTGGCTGGGTGTGTGTGTGGGGGGGTGGGGGGGTGTGTGTGGGGGGGGGGGGGATGATAGAAGAGGTGGTGCCAGGCGGGCCTGCCTTTGTGACAAGAGAGGGCGAGGATGGCGCGCCCCAGCAGGTAGAAATACAGGTATATACGGGTGGCTGGCTCTGTGGGGTGGATGGAGAGTTGCTGGGTGGGGTGGGGGTAATGGGTGGGCGGGTGATGCCAAACAGGCCTTCCTTTGTGACACGAATGGACGAGGATGGCGCGCCCCAACAGGTAAAAGTACATGTAAATACGGGTGGCTGGCTAGGGTGGGTAGGTGGGTGGTGCAAGGCAGGCCAGCCTTTGTGACACGAGTAAGCAAGGCTATTGTGCCCCAGCAGGTAAAAATACATGCATACATCCAGGTTCTCACCCCAGCTGGCTTTGGGCCCAGTGGCTGGCCCGGGGACCGGGGACCTGGGTGGAAGCTGCCGCTCACAGCATATATATAGGGACCGGCATATCATATGATTTTGACCTAAGGCGAGTATGATATCATACAAATTGCATCATATGATATCGTATATAAATGATAACTTAAGCCAAGTCAGACTGCCGGCATCATATGATATCATATGATGCTGTATAATGACATAATATCATATGATATCATATTGCCGTTCCCTACATATACAACAAATCCCATGGGTACACTATAACTAGACCAATTGCACGCCTTCACACTTTCCCCTCGTGTCGCTCCCTCCAGGTTCTCGCCCCCAGCTGGCTTTGGGCCCAGTGGCTGGCCCAGGGCCCAGGGACCTGGGTGGAAGCTGTCGATCATAGCATATTTAACGAATCCCATGGGTCCACCATTACTAAACCACATCACATGCCTTCACTCTTTCCCCTCTTGTCCCTCCCACGAGGTTCTCGCCCCCAGCTGGCTTTGGGCCCAGTGGCTGGCCCGGGGCTCGATGACCTGGGTGGAAGCTGCAGCTCACAGCATGCATAACAAATCCCATGGGTCCACCATGACTAGACCACATCGCATGGATTCACACTTTCCCCTCTTGTCCCCACCTCCAGGGTCTCGCCGCCAGCTGGCTTTGGGCCGAGTGGCTGGCCTGGGGAGCTGGGTGGAAGCTGCAGCTCACAGCATGCATAACAAATCCCATGGGTCCACCATGACTAGACTACATCGCATGGATTCACACTTTCCCCTCTTGTCCCCACCTCCAGGTTCTCGCCGCCAGCTGGCTTTGGGCCGAGTGGCTGGCCTGGGGAGCTGGGTGGAAGCTGCAGCTCACAGCATGCATAACAAATCCCATGGGTCCACCATGACTAGACCACATCGCATGGATTCACACTTTCCCCTCTTGTCCCCACCTCCAGGGTCTCGCCGCCAGCTGGCTTTGGGCCAAGTGGCTGGCCTGGGGAGCTGGGTGGAAGCTGCAGCTCACAGCATGCATAACAAATCCCATGGGTCCACCATGACTAGACCACATCGCATGGATTCACACTTTCCCCTCTTGTCCCCACCTCCAGGTTCTCGCCGCCAGCTGGCTTTGGGCCGAGTGGCTGGCCTGGGGAGCTGGGTGGAAGCTGCAGCTCACAGCATGCATAACAAATCCCATGGGTCCACCATGACTAGACCACATCGCATGGATTCACACTTTCCCCTCTTGTCCCCACCTCCAGGGTCTCGCCGCCAGCTGGCTTTGGGCCGAGTGGCTGGCCTGGGGACCTGGGTGGAAGCTGCAGCTCACAGCATGCATAACAAATCCCATGGGTCCACCATGACTAGACTACATCGCATGGATTCACACTTTCCCCCTCTTGTCCCCACCTCCAGGTTCTCGCCGCCAGCTGGCTTTGGGCCGAGTGGCTGGCCTGGGGTGCTGGGTGGAAGCTGCAGCTCACAGCATGCATAACAAATCCCATGGGTCCACCATGACTAGACCACATCGCATGGATTCACACTTTCCCCTCTTGTCCCCACCTCCAGGTTCTCGCCGCCAGCTGGCTTTGGGCCGAGTGGCTGGCCTGGGGAGCTGGGTGGAAGCTGCAGCTCACAGCATGCATAACAAATCCCATGGGTCCACCATGACTAGACCACATCGCATGGATTCACACTTTCCCCTCTTGTCCCCACCTCCAGGGTCTCGCCGCCAGCTGGCTTTGGGCCGAGTGGCTGGCCTGGGGAGCTGGGTGGAAGCTGCAGCTCACAGCATGCATAACAAATCCCATGGGTCCACCATGACTAGACTACATCGCATGGATTCACACTTTCCCCTCTTGTCCCCACCTCCAGGTTCTCGCCGCCAGCTGGCTTTGGGCCGAGTGGCTGGCCTGGGGTGCTGGGTGGAAGCTGCAGCTCACAGCATGCATAACAAATCCCATGGGTCCACCATGACTAGACCACATCGCATGGATTCACACTTTCCCCTCTTGTCCCCACCTCCAGGGTCTCGCCGCCAGCTGGCTTTGGGCCAAGTGGCTGGCCTGGGGAGCTGGGTGGAAGCTGCAGCTCACAGCATGCATAACAAATCCCATGGGTCCACCATGACTAGACCACATCGCATGGATTCACACTTTCCCCTCTTGTCCCCACCTCCAGGTTCTCGCCGCCAGCTGGCTTTCTGCCTTCGTCGATGCCTGCGACTTCTCCAACCCTGAGATTGCGGGCCTGGGCGCCACAGACCTACACCACATGCTAAGCCTATCTGTCATCCAGCCCGAGGACTACTCCCCCACCCAAGATTGGCTCACCGATCTCCTGAACGCAATCACACCCAACTTGGAGGACCTACCCACTGAAGAAACCGAAAATATGTTGAACTTCTTACTAGCCAACCAGGTGGACATACCGCCTGTGTTCAAGGTGGCTGTGTTTGGGATCTCAAGGAAGGTGATGGAGAACGCAGAGAGCCTGGGTGAGGTGTCGAACATGCTCCAGCTCACCGTCATGATGGGCGCCCAGCCTCCGCCTGGCTGGGTCGAGCAGATGGAGCAGTTCTTGATAGACATGGTAAGAAAAGGGGCAGGGGACGTGTGAGTGGTGTGTGTGTGTGGGGAGGGGGGGGGGGGGGGGGGGGGGGGGGCAGGGTGAGGTGTCCAACAGGCTCCAGCTTGCCGTGTCGACGGGGGCTCAGCCTCCGCCTGGCTGGGTTGAGCAGATGGAGCAGTTCTTGACAGACATGGTAGGAAAGGGGCACCGGACGTGTGTGTGTGGGGAGGGGGGGGGGGGGGGGGGGGGGCTTACACACCAACCCCCCGCCCCCCTCCTACCCCCAAGCCTGCACCCCCGCCCACCTTCTCCACACATATGACCCTGCACCCCTCCACCCCCCCACCCTTCAACCCCCCCAACCCTGCACCCCCACCCACCCCCTCCACACATCTGACCCAACACCCCCACCCCCACCCCCCTCCACCAAACCCTGCACCCCCCACCCCCGCTCCCCTCCACCCAACCATGCACCCCCTCCCCCGCCCCCCCTCCACCCAACCCTGCATCCCCACACCCGCTCCCCTCCACCCAACCCTGCACCCCCACCCCTGTGCCTCCAGCCCCCAACCCTGCACACCCACCCACCCCCTCTTCCCCAGTGCCCCCGCGAGGAAGCCAATTCTAACAGCTTGCATGCTATGGCGTCTATCGCTGCTACCGCCTCTGAAATGAAGCACCGATTAGAGTCACCTGAGGCCATTGAGGCGACAGAGGATCTGGTGCTCAGGTTGTTCCAGCCGGATATTTTGCTGGCTTGTGCTGAGGCCTCCTCTCAGGTGGGTTGTACAGTCATATTCACATGTATACTGATATTTATATTTATATTTAAACTGATATTTAAAATTATATTTACATCTATATTTATATTCATATTTATATACAACACCACCACACCACCACTACTCCTCTCAGGTGTGGTATAAATTTATATTCATATTTATATTCATATACGCCACCACCACAACACCACCACTCCTATCAGGTGTGGTCTATGTTCATATTTATAATTATAATTATATAGGTATTTATATGTATATTTATGTACACTACCATCACCACATACACGAACACACCACAGCAACACCACCCTCGCCTCTCGAGTATGACCTATATTCATATTTGCATATATATATATATATATATATATATATATATATATATATATATATATATATATATATATATATATATATATATATATATATATATATATATATATATATATATATGTATATGTATATGTATATAAATGTTCATATAAACCACCACCACCACAACACCACACCTATCAGATGTGACCCATATGTATATGTATATACAACCACCACCACCACACACTCACACACACACCACCACCACACCACCACCACACCTATCAGGTGTGGCCCATATGTATATGTATATACACCACCACCACCACCACCACCACACACTCACACACCACCACCCCCACACCACCACCGCACCACCACCACCACACCTATCAGGTTTGGCCCATATGTATATGTATATACACCACCACCACCACACACTCACACACTCACACACACAACAACACCACACCTATCAGGTGTGGCCCATATGTATATGTATATACACCACCACCACCACACACTCACACACCACCACCACCACACCTATCAGGTGTGGCCCATATGTATATGTATATACACCACCACCACCACCACCACCACACACTCACACACACAACACCCCCACACCACCACCACCACACCTATCAGGTGTGGCCCATATGTATATGTATATACACCACCACCACCACCGCACACTCACACACCACCACCCCCACACCACCACCACCACACCACCACCACACCTATCAGGTGTGGCCCATATGTATATGTATATACACCGCCACCACCACCGCACACTCACACACCCCCACCCCCACAACACCCCCACACCACCACCACACCACCACCACCACACCACCACCACCACACCTATCAGGTGTGGCCCATATGTATATGTATATACACCACCACCACCACACACTCACACACCACCACCACCACACCACCACCAACACAACACCAACACACGTGTCAGGTGTGGCCCATATGTATATGTATATACACCGCCACTACCACACACTCTCACACGCCACCACCACCACACACATCCCACCCCCACACCACCCCCACCACACCTATCAGGTGTGACCTATATGTATATACACCACCACTACCACACACTCACACACACAGCACCACCACAGCACCAACACAGCACCACCACATCGCCAGCACACCACCACCACATATCGCAGCAACCCTGTCGAATGGACTGTAACACACTTTGGGGGACAGCCCCCCCCCCCCCCCCCCCCCCCCCCCCCCACACACACACACACACCCCACCCCCACCACCCCCTGATCCCCAATCCCAACCCCCCTCACCCTCCCAGGAGGGCCGGGACGTCTACGACCAGTTAGGCGAGGACGTCAACGATGTCAGCTCTGCAGAGGAGGCAGAGGAGGCAATCATTCAATCCGGTCGTCTGTACGTGCTGAAGGCTTTGATGCCGCTCATTGAGTGCCTGGTGAGGAAATATAGCACTGTTGCTCAGATTATTTTGGCGGAGCTCCCTTTTCAAGGGGGTGGCACCCATTTGTCCGTCTGTGTGTACGACCGACCGACCGTCTGACCGAGACGAAGCCTGAAACGTCAGCCAACGGCCTCGTAACTAACTCGCTTCCGTTGCCACATGTTGCTCCATCGCGAACACTCTCCGCCAATTTGTAGAGTCGCATGCGACGCTGCATAGCACTTATTTACTGTCCACTGGATCTTTAGCCACTCATTGAGTGCCTGGTGAGGAAATATCTCACTATTGTTGAGAGGTTTTTTTCTGTACGTGCTGAAGGCTTTGATGCCACTCATTGAGTGCCTGGTGAGGAAATATCTCACTATTGTTGAGAGGTTTTTTTCTGTACGTGCTGAAGGCTTTGATGCCACTCATTGAGTGCCTGGTGAGGAAATATCTCACTATTGTTGAGAGGTTTTTTTCTGTACGTGCTGAAGGCTTTGATGCCGCTCATTGAGTGCCTGGTGAGGAAATATCTCACTATTTTTGAAAGTTTTTACTGTCCACTGAATCCTTACCCCCTACCCCTACACCACACCACACCACTGGTCATCTGTACGTGCTAAAGGCTTTCATGCCTCTCATTGAGTGCCTGGTGAGGAAAGATCTCACTAATGCTGAGTGTTTTTTTTCTTCTGTCTTCTCGATCTTTACCCCCGACCCCCACACCACACCACTGGTCAGCTGTACGTGTTGAAGGCACTGGTGCCGCTCATTGAGTGCCTGGTGAGGAAAGATCTCACTATTGGTATTGGTGAGAGGATTTTTTTCAGTCTCCCGGGTCCTTCCCCCCTACCCCCACCTATTGGTGAGAGGCCCCCTTATTGGTGAGAGGCCCCCCTTTTTTCAGTCTCCTGGATCCTTCCCCCCTACCCCCACCTATTGGTGAGAGGCCCCCTTATTGGTGAGAGGCCCCCTTTTTTCAGTCTCCTGGATCCTTCCCCCCTACCCCCACCTATTGGTGAGAGGCCCCCTTATTGGTGAGAGGCCCCCTTTTTTCAGTCTCCTGGATCCTTCCCCCCTTCCCACACCTATTGGTGAGAGGCCCCCTTATTGGTGAGAGGCCCCCTTGTTTTCAGTCTCCTGGATCCTTCCCCCCTACCCCCACCTATTGGTGAGAGGCCCCCTTTTTTCAGTCTCCTGGATCCTTCCCCCCTACCCCCACCTATTGGTGAGAGGCCCCCTTATTGGTGAGAGGCCCCCTTTTTTTCAGTCTCCTGGATTCTTCCCCCCTACCCCCCACCTATTGGTGAGAGGCCCCCTTATTGGTGAGAGGCCCCCTTTTTTTCAGCCTTCTGGATCCTTCCCCCCTACCCACACCTATTGGTGAGAGGCCCCCTTTTGTCAGACTCCTGGATCCTTCCCCCCTACCCCCACCTATTGGTGACAGGCCCCCTTTTTTTCAGTCTCCTGGATCCTTCCCCCCTACCCCACACCTATTGGTGAGAGGCCCCCTTTTGTCAGTCTCCTGGATCCTTCCCCCCTACCCCCACCTACTGGTGAGAGGCCCCCTTTTGTCAGTCTCCTGGATCCTCCCCCCTACCCCCACCTTATTGGTGAGAGGCCACCTTATTGGTGAGAGGCCCCCTTTTTTCCAGTCTCCTGGATCCTTCCACCCTACCCCACACCACAACCACTCCCCTCACCCCCTTCCCCTCCCATCACCCCCTCATCATCCCCCTGACAACCCCTCAACTCACCTCACACCACACCACACACCCACCCCAACACCCACCCCAACCCACCCCAACCCCACCCCCGCCCCGCCCCAACACCCACACCCCACCCCAACACCCACTCCCCAACACCCCTTTACCCACCCCTTTACCCACCCCACCCCACCCCAACACCCACCCCTACCCCCACAGGAGTACCTGGCACTGGACACCAACACTGCCCTAGTGGCTAATGGAAAAGCCTGCTTTGGTACCCTTCTTAAGACGCTGCACGGCCCGGCCCTGGGAGAGCTGGCCACCACCTTAATAGAAATGAATGAGACTGAGAGGGAAACAGGGCAACTCACAGCCCCTATCATGCTCCGGTGTAAGGAGGTAGGTCTCTTGTTTGTGTGTTTGTCTGTGTGTTTATTTGTGGGCGGTGTATGGTGAGGTGGAGGTGGTGGGGTGTGGGCGGCCCGGTATTAGGAGAGCTGACCACCATTGTAATAGAAGTGAATGAGACTGAAAGGGCAACGGGGCAGCTCACAGCCCCTATCATGCTCCGGTGTAAGGAGGTAGGTCTCTTGTTTGTGTGTTTGTCTGTGTGTTTATTTGTGGGCGGTGTACGGTGAGGTGGAGGTGGTGGGGTGTGGGCGGCCCGGTATTAGGAGAGCTGACCACCATTGTAATAGAAGTGAATGAGACTGAAAGGGCAACGGGGCAGCTCACAGCCCCTATCATGCGCCGGTGTAAGGAGGTAGGTCTAATGTTTGTGTGTTTGTCTGTGTGTTAGTTTGTGGACGGTGTATGGTGAGGTGGGGGTGGTGGGGTGTGGGCGGCCCGGTATTAGGAGAGCTGACCACCAATGTAATAGAAGTGAATGAGACTGAGAGGGCAACAGGGCTACTCACAGCTCCTATCATGCTCCGGTGTAAGGAGGTGGGTCTCTTTGTTGTGTGGTCTTTTGTGAAGAGGTCGGTTGCCATGTTGGTGTGTGTAGTGTGTGGGGGGGGGTGGGATGTGGTGTGCGTGGGGGGGATGAGGAGAAGGCAACGGCGGAGCTCACAGCCCCTATTATGCGCCGGTGTGAAGAGGTGGGTTGCCTGGTTGTTGTATGTGGTGGTGGTGGGTGGGTGGGTAAATGAGGGGGGATTTGTATTTTTAACCCAACGCAACCCAGCCCAGCCCAGCCCAGCCCAGCCCAGCCCAGCCCAGCCCAGCCCAGCCCAGCCCAGCCCAACCCAATCCAACCCAACCCAACCCAACCCAACCCAACCCAGCCCAACCCAACCCAACCCAACCCAACCCAACCCAACCCAACCCAACCCAACCCAACCCAAGTCTACCCAACCTAACTAACCTAATCTAACTCCACCCTTTTAGATGTTGCACTCTATGGATAGCATCCCATTGGTCATGCCCAACCCAACCCAGCCCAACCCAACCCAAGTCTACCCAACCCAACCCAGCCCAACCCAACCCAAGTCTACCCAACCTAACTAACCTAATCTAACTCCACCCTTCTAGATGATGCACTCTATGGAAAGCATCCCATTGCTCATGCCCAACACAACATAATACATTTCAACTCCAGCCTTTTAGATGGTGCACTCTATGGATGGCATCCCATTGCTCATGCCCAACCACACCAAACCAGTCCAAACCAATCCAACCCTACCCAGCTCAGCCCAACCATACACAATCAAACTCAGCCCAACGCAACCCAACTTTGCACTTCTAGATGATGCACTCCATGGATGGCATCTTATTACTCATGCCATGCTCATCAGCAGTGTGGCAGCAAGCATCATGGGCGTGGAGTTCACACAGCACACCCAAACCAACCCTGCCCAAACCAAACCAACCCTACCCAGCCCAATGCAACCCAACTTTATGCTTCTAGATGATGCACTCCATGGAAGGCATCCCATTGCTGGTGCTCATCAGCAGTGCGGCAGGAAGCAGCATGGGCGTGGAGTTCACACAGCACACCCAAACCAACCCTGCCCAAACCAAACCAACCCTACCCAGCCCAACGCAACCCAACTTTATGCTTCTAGATGATGCACTCCATGGAAGGCATCCCATTGCTGGTGCTCATCAGCAGTGCGGCAGGAAGCAGCATGGGCGTGGAGTTCACACAGCACACCCAAACCAACCCTGTCCAAACTAAACCAACCCTGTCCAAACTAAACTAACTCTACCCAGCTCTGCTCAACCATACCCAATCAAACTCAGCCCAACGCAACCCAACTTAACGCTTCTAGATGATGCACTCCATAGGTGGCATCTTATTGCCCATAGCTCATCAGCAGTGTGGCAGCAAGCAGCATGGGTGTGGAGTTCACACAGCACACCCAGACCAACCCTGTCCAAACCAAACCAACCCTACTCAGCTCAGCCCAACCATACCCAATCAAACTCAGCCCAACCCAACCAAACTCCACCCTTTTAGATGGTGCACTCTATGGATGGCATCCCATTGATCATCGTCAGTGCGGCAGGAAGCAGCATGGACGTGGAGTTCACACAGCACACCCATCATAGTCCAAACCAAACCAACCCTACCCAGCTCAGCCCAACCATACCCAATCACACTCAGCCCAACCCATCCCAACTCCACCCTTCTAGATGATGCACTCTATGGATGGCATCCCATTACTCATGCTCATCAGCAGTGTGGCGGGAAGCAGCATGGACGTGGAGGAATCATGGAAGGATGCATTCTTTGCTGCGTCACTCCCGCATCTGCAAATTATTGGATGTGATGGACTTGCCAGTGAGTCGAGGGTCAAATCAAGCGGGGGACAACACCACATACACACAACAGACAACCCACACACCATTTGCACACCACACAATCCACAAACACCACAAACACACTCACTCCACCCACACAACACACACACCACATACACTGTCTCTCCCTCATCTGCAAACCATCGGATGTGAAGGCCTTGTAAGTGAGTAGGGGTCAAATCAAGCGGGGGGCCAATACCACACACACAAGAACCACACACAATACACCACACAAACCACATACCACACCCACACAAACCACATCACACGCATCACACCACACACTCACTCCACCCACACCACACCACACCACACGCACCACACACACTGTCTATCCCTCATCTGCAAATCATAAGATGTGAAGGACTTGCAAGTGAGTCAGGGGTCAAATCAAGCAGGGACCCAATACCACACACTCACTCCACCCACAACACACACACTGTCTCTCCCTCATCTGCAAATCAACTGCAAATCATAGGATGTGAAGGATTTGCTCGTGAGTCGAGGGTCAAATCAAGCAGGGACCCAATACCACACACACACACCACAAGCCACACCACACACACCACACACTCACTCCACCCACAACACACACACTGTCTCTTCCTCATCTGCAAATCATAGGATGTGAATTAATTGCAGTCGAGTAGGGGTCAAATCATGCGGGGGGCCTGCTTGATTTCTCCACCCACAACACACACACACCATACACCCAACACACACCCAACACACCCAACGCACACATCACACACACCAAACAGGCACTGCACACACGCACCACACATCACACAAACCACACATACACACACCACACACACACAACACACACAACACACACCTCACACGCAACACACAACACACAACACACATCTAACACACCGCACATACCACACATACCACACAACTCACACACAACACACGCGCACACACCGCACACCATACACACATCACAAACAACACACACAACACAACACACATTCACAACACACCATACACCAAACACACGCCACACACGCTCACACACAACACAAACACCACACACGCACACACGCACACCACACACACACCACACATACGCTCATCACACACACACCACACACACACACGCTCACACTTCACACTTTCTGCCCATGTGCTCACAGACATGGTGTTGGGTATCACCCATCTGGAATGGAGCCTCCCCTCAGAGTGGGTAGCAGCAGTGGCTGTTGCCTGTCGCTCATACGAGGCTGAAATGGATGGCAGCATGGCTGCAGGCTTCCTCGCCTTCCTCGGATCAGATGTAGGTGCATGGATCTGTGTCTGTGTGTGTGTGCATGTATGCAGGCCTGTATGTGTGCCAGAGTGAGTAGCAGCAGTGGCTCTTGCTTGTCGCTCATTCAAGGCTGAAATGGATGGCGGCATGGCTGCAGGCCTCCTCGCCTTCCTTGGATCAGATGTAGGTGCATGGATCTGTATGTGTGTATGTGATCAGGCCTGCATGTGTTCATGTATGCATGGCTGCAGGCCTGTATGTGTGCATGGCTGCATACCTATCTCTGCATGTGTGTATGGCTGCAAGCTTCTTCGCCTTTCTCGGATCAGATGTAGGTGCCTGTATTTGTATCTCTGTCTGTTTGTGTGCATGTAATTGTATGTGTGCATGGCTGCAGGCCTATCTCAGCATGTGTGCAGGCCTGTATGTGTGCCTGGCTCTGTATCTCTGTATGTGTGTGTGCATGGCTGCAAGCTTTCCTGGCCTGCCTCAGATCAGATGTAGGTGCCTGGATCTGTGTCTCTGTATGTGTCTAGGCCTGTATGTGTTCATGTATGCATGTATGCAGTCCTGTATGTGTGCATGGTTCTGTGTCTCGTGCTAAAAACATCAGTCAATTTTACGATATTAATCAATTTTATCGTATTTATTTTATTATGTTTATTATAAATACGATTTATTATATTATGATTATGTTTATTATAAATACGATTTATTTTATTATGATTATAAATGTAAAATTCTCGTCTCATTTATTAGGGGACTTGACTCCATCTTTGTGGCCCTTGTTCCTGGACCCTTCTTTACTTCTTTTGTGCGCCGCAAATTGTAGCAACATGGTGCGCCGAAATTTGTAGCAACCTGGTGCGATCCCAGTGAGACGCGCTGCCCCCCCGAACCAGGGTAATTCAAAGCGCGCACTTTTGAGCGCTGAATTTTTGACCGCTTTTGAGCGCTGAATTTTTGCAACCCCCTGTGGGCGCAGCAAGCAATTTTTGCGCTTTTTGCACTATTACCATTTGAAGTACCCTGCATCAACCCTCCGGAGCCCTGCTCTCCACTGTATAACGTACCGCTGTACAATGTATTGCCGTATAACGTACCGCCGTATAACGTTTCGCTGTATAACATACCGCCATATAACGTACCACCGTACAACGTACCACAACCGCATAACGTGCTACGCCACAATCTTAGAATCAGGCTTGTGTCGCTGATGCTACACAACTGGACCTACAGAAAACTGAAATAGTAACAATGCCATCCACAGGCCACCCTAAGGGCCATTGACTCCCCCACCCACAAAGATGGCCAGGAAGCACAAACAAGACCCAAACAAGACAAAAACAAAACAAACCCAGTCCCACCCAACCCAGCCCAACCCAACCCATCCCAACCCAACCCAACCCAATCACAGCCTTCCACAGGCATCCCAACCCAACCCGGCCCCACCCTAACCAAACCAATCAAACCAATCCAACCCGATCACTGCCTTCCACATGCGGCCCCCAAGGCCACGAACTCCCCCACCGACATCACAGCCATCCGAGGTGGCTCCACCCTACCCAACTCCACCCAGCCCCACCCAACCCAACCCAGCCCCACCCAACCCAGCCCAACCCAGCCCAACCCAACCCAATCACTGCCGTCCACATGCGGCCCACAAGGCCATGAACTCCCCCGCCGACATCGCAGCCATCCTAGGTGGTTCCGCCCTACCCACCCCAACCCAGCCCCTCCCAACCCAAAGCAGACCAAACCAGCCAAACCCAACACAATCACTGCCTTCCACAGGCCAACCCAATCCAGTCCCACCCAACCCAATCCAATCCAAACCAATCCTTGCTTTCCACAGGCGGCCATCAAGGCCATGAACTCCCCCGCCGACATCACAGCCATCCTAGGTGGCTCCGCCCTACCCACCCCAACCCAGCTCCGCCCTACCCACCCCAAACCAGCCAAACCCAACCCGATCACTGCCTTCCACAGGCCAACCTAACCCAGTCCCACCCAACCCAGCCCCACCCAACCCAATCACTACCTTCCACATGCGGCCCACAAGGCCATGAACTCCCCCGCCGACATCACAGCCATTCTAGGTGGCTCCGCCCTACCCAACCCAACCCAACCCAGCCCCTCCCAACGCAAACCAGCCAAACCCAACCCAATCACTGCCTTCCACAGCCAACCCAACCCAGTCCCACCCAACCCAATCCAACCCAACCCAATCCAATCCAACCCAATCCAACCCAATCCAATCCAACCCGAACCAATCCAACCCAATCCCTGCCTTCCACAGGCCGCCCTAAAGGCCATGGACTCCCCCGTCTACATCACAGCCATCCTAGGTGGCTCCACACAACCCAACCCCCACCAGCCCCACACAACCCAACCCAGCCCCACACAACACAACACAATCCCTGCCTTCCACAGGCGGCCATCAAGGCCATGAACTCACCCGCCGACATCACAGCCATCCTAGGTGGCGAGTTCTTCTTCTCCTCTTGCGAGGCGGTGATGATTCGGGATGCTGACAACGCAGTTCTGCGTGTTCTTGTCAGAGCGATCCAGGCAATGCTGCAGCTGCAATTGACCCCAAGTGCTGACTTCTGGAATACTATTGCAAATGTGGGTGGGTGGGGCTGGAGAAGAGAGCCAGGGGGGGGGGGGCAAGGGGGGTGGAGGAACCACCTCATGCAAGGCGGTGATGGTTTGGGATGCGGAGAATGCAGTTTTGTGTGTTCTTGTCACTGCATGTCAAGCAATTCTGCAGCTGCAAATGCCCCCAAGTGCTGACTTCTGGAATACTATTGCAAATGTGGGTGGGTGAGGCTGAAGAGGGGGGGGGCAAGGGGGGGTGGAGGAACCACCTCATGCAAGGCGGTGATGGTTTGGGATGCGGAGAATGCAGTTTTTTGTGTTCTTGTCACTGCATGTCAAGCAATGCTGCAGCTGCAAATGCCCCCAAGTGCTGACTTCTGGAATACTATTGCAAATGTGGGTGGGTGGGTCTGGAGAAGAGGGCTCGGGGGGGGGGGGGGGGGGGGGGCACCTCATGCAAGGCGGTGATGGTTTGGGATGCGGAGAATGCAGTTCTGCGTGTTCTAGTCACTGCGTGCCAGGCAATGCCGCAGCTGCAAATGACCCCAAGTGCTGACTTCTGGAATACTATTGCACAGGTGGGTGGGTGAGGCGGGACAAGGAGGACAGGGGGCTTTGAGCCAAGTGATGCTGAGGGGTGGGGGTGATGTGGGAGGGGAAAAGGGGTGGGAGACGGGGGGGGCAGAGGGATTGAAGACAAGCGGGGGGGTGGAGGTGGTGGTGGTTGGGGGGGGGGGGGGGGGGGGGGGGGTAGTGGTGGTTGGGGGGGGTGAGGTAGTGGTGGTTGGGGGGTTAGGGGGGGGACGGAGCCCCCATGTATCTCTGGCTACTAACATGTCCTCAAGAATTCTGGAAACAAAATTGGATGGGGGTGTGATGGGGCGAAGAAACGATGAAGCCAGTCCATCTGACCTGTCCTTTCTATTCCATTCGAACTGCAGGTAATGGTTGGACAGCTAGAAGATACCCCGACTGGTGAGCTCTCGTACGTTCTCAACTTTTTCGCATCCGCGGGTGTGCAGCTTCCACAGGAGTTAGTGCGTCTTATTTGCGAGTCGGTGGAAGAGAGGCTCCCAGAGTGGACTGGTGGTGGGAATGAAGACCTTGCCGCACTGCTGGCATCATTTGGCACGCTAGCACCAGACTTGGTGCCTCACAAGTGGATGCAGAAGTGAGTTGTGTGATTGTTCTTGAACTGCTGTGCTGACTTCTGCTGGCCTCTGCTCTGCTCTGCCCTGCATCACTGGGCAGGGTAGCACCAGACTTGTTGTCTCATAAGGGGATGCAGAAGTGAGTTGTGTGATTGTTCTTGAACTGCTGTGCTGACTTCTGCTGGCCTCTGCTCTGCTCTGCCCTGCATCACTGGGCAGGATAGCACCAGACTTGGTGTCTCACAAGTGGATGCAGAAGTGAGTTGGGTGATTGTTCTTGCACTGCTGTGCTGACTTCTGCTGGCCTCTGCTCTGCTCTGCTCTGCTCTGCTCTGCCCTGCATCACTGGGCAGGATAGCACCAGACTTGGTGTCTCACAAGTGGATGCAGAAGTGAGTTGGGTGATTGTTCTTGCACTGCTGTGCTGACTTCTGCTGGCCTCTGCTCTGCTCTGCCCTGCCCTGCATCACTGGGCAGGATAGCACCAGACTTGGTGTCTCACAAGTGGATGCAGAAGTGAGTTGGGTGATTGTTCTTGCACTGCTGTGCTGACTTCTGCTGGCCTCTGCTCTGCTCTGCTCTGCCCTGCATCACTGGGCAGGATAGCACCAGACTTGGTGTCTCACGAGTGGATGCAGAAGTGAGTTGGGTGATTGTTCTTGCACTGCTGGGCTGACTTCTGCTGGCCTCTGCTCTGCTCTGCCCTGCATCACTGGGCAGGATAGCACCAGACTTGGTGTCTCACAAGTGGATGCAGAAGTGAGTTGGGTGATTGTTCTTGAACTGCTGTGCTGACTTCTGCTGGCCTCTGCTCTGCTCTGCTCTGCTCTGCCCTGCATCACTGGGCAGGATAGCACCAGACTTGGTGTCTCACAAGTGGATGCAGAAGTGAGTTGTGTGATTGTTCTTGAACTGCTGTGCTGACTTCTGCTGGCCTCTGCTCTGCTCTGCTCTGCCCTGCATCACTGGGCAGGATTGCACCAGACTTGGTGCCTCATAAGTGGATGCAGAAGTGATTTGTGTGATTGTTCTTGCACTGCTGTGCTGACTTCTGCTGGCCTCTGCTCTACTCTGCTCTGCCCTGCATCATTTGGCGCACTAGCACCAGACTTCGTGCCTCATAAGTGGGTGCAGAAGTGAGTTGGGTGATTGTTTTTTGCACTGCTGTGCTGAGTTCTGCTGGCCTCTGCTCTGCTCTACTCTGGTCTGCCCTGCATCATTTTGCGCACTAGCACCAGACTTCGTGCCTTATATGTGGGTGCAGAAGTGAGTTGGGTGATTGTTTTTTGCACTGCTGTGCTGCGTTCTGCTGGCCTCTGCTCTACTCTGCTCTGCCCTGCATCATTTTGCGCACTAGCACCAGACTTGGTGCCTCATAAGTGGATGCAGAGGTGAGTGAAACTGTAATTAAAAATTAGAATAAACTGATTTGGGGCATGTAGGGTGGTGGGAGGTGGATTTCTTTCCGCCGTCCAGGCAAGCTGAGTTGATGCCCTCAGCTTCAGTCTGGCCATGTGGGGCTGTACCCAAATTACTTTCTATCCGTGAATAATATCATCACTAATCACTCATTTGCCACGGTGCCATTCAGGGTGGTGGGAGGTGGATTTCTCCCCGCCGTCCAGGCGGGCCGAGTTGATGCCCTCAGCTTCAGTCTCGCCATGTGGGGCTGCACCCAGGTCACCTATCGCCCTTCTGACAGAGAGCTTCGCCAAATGGTAAGCCCTTAGCAGTCCCAAGGATCCTAATGAATGATAACGCCTGGTGGGTTGTGGTATTAAGGGAGCCCTGTCTTATGGCGGTAGGGAACGGGCTGCTACATTACCTATCGCCCTTCTGACAGAGAGCTCCACCAAATGGTAAGCCCTTAGCAGTCGCAAGGATCCTAAGTAATGATAACGCCTGGTGGGGTGTGGTATTTAGGGAGCCCCGTCGTACGGCGGTAGGGAACGGGCTGCTACATTACCTATCGCCTTTCTGGCAGAACCTCACCAAATGGTCAGTCCTTAGCAGTCCCAAGGATCCTGGATAGATGGGTGGAGGGAGGGATAGGTGGACAGGTGGAAAGATGTAATTGTTCGCGTGGTATGCCTCATGCATGACTTCCTTGTGTTCGTGTGTGTGTGTGGCTGTGTGACTGAATGTCTGTGTGTGTGCACATGTGTTATGGCTAATTTATGACCTCCTTGTGTTTGTGTGTTTGTCTGTGGGTATGTACATGTGTTATGGCTCATGCATGACCTCCTTGTGTTCGTGAGTGTGTGTGACTGAATGTCTGTGTGCATATGGGGCTGTACCCAAATCACCTATCGCCCTTCTGATAAGCTTTACCAAGTGGTAAGTTGTCAGCCGTCCCAAGGGTCCTTAATATACATGTGGATGGATTGATGGATGGGTGGGTGGGTGGATAGGTGGAAATTATGTAAATGTTCACGTGGTAATGCATGACCTCCTTGTGTGTGTGTGGCTGTGTGTGTGGCTGTGTATATGTATATGTGTTATGCCTAATTCATGACCTACTTATGTTAGTGTATGTGTGGCTGCATATATATTCACGTGTTATGGATAATGCATGACTTCCTTGTGTTTGTGTGTGTGTGTGTGCTTGTGTGTGTGTTTGTGTGTGTGTGTGTGTGTACCATGCATTACCTATCGCCCTTCTGATAGAGAGCTTCACCAAATGGTAGCTCCTTATCGGTCCCAAGGGTCCTTAATATATATGTGGATGAATGGATGGATGGGTGGATGGATGGATAGGTGGACAGGTGGAAAGATGTAAATGTTCACGTGGTATGCCTCATGCATGACCTCCTTGTGTTTGTGTGTGTGTGGCTGTGTGACTGTGTGCCTGTGTGTATGTTCACGTGGTATGCCTCATGCATGACCTCCTTGTGTTTGTGTGTGTGTGTGGCTGTGTGACTGAATGCCTGTGTGTATGTTCACGTGGTATGCCTCATGCATGACCTCCTTGTGTTTGTGTGTGTGTGTGGCTGTGTGACTGAATGCCTGTGTGTATGTTCACGTGGTATGCCTCATGCATGACCTCCTTGTGTTTGTGTGTGTGTGTGTGGCTGTGTGACTGTATGTTTTTGTGTATGTGTGTGTATGTACATCGCCTATCGGTCCTACAACAGAGAGCTTCACCAAATCGGAAGTCCTTTGCTGTCCCGATGATCCAAAATAGATGGTTTGATGGATGGATAGATGAATGAATAGACATGGGTGGATGGATGGATGGACATGGGTGGGTGGATGGATGGATGGGCGGATGGACATGGGTGGATGGATGGACAAGGGTGGGTGGATGGGCAGGGGTGGATAGACAGGTGGAAATATGTATATGTGTATATGTTTTGGCCCATGCATGACATCCATGCGTGTGTTTGTCTATATGTTGGTGTGTCTTTATATGTTTTTTGTCTGTATATATGTTGGTGTTTATGTAAATATGTTTTGGATCGTGCATGACATCCATGTGTGTGTGTCTATATGTTAGTGTGTTTGTATGTATGTTTTTATGTCTGCATAAATGTTTGTGTGCCTGTATGTATGTTTGTGTGCCTGTACATATGTTTGTTTGCCTGTATATATATTTGTGTGCCTGTATATATGTATCGGCCCATGCATGACATCCATGCGTATGTGTATATATATGTTAGTGTGTTTTTATATATGTTTTTATGTCATCATACATGTTTGTGTACCTGTATGTATGTTTGTGTGCCTGTACATATGTTTGTCTGCCTGTATATATATATATTTGTGTGCCTGTATATATACGTATCGGCCCATGCATGACATCCATGCGAATGTGTATATATATGTTAGTGTGTTTGTATATATGTTTTAATGTTTGCATACATGTTCGTGTGCCTGTATGTGTGTTTGTGTGCCTGCACATATGTTTGTTTGCCTGTACATATGTTTGTGTGCCTGTATATGTGTATCGGCCCATGCATGACATCCATACGTATGTGTCACCACAGGTCAATGGCTGCTACGAGCTCATGCAGGACATCCCGACCGATTTGCTTGGCCGCATGGTAACTAGTCTAGCCGCCATGCAAGCTGGCAGAGAGTTGAACAGGTGCGTCCCCACACCCCACACCCCAATCCCCCAATCCCATACCCCAATCCCACAATCCCACACCCCAATCCCACACCTCACACCCCAACCCCTAATCTTCAATCCCAGGCTGGCGTAGACTTGAGCAGGTATATCCCTTAGTATATCTGGCTTGAGCCCTGGACTGTAACACACTACACCCACACCCAACACACACACCCGCACCCACGCCACACCCAATACCCGCAACCAACACCAACACCCCAACCATACAAGCAGGGCAATTGAAGACTTGCTAGAACTAATTTGTGAGTGTGTCAAACTTGAAATGGGCAGCCTAGGTATGATCTCTTTGTCCCAACACCCAACACACCCACCCGCACCCACGCCCCACCCAGCACCAACACCCTACAAGCAGGGCAATTGAAGACTTGCTAGAGCTAATCTGTGAGCGTGTCAAACTTGAGATGGGCAGCCTAGGTATGATCTCTTTGTCCCAACACCCAACACACCCACCCGCACCCACGCCCCACCCAGCACCCCCACCCGCACCCACGCCCCACACAGCGCCCCCACCCAGCACCAACACCCTACAAGCAGGGCAATTGAAGACTTGCTAGAGCTAATCTGTGAGCGTGTCAAGCTTGAGATGGGCAGCGTAGGAATGATATCGTTGTTGGAGATGCTGATGGGATTCCAGATGTTGAACTACATCCCCAGCAAAGAGTTCATGGAGGTGGGTATGAAAATTCGATAAAATATAATAATAATAATAATAATAATAATAATAATAATAATGATAATAATAATCCGATTATAATTATAATAATAATAATGAAGTAATAATAATAATTAAATAATAATAACACATACATAAAATAAATGTATATTAATGTTGAACTACATTCCCAGCAAAGAGTTCATGGAGGTGGGTTTGGATAATCGATACAATATAATACAAATAAAATGAGAATGAAATTTATGTATATTAATGTTTAACTATCTAATACATCGTCAGCAAAGAGTTAATGCAGATGGGTTTGAATATTCGATAAAATATAATAAAGTAATATATAAATACGAGGGGGGGGCAAGAAAAAAGCTGCCGCACCGCACCTTCGCTTTGGATAGAGCCTATCCTCAAACTATATATATATAAAAATAAAAACAAATTGAGCCCAAAATAAAGTTGTACCAAAGTTAGAGGGGTCCAAAGTTTTTTTCAACCAAAGCGGCCCAAATCTTAACTTCGCGATAAATCACGTTTGGGTAACCCCATGAAAGATGTAAGAGCATAACTGAAATGGGCTTTAAAAGATCTTTCGAATGACCCCCATTTTAGGGGGGGGGGGGGGGGTGAGGTAATTGGGTTTTAGGAGGGGGGGGGGGGGGGGGGGGGGGGGGGGGGGGTAAAAAAAACTTTTAGCCAACTTTATTTTCCCCCTCTTTTTGTATGAAACGTCCAACTCCCATCTGAATCGGACACCATATCGAAGGTGCGGTCCAAAATCTGTCTTTCTGCCCCCCCCCCCTGTATAAATATATATTAATGTTGAACTACATCCTAAGCAAAGAGTTCATGGAGGTGGGTTTGAATATTTGATAGAGTATAATAAATTTATATTTATAAAAAACAAAAACATATGTATAACGTATATATGGACTGGCATGGATTTTCGCGAACTTCTAGCAAACTTCTCCCAAAACAATTGTACGTCTTCTCCGAAACCACACGTCGGACACGGCCTGCGGTACTGTAGTGCCTACTGGAAATTTGAATTTGCGCTTCTCCGCAAAACGCCCTGCGTATTGATTATACTCTGAGCGCTAATTCATTCTGGGCGCTCATTCTATCTGAGTGCACATTCATCCTCAATGCTCATTCTACACTGACAGCGCATACGTAACCTCAATGCAAGGGCATGATCCCTGCTTCCAGACCGATCACGTGGATCTGGCGGCTCAGGAGGTGACCCCAAGCGACCAAGGGAAGAGCGGGGCCCACTCGAGTACCTGCTACGACTTTGCCACCAGAAGAAGTGGACCCAGCAAGGAAACTTGGGTCCATGGACTCTCGACGCGGTAACCCGAGCCCAGGCCCTAAAGATCTGCCTCAAGTGTGGCGCCACACGAACTCCTAGTAGTAACAGCAAGGATAGGTGTCCCGACGGCCCTAAACGTCGGAAAACTTGTCCTTGCCGTTACTACCTGGAGTTCGTGTGGCGCCACACTTGAGGCAGATCTTTAGGGCCTGGGCTCGGGTTACCGCGTCGAGAGTCCATGGACCCAAGTTTCCTTGCTGGGTCCACTTCTTCTGGTGGCAAAGTCGTAGAAGGTACTCGAGTGAGCCGGGCTCTTCCCTTTGTCGCTTGGGGTCACCTCCTGAGCCGCCAGATCCACGTGATCGGTCTTGGCCGCCGGGGCGCTTGCGAACCCGTGCAGCATGGGCAGCAGCTAGGTTAGTTGGCAATTGAACGGACAGTTCTGTTTCTACACAACCAGCATGCAAAATCAGATTTGTGGCGGAGCCCCCCCTTCTGGGGGGCGGGAGCCCCCAGTGTTACCCATTTGTCCGTCCGACCATCCATCCATCCATCCATCCGTCCGACCGCGATGAAGCCCGACACATCAGCCAACGGTCTTGTAACTTACTCGCTTCCGTCGCCACATGTTGCTCCGTCGCGATCACTCTCCGCCAATTTTTGCATCGAACGTGTCCAGGGTGGTGAAGCGGCCACCTTGTGCCTCTAAACGAGATCGACATCTCTGTCCTAGAGCGGGGGTCAAGCCCAAACGGAACTGCACGAGCTGGTTGTTGTCTGTCATCGCGCCTGCGATTCTGAGCTCGTTTTGGAAAACACGTGCTTAGTGTCTGACCTGACTTGACGGGCGTTGTGTCTAACTTGACTCTGCCAGACAGAAGCTTCTGCCTGGCGATGATGTCATCATCACAGTAGTACGGGTCGTCGTAAGACGAAAACTCTGTCTTAATCTCGTCCCATGTGTGTTTGTGTCGTGGTGGTGTGTCGAGGTGAGAGGGGGCAGGGTGTGGGGGGTGCGAGGTGAGGGGGCGGGGTGGGGGGTGGTGCAAGGTGGGAGGGGGGCAGGGTGTGTGGTGGTTGGTGTGTAGTGGTGTTTGCGAGGTGGGAGGGGGCAGGGTGAGGGTGTGTGTGGGGGGTGGTGGTGCGAGGTGGGAGGGGGCAGGGTGTGGGGGGGTGGTGGTGGTGCGAGGTGGAGGGGGCAGGGGGGGGTGGGGGTGGTGCGAGGTGGGAGGGGGCAGGGTGTGTGGGGGTGGTGGTGTGTAGTGGTGGTGCGAGATGGGAGGGGGCAGGGTGTGTAGTGGTGGTGCGAGATGGGAGGGGGCAGGGTGTGTAGTGGTGGTGCGAGGTGAGAGGGGGCAGATTGTGTCGTGGTGTGGTGGTGTGTAGTGGTGGTGTGTGGTGGGTTGGGTTGTGCCTCCCTCAAGTGGAAGAGCCATTCGGCGGCTTCACCCCCCACGGAGTTGGTGAGGTGATCGGGGTGTTGCATTTGATGCAGCCTGGCATACACATCTAACGAGTGCCACCACATCTGCCCTCGTGGGAGTCGCTTGTCGGTGACGTCACCAGTCCAGAGAGGCGGCCGTTCGAATTTGGAGCGCGTCGGCAGTACAGGCAAGGAAGGGGAAGCATCGTACTGGGGCCTCAAAGTCGTGGGCAGAACAGGCATGGCAAAGAAAAGAGAAGCAATACGCAAATTCGGCGTGATTAAGAAAGCTGTCCTAAGGGGGTCCTCGGACAACACCATCAAACCGGGAGGGGTGGCTAGGGGGGGCGGTACCCCCCACGATAGCCGGTGGCGGAAGAAGGAGTGTGGGACGAGTGTGTAGCAGATTCCATGCGCCGGCGGGTGCACACGATGGTATGTGCGTATCGGACGGCATGCAGGTGGAGGGATGGTAGGCATCGTAGGCAGCACCTCAGGTGTGCCCTCTCGGGAATGGTTAAGATCAGGAAAAGTACTTACTTGTTGAGCTGCAGTAACTGAAGCTAACAGTGACTATAGCTAGCTCCGGCTTACGCTGTGGTGTCCTTAACATCACGTCCTGTGAGTAACAGTATTACACGGATGCAACAATTTCAATTTCAACTTGAGCCGCGAGGGCTGTCGCCATCTGTGTGATGGAAAGCATCATAGCAGCCATCATGGCGGCGTCCGGCATGGTCAGTCCACTGCGTTGGGTAGCGGCCGTTGCAACCAGGGTACTACTTCGGTGGGCGGTGGGGTGAGCGGTGAGGGTGTCTGTCTGTGTGTATGTGTGTGTGTGTGTGGGGGGGGGGGGGGGGGGGGGGGGGGGGGGGGCAACCAGGGTACTACTTCTTGCCAAATTGGTCAGCGCTTAAAGCGCGCACACGTCCGATTGGTCAGCGCTTTTAAGTGCAAAAAGCGCAAAAACTGCGCGCTGCGTCCACTGGGGGTTGAAAATTCTGCGCGAAACGCTCAAAGAGGCAGCGCAGCACTACGCAGCCGCGCGCGCTTAGTAGCACCCTGGTTGCAACACGAGCTGTAGCCTTTCTCAGAGCCGCAGCAGCCCCGAAGGGAGTCTCTCTGCCATGGGCGGCTGAGCTTCCTGGGCTTGTGCTTTGAACCCTGATCCTAATGGCTAATCAATCATGCTCCCTGTATCCCCCTGGGCCCACCAGGCAGCTAGCAACATGCTTATTGCACAGAATGATTGTGTGGTGCAGGGTACTTCCAAGCGCGCGCTGCCTTTTTGAGCCCCACTTCGCGTTTAGCGCAGTTTTTTGCAACCCCCTGTGGGCGCAGCAAGCAATTTTTGCGCTTTTTGCTCTACAAAGCGCAGTTTTGTTTTTCAAGTGCGCTCAAGCGCTGGCCAATTTGGTCAATGGAAGTACCCTGGTGTGTTGTTAACATGTTCGATATAACAGATCATGTGCTTTGTACCCTGACCCTTATGGCTAATCTATCATGCTCCCTGTATCCCCCAGGCCCACCAGGCAGCTAGCAATGTGTTTCTGGCACAGAAGGATGCGGTGGATGGGGAAGTGACCAAGGGTCTGCAACAGCTGTACCAATGGTTCCATCATCAGTCGATGCAAGGCAGGATGAATTGAGGAGAGTTTAGCTTCCATGCAGCTTCCTTTTCACCTTCCATGCAGCTTCCATGCAGCTACCCATGTGTGTGTAGAGAGAGAGGTTGCAGTGGATGAATTGAGGAGAGTTCAGCTTCCATGCAGCTTCCATGCAGCTACCCATGTGTGTGTGGAGAAAAAGGATGCGGTGGATGAATTGATGAGAGTGCAGCTTCCATGCAGCTTCCCTTTCACCTTCCATGCAGCTACCCATGTGCGTGTAGCGAAGAAGGACGCGGTGGGTGGCGAAGTGGCTACGGCCCTGCTGCAGCTGTATCAATGGTTCCGCAATATGTCGATGCAAGGCAGGAGAGTGCACCTTCCATGCAGCTTCCCTTTCACCTTCCATGCAGCTTCCATGCAGCTACCCGTGTGTGTGTAGAGGAAAAGGATGCGGCGGATGAATTGAGGAGAGTGGACCTTCCATGCAGCTTCCATGCAGCTACCCACGTGTGTGTAGCGAAGAAGGACGCGGTGGATGGCGAAGTGGCCAAGGCCCTCAAGCAGCTGTATCAATGGTTCCATCTTATGTCGATGCAGGGCAGGATGAATTGAGGAGAGTGAAGCTTTCATGCAGCTACCCATGTGTGTGTAGAGAGAGAGGATGCGGTGGGTGAATTGAGGAGAGTGCAGCTAGGCAGCTCTCCTGGCTTGTCAAGGTTGTTTTAAAGGAAAGGAAGCAGAGTCTTTTTGTCGCACCATGGTGCTCCTAGTAGTCCTTATGGTGCAACTCGCAGCTTTTTGGCCCCAAAATGTTGCACAATGCGACCCCGAAGGCTCTTAAGTAGCTATGTAGCACCCCCTAAACAATAAGGTGCATACTGTAGCACTGTTGCTACATTGTATCACCTTCAAGAATAACGTCCTAGTTGTATCGAAATTGCTTGTGTAGGACACGGCGACGTATGGATTGGTTTCTGTAGTAATATTGTGTTTTTATGCCATCGCCTGGACTTCGTTAGCCATCCCACTATTGTTAGTGATACTTACGAGTTATGGCGATGCTGTTATGCCGAATAATGCTTTGAATTTGTTTTTGTTTCTGCTGAAGACGGTGAGCAGCCTTGAGGCTGAAGATGTGTAACGATCCTTTGACACCGAAGCATATACCGATATGTTGGATTGATTTGAATTGTTATTGTTACTGCCCAAGATGATGTGCAATCAAACGTATTACTGGCTGGAGCTATGGAACCAAATTCAAGTTCAAGTTTCGCCATTCGAACGGAATCCTCGGTGTCGTTAGTATGTGTCGGGAGACCCACCTCATGGGGTGACAATCCTTTCACAACTAAAATAAATAAATCAATACAAAGAGGCAACGAATATAATGGCTGCCTTAAATGTGCCTATACGCATATGCATGCATGTTATAGTCCAGGGGTAGGCCAAATGGGCAAACAATCGTTTTACCGACGGGGGCTGTGAGTTCGTGCTATAGTAAAAACGATTATGATGAATAAGTCTCAAAGAAGAGAAAAGGAGTCCAGGAGTGGTGAGTTGACTGCTTCCTAGAGGCTCCTATTACTGCCTACTGTCCTTTACTTGGTGACCCCTTGACCTGGTGTCTCCTCGATCCGGTGTCCCCTAGACCCTGTACCCTAATCAGTCTCCGGTGCCCTCTTAGAGTCTTAGTGCATCTCTTCTCCTGATGCTGTCATCCTTTCTCTTGATATCACTTCCTTTCCTTTTCTCTCCCTATCAGCCGACAAAGCTGAAGTCATGTGCAATTGAACCGATTTTATAGGAGGAGGTGGAGGAGGAGGAGGAGGAGGAGGAGGAGGAGAAGGAGGAGGAGGAGGAGGAGGGGAGGAGACGTGATATGATTATATAAATGGTACCCACAATCCAGACGGCGTGTGTTCGAATCCTGTGGTTAATTGGTTGTGCTCCCTGGTCTCGGTGGGTATCTCTAGGGGGGACTAATTGCAGTATGCAGATGATTTCAAATCATATCATGGAACCGTTCAAGATTAGCATAATGTGGGTTTTGAATGTACTGACGAAGCCTTACTGAATTCGAGAATTCAGTACCGGTATGACAACCTGATTTCCCAATCTGAGAGCAAAATGATTCCTCTACATTATCTGATATGCGATCCAGAAGTCGAAGTTCGAGCGAAGCTTCCTCTGCTTATCCATGAATTTATGAAGCAATTGGATCAAGTATTTTTTTGAAGGAATTCTTTGTTTTGTGATTGATTTTTGACTGTTTAGAAAGAAAAGAAACCACGTTTACATTATCCTAGTAAATGTATTTTTCCCGCCGAAGACAGTAACTTCTATCTGTTCATTCATTCATCATCTGGCTGCCTACATTGGTGGATGGCCCCAGTTCGCAACGCAGGTTCATTTCATCAGTGCTTTTTCTTTTTAAGCTCTTCCTAACAGTTGGGCAAGTCCCTTCAGCCTATTGGGCCTACTCCTGGACCGTAACATACATACATACAACGCAGGACGCAACGTGGGGAAGGTCCGTTGAGTCTCAGGACACAGGCTACACAATTGGTTGCGTCTCAGGCAGCAGAGCTGGGTGTCCTCTTCAGGTACCGGTACCCTGCATCATACACCCAACAACAATACGAGGGCTGCAAAGTTACTGCGACGCTGAGGGCCTAGGAGCGAAACCCACCAGGATTTATTCACCATCTGACTTCCTACATTGGTGATTGTCCCCAGTGCAAGTAAACGGCTGGCCCCCTCAACCCCACGCCTCGTAATAAGGCGTATTATTTATTCATTTAATTACTTGCACTCTTGGTGGTTGGCCCCAGTGCAAGCAAACGGGCTGCCCCCCTCAACCTCACGCCTCGTAATAAGGCGAACTATTAATTCATTCATCATATGGAGGGACCGGCATCAGGGTACTTCAAATGGGATGCAGGTGCCTTGGGTGCTCAGGCGGCTGCTCAGGCACGCCTAAATAAGGAGTGGATTGACCTTGTCGAGAAGGTGCACTTCTTCCGGCTTCGAAGGTACTCACTCGGGGAAATGTGCGCCAGGGTACTTCAAATGGCCAAATTGGCCAGCGCTTTAGCGCACTTGAAAACAAAAAACTGTGTTTTGTAGTGCAAAAAGCGCAAAAAATGCTTGCAGCGCCCACAAGGGGTTGCAAAAAACTGCGCTTAAAGCGTAGAGGGGGTAAAAAAGTCAGCGCTCAAAAGCGCGCGCTTTGAATTACCCTGACCGGCATATCATATGATGCTGACCAAAGGCGGGTATGATATCATATGATATCATACAAACTGCATCATATGATTTTGTATATAAATGGTAACTTTAGCCTAGACAGACTGCCAGCATCATAGGATATCATATGATGATACAATATCATATTGCCGTTCCCTAATCAAATGAATTAACAAGAGAACCCTTTCCGCGAAAGATCTCAAATCTACGAACCCTACTTCAGTGTCTTTTTTTCAGAAATCTTGAGGCCATTTTGGTAGCCACAAGTGGCAACCAAAGCCTGATTTTGGGACGGTGCGGTAGCACCGTCTGTAGAGCGCGAAGTAGGTAGGTAGGACCTATCAACCGCGATGGAAGCTTGTCCAGTTGAGGTAGAAGACCGCTCTCTGCCCGTGTACAACGGGTTCCCTTAACACCACGCCCCACCAGGCGTTATCATTATCATTACCTAGGTAGGGTCTACTTGCTAGGGACTTGCCTCTTGGCCTGAACGCGCTTTGCCACCACCGTGTGTGCCGCCAAAGACATGCTGTTTTCGGCATCCTTATGCCTCGTCACCCCATACTCCGCACCCCCTCCCCCACTGTACCCCTCCCTACCTGCACCCATCGCACGCACCAACCCATACTCAGCCCCCCCTCCCCCTCCACCGAACCCCTCCCCACTGCCGCCCATGGCACGTGTGAAAATGACCGGCTGGGGGGAGTAGGGTCCCATGAAAGAGTTGGGAGTTGGCTTGCCCCCCTGGGCAGTGCCGCTGGTGTGGGCTTGGGTTGCCCTACCCATGGTGTTGAACGAGGGAAGGGGGGTGGGATCAGCCATGTCCCTAATGTGGCTCTGAGCTAGAATAGATGTACCGCCGATGCTGCGCCCCACATACTGCGAGGGCAGGGAGCGGCCTGGAAGCTGGGGGGCAGCGGCCTGGAGGGGAGGAAGGAGGGTGGAGGGGATTCATTTTCCCCTGATATTTTCCTTTAGTACTTGAAAATAATGGGGGGCAGGTGTTAGAAGGGGAGGGGAGGAGGGTGGAGTGGATTCATTTCCCCCATGAGTACATTTTCCTTCAGTATTTAAAAACAATTCTGGGGTCAGCCAGGCAGGTGTTAGAAGGGGAGGGGAGGAGGGTGGAGTGGATTCATTTTCCCCATGAGTACATTTTCCTTCAGTATTTTTAAACAATTCTGGGGTCAGCCAGGCAGGTGTTAGAATGGGAGGGGAGGAGGGTGGAGTGGATTCACTTTCCCCATGAGTACATTTTCCTAAAGCATTTTTAAACGATTCTGGGGTCAGCCAGGCAGGTGTTAGAAGGGGAGGGGAGGAGGGTGGAGGGGATTCATTGTTTTCATGAGTGCCATGTGTGAAACAATTATGGGGGGCGGGTGCATGGAGGGGAGGTAGGCAGGGATTGGCCTGGAAGCTGGGGAGCAGAGGCCTGGAGGGGAGGTAGGAGGTAGGAGGTAGGAGGTAGGAGGTAGGAGGGAGGAGGGAGGAGGGAGGAGGGGAGGTAGGCAGGGAGTGGCCTGGAAGCTGGGGGGCAGAGGCCTGGAGGGGAGGGAGGAGGGAGGAGGGAGGAGGGAGGAGGGAGGAGGGAGGAGGGAGGAGGGGAGGTTCAGATTTTTTTACTATCGAACCCAGGAGCATCTGTTGACCCAACGCGCAAAAACCTATTCTTGAACTCGGACGCTTATGCTGCATGTGTAAAGGCTTATCGAAGGATGCAGCCAATGTGAAGACCCCGCTGCCCCCCTTAATTTGTCGGAAACCGGTACCTGACAGTTGCTGTGGGGGCAGCGGCCTGGAGGGGAGGGAGGAGGGTGTAGGGGATTCATTTTCCCCCTGAGTATATTTTCCTTTAGTTTGCTTTAGTTCTTAAAATAATTCCAGGGGGCAGGTGTTAGAAGGGGAGGGGAGGAGGGTGGAGTAGATTCATTTTTCCCATGAGTACATTTTCCTTGAGTATTTTTAAACAATTCTGGGGTCAGCCAGGTAGGTGTTAGAAGGGGAGGGGAGGAGGGTGGAGGGGATTCATTGTTTTTATGAGTGCCATATTTGAAACAATTATGGGGGGCGGGCGCATGGAGGGGAGGTAGGCAGGGAGCGGCCTGGAAGCTGGGGGGCAGCGGCCTGGAGGAGAGGGAAAGGGGTGGAGGGGATTCATTTTTTGTACCTTAAGAGGTTGGCCCCAGTGCAAGCAAACTGGCTGGCCCCCTGAAGCTCACACCGCATAATAAGGCACACTATATGCTGCAGTCTGGACTCTTTCACTGCATGTGCACCCTCATATCAGTCCTATACTGATGCTTGCATGAGGCCTGGAAATCAGTGTAAGGATGAGAGGGGGTGGGTGGGTGGGTGAGTGGGGGGCAATCAGCATAGGCATAGGTGAAAGCGTCATAATGGCTTCGAAGGTGTATTTATGTAAGCCGGGTTTAGGTGGCTGGCCCCAGTGCAAGCAAACGGGCTGGCCCCCTCATCCTTACACCTCATTATAAGGTGTATTTAATAACATAAATCAATTAATTATTATTTAATTAGTAGTAATTAATTACTTATGAATTAATCAATTAATTGATAATAATAATAATTAATTATAAATACAATAATAAAGAAGGTGTATTTATGTAAGCCTGCACCTTTGGTGGGTGGCCCCAGTGCAAGCAAACGGGCTGGCCCCCTCAACCTCACACCTCATAATAAGGTGTATTTAATAACATAAATCAATTTATTATTATTTAATTAGTATTAATTACTTACTTATTAATTAATCAATTAATTAATCATAATAAATTAATTATAAATAAAATAATAATATAAGGGTGTATTTATGTAAGCCTGCACCTTTGGTGGGTGGCCCCAGTGCAAGCAAACGGGCTGGCCCCCACAACCTCACACATAATAAGGCGCATTTTATAAAAATAAAATTATTATCTCGAGATAATTAATTACTAATAAATGAAAAGAGCTGATATAAGGTGTTTTTATTTAAACCTGTACCCGAGGGGCTCCGCCGCCTCCAGCACCATCTCCTACTCCATCATGTGGTCCAGACTCTGGTGAACGGTGTTACACAACTAACTGACTCTGTGTGTGTGACAAAACTAACTAACTGTGTGGGCGGTTAGGTGTAGTATCTTTACCTAAGGGGCTCCTCTGCCTCCAGCACCATCTCCTACTCCATCATGTGGTCCAGACTCTGGTGAACGGTATTACAAAACTAACTGACTTTGTGTGTGTGACACAACTAACTAACTGTGTGGGCGGTTAGGTGTAGTATCTTTACCTAAGGGGCTCCGCTGCCTCCAGCACCATCTCCTACTCCATCATGTGGTCCAGACTCTAGTGAACGGTGTTACACAACTAACTGACTCTGTGTGTGTTACACAACTAACTAACTGTGGGGGCGGTTAGGTGTAGTATCTTTACCTAAGGGGCTCCGCTGCCTCCAGCACCATCTCCTTCTCCATCATGTGGTCCAGATTCTGGTGAACGGTATTACAAAACTAACTGACTCTGTGTGTGTGACAAAACTAACTAAGTGTGTGGGTGGTCGGGTGTACTATCTTTACCTGAGATGGTGACTATAGCTAGCTCCAGCTTACGCTGTGGTGTCCTTAACTTCACGTCCTGTGAGTAATTGTATTACACGGATGTAACAATTTCAATTACCTGAGGTGCTCCGCCGCCTCCAGCACCATCTCCTACTCCATCATATGGTCCAGGCTCTGACGTGCGTGTGAAGGTTTGGTATGGCTCGGGCCGTGGGCTAGCCCCCCCGACCTTGCAGGGGGGGTCCTGCCCCCCAGGACGTGGCCCCCGTACTGCCGAGGGAGAGGGGGTGATGGTCACACTGGTGGATGCGTACCGCGGTGGTGGGGCAGGATTGAATGTAGCTGAAGCTGATACGGTGGTGGCGGTAGGGGTGCCAGATACCACGCCCCGTCTGAAGGCGGAGTAGGAGGGTAGCTCGTCCAAGTCATCCTCCACGTTTGTGACGGGAGCACCTGGGTGGGTTCGGTTGGGTCGGGTTAAGGGGAAGGTGGGTTAGGCTGGGCTGGGTTGGGTTGGTTGGGTTGGGTTGGGGTGGGTTGGGAAGTCAGGTTTGGCGGCGGTGGGGGTCAATGACGATAGGGGGTTGAGTTGGGTTAGGTGTAGGATGGTTGAGTTGGGCTGGTTTAGTTGGGTTGGTTTTTTAGGTTGGGTTGGGTTTAGGGTGGGGGGTGGGGTTTTTGTTGTGGGAGATAGACTAAGCTTTGAAGGAGCAAAAATGGGGTGGAGGGTAGGTTGTGTCAGATACAACTCCTGATGAAGGAGAGGTAGGAGGAGGGTAGTCATACAGTAATATTAAGTTGTGTTGGGGGGAAACTGTGTAGGTTGGCTGTGGTGGTGTGGTTGGGCCTTGTGTGGTTGGGTTGGGTGTTGTGTGGTTGGGTTGGGTGTGGTTGTTGTGTGGTTGGGTGTTGTGTGGTTGGGTGTGGTGTGATTGGGTTGGGTGTGGTTGGGTTGTAAAGCGGAGAACATATGTGGGGTTGTCGTGTCTGGGTGTCCTTTAGGGTTTGGGGGGGCTGGCGGGGGGGGGGGTTGGCGTGCGGGAAGGGCGGGGGGGTGGAGTGGGCGTAGGGCGGCGAGCGAGAACGAGGGCGGGTGCGGGGGTTGGGCGGGGGGGGAGGACCTGGCGTTCCCTCCGCGCGGGGGGGCTACACGCCGGGGGGGGCGTTGGCCTGGCGGGGGAAGCGAGTTTCTCGAGAAAATAAGAGGGGTTGTGGTTAGGCGTCCTCTCATTGCACTTAGTGCCGCGGGTGGTTTTGGGCCCTCGCCCCATCCTCGGCCTCTTGGCTGGCTGCGGCCCTTCTCTTACCTCTCTAGCTCCCCTCCCTCGATTACCTTCGTGTCCTCTCCGCTCACCCCGCTATCGCTCCCACCCTCTCCCCCCCTTCCATGCGCTTCCCCATTTCTGTGCCTTCCATTTTTAACGGGGCGGGGCGGAGCGCTTGGTGTATGGCCAGCCCTCCTGCCCGCCCGTTCTGTTGGACGGCGCCCATTCCCCCGCCGCTCCCCTGGAAACGAGTCGACGCCGCCCCTTCGTCTACAATTGACTACGGTATCTACCCTGATCATCTACAGGTTCCAGCTCTCTGTCCCGCCTTGCGGCGTCTCGCGGGACAGGCCGCCCCAGTCTTCCGGGGCTTCTCCTTCTTTGGGCGGGCCGGGACCAGGGGGTAGTGGTGGTTACCGGGCAGCTCCTCGTGTGGTGCGCTCCCCCTGCGGGGGCGTGTTTGTTGTTTGCTATGCTCTCTCTTTTCACGAGGGACTGGCGCTCAAAGAAAAGTAAGAGAGCGTGTGATGGAACTCAGTATCTGGGTGACGGATGGGTGCAGGGGTGGCGCACCAATGGGGTCATAACTGTAGGTGGGAGGGAAAATAGGAAATGTAAAAACCGAAAACCCTGAAAGTGTGGTTGTAAGTAGGCGTTGAAAGACTCACAGGGCTATGAAGGTCTTGAGTAACAAATAACCAAAATATAAATATACGGTAAAATAATAAAATAAGTAAAATAAAAAATAAACTAATAAAAAACTAAATAAATAAATAGTACGCGTTTAATGCAAGGTGTTAGGTTTGAGGGGGCAGGCCCTTTTGCTTGACCTGGGGTCATTCAGTCAAGTCCCAGCACTCAGAGATCGGGGTAACGGTACTATCCCAACCTCACCTTTGAGGAGTGCTATCTTTTTGATCCGGTGCGGCGGCACCTCCCCCCATTGCTATGGTCACTATCCTCTCGGACAGACGGACCGAGTTAACAAGCGAAAAAACTCAGAAAATCAAGTCTGCCCCAACACGTATTGATTCGGGGAGATTGACGGCGGTGTCTCCCCAGTTATCTTTCTTTTCTCTCACAGAGAGGCCCGTTCTCCTCCGCCTACTTCGGGGTCTGCGATCCATGCCCTCACGGCTCCACCGCTGCCCTATTCGGGATCCCCCCTTCGCCCGCATCAGCCAACACCTTCATTACTTTCCTTGGTTCCTCATTCGGCCCCTCTATTCCTCTTCACCCGGCTCTTTCTTTCGCACACACTGGGCTGCGTCTCTGCTGGCCTATTTGTATTCTAACTTCACCAACTTCAGGCCCGGACCTCTGTCTATCAGGGTGCCCTGTCTGTCTTGGTGTCTATCTGTCTGCGTGTCTGTCTGTGCGTTTGTCTCCCAAAAAAAGGTCCTCTCCAATTATCAAACCCTTAACTTTCATATCAAAAACTTCACGTCACTGACTCACCCAGACCCCTGTCTGTCTGTCTGTGTGTCTATCTGTTTGCGTGTCTGTCTGTGTGTTGTCTCCCAAAAAAAGGTCCTCTCCAATTGATCAAACCCTTCACTTTCCCATCAAAAACTTCATTTCAATGACTCACCGTGACCAGGGTAATCGTGACCAGGGTAACTCAACTCTATGACCAGGGGACCAGGGGACTCTATGACCAGGGGAAACAGGGGACCAGTGAGTCATTGAGTTACCCTGGTGAGTCATTTATCGTGACCAGGGTAATTGTGACCAGGGTAATTCAAAGCGCGCGCTTTTGCACTTTTGAGCGCTGACTTTCTGACCCCCTCTGCGCTTTAGGGGCAGTTTTTTGCACGCCCCTGTTGGCGCAGCAAGCAATTTTTGCGCTTTTTGCACTACAAAGCGCAGTTTTTTTGTTTTCAAGTGCGCTAAAGCGCTGGCCAATTTGGCCATTTGAAGTACCCTGACCGTGACCTCTGTCTACCTGTCTATCAGTCTGAGTGTCTGTCCTCCCCCAAAAGGTAATTGCCAATTCATACTACCCTTCACTCTCCTATCATCAACTTCACGTCACCGACTCACCCAGACCTCTGTCTGTATGTCTGTGTTTGTCTCCAAAAAAGTTCCTTTCCAATTCATCCTACCCTACACTTCCCTATCCAACCCTTCATTTCACCGACTCACCCAGAGGGATTCCTGACAACTCAGCAGCTGCAGGGGGCTGCGCCCGCTGCCGGGCTGTCTCTGTAAAGGGTATGCTCATGTCAAAGGCTGGACGGCTTGGGGCCATTGAGGTGGAGGGTCGAGCTGTTGGCGCTGGGAGGTCGGTGAAGATGGACCTGCGTGTGGATTGGAGGTGCGTGGGTGGGTGGGTGGGTGGGTGGGGTTGGAGGTGTGTGTGTGTGTGGGGGGGGGGGGGTGAAGTGAAGTGTTGGATGGGGAAGTCAAGGTTTGGACAGATTGCCAAGGAGGAGCTAAGAGAGAGAGAGAGAAAGAAGAGAGAGAGGAGAGAGAGAGAGAGATAAGAGAGACGGAGAGAGAGAGATGATTGAATATGATTTGAAACTACGAAAATGACGAGAGAGAGTCAGTGCGCCGGAAGAGAGAGAAAGAGTAAGAGCAGATTGGATGACGAACGAGGCCCTGGAGGAGAGAGGGAAGAGAGGAGAGAGAGAGGGGAGGGGAGAATGGAGCAGATGGAGAGAGAAGAGAGAGGGCGGACGAGGACGCCGTGATCTAGTCCTAGTTAGTTAACGCTTCCGCCCGCAGTCATGGACACCAGGGGCCTACCTCATGCAATCTATCACCCAAACAGGCCACCGCCTCGTGGCTCTGAGGATATAGCTCCGCCTGTTCCGCCGACGCCCCCCCCCGGCGTGAACCTGCCGGCTCACGTACTTCTCAGCCTCCGGCCCCCAGGGATTCAACCGGCAAAAAACAGAGCACAGGCATAATCATCCGAGAATATCAAATGCTGGGAACCCAAACACCCACTACCCACCAGCGGCCACCCGAGGATGTCGAGACGGAGCTGGACCTACTTCCACTAAGAGTTCATGAGAGCAGCGGCCCAAGCATTACCATGACCAACAAGAGCCCCCACACAACGCCTCATCACCATCGCGACTGTGGACCTCTCCATTGCCAAAGCTGACACTCTCCTCATAGCCAAAGAGGCTAAATGGAAGTACAAGGGATCACCGTGAGACACCACCCAGGCAGCCATGGAGGAGGCGGACGCTGCCTTCAGAGCTGCAAACAGAGAGTGTCGACGGTCAGCCACGGCAGACCCCGCAGCCTTCCAGGGGTCAGAAGCTCGCTGCTTACAAGAGGCGTATGAAGACCGACACACCAGGGTGGTGTTCAACAAGAACAACGTTCTCACAGGACGCACCCGGGCTGCACCCCTCGCCTCCATTAAGTCACCCACAGGTGACCCAACATCAGACCCTCAAACAATAGCGAATGTCCTAGCCACCCACAGCGAGCGCACGCTGAATGTGGAGTCCACCGTCGCCCAAGAGACCCTGGCGGGCGTCAGACCCCTACCCCTCTCCCCCCCCTCCCGCCACCTCAACCAGACATCCCCCATGAGTCAAGCCCTACCCCCGAGACCAGACAGAGGACCCGCATTCTAGAGGCAGCTCACAGGAGAGAGGAAGAGGAGCAGGCCCAAGCGCCCCAGCCCTCTGCACCAGGAGCTATGCCCCCGCCCTCAGGCGCCAGCGCACTGACAATAGAGCAGGTGATGAAGGCTATTCAAAAGCTGAAGAACACAGTACCAGGAATCTGTGCAGTCACTGCGCAGATGCTCAAGCTGGGTGGTAACGCAGTCGCCTCACGGCTACACAGGGTCATATCAGTGACATGGGCATCAGGTCGCTGCCCCCAGTCATGGAAGGAAGCCACTCTGATGTATATCTACAAGGGGAAAGAAGACGAGCTACTGCCAGACAACTACAGAGGTATCAGCTTGCTGTCGGTATGCAGCAAGGTCTACACGAATGTGCTAATCAACAGACTCAAGCCCACCATCGAGCCAACTTTGCATGAGGCGCAATGTGGGTTTCGAGCAAGTAAGGGCTGCGCTGACCAGCTCTTCACCATGAGGCGCATCTGTGAACTATCCAAGGCAGGGCGGGCCCCGCTCTTTGCAGCTTTTGTGGACTACCGCAAGGCTTTCGACAGCGTCAACAGGGAGGCAATGTGGACGCTGATGGCTGCCAGAGGGGTAGATCCCCACCTAGTTAGCTTAGTAAAAGAGATGTACAATGGATGCTCAGGAGAGGTCCTTGTCAAGGGTTACAGATCCAGAAAGTTTGAGATGAAAACAGGAGTGAGGCAAGGATGCGCCCTCTCCCCCCTCCTCTTCAACCTGTTCATGGATCACCTGGTAAGAAGTAGTTTCTCACTAGAGGATGTCCAGCTTGGATTCCCAATAGCCTCAGACATGAATGGACTGCTCAAAACTCCAGCCAACCCTAGATCCCACCCCCAAGCTACGACACATTGCATCACCTTCCTCCTGTATGCTGATGACCTAGTCCTCTTGTCCTACTCCAAAGATGGCCTCACCTCCCTCTTAAAGAGTCTTGAGACCACCTCAGGAACTTGGGGTATGTCCATCAACTACAAGAAGACAAAGGCTATGCAATTCCACCCTCTGTCTAGCTCCCCCTCTCACCCCACTCCCACTCCCATAGCACTGAATGGGGGCAGCATTGATTTTGTTGCCTCATTCATGTACCTAGGTAATCTGTTCACACCAGATGGGGACCTACAAGAGGAGGTCAAACGCAGGATCGCCAGGACAAGGGAGGCTTGCGCTTCTCTGGTTAGGCTATGGAAAAACCACAGCATAACCAGGAAAATCAAGAATCTGGTGTTCAAAGCTATCAGACCATCCACCCTCCTGTACAGGAGCGAGACATGGGCTCTCTCAGAACCCCTGATTCAACGACTCGACGTGGCACTCCATGAGTTATTTCCTACGCATGTCGTTTAACATTAGCAGAGCAGACAGAGTTAGAAATGAGGACATTAGACAAAGATGCAACCACAGGGATATTCCCAGCATCATTAGAGAAAATAGACTGAGGTTCCTAGGACACATAGCCAGGCGACCTGACTCTCGCATCATGAAGCAAATGCTCTTCGCCACGCATACACCCCTTGCTGAGGGTCAACCAAGACAAGGAGGACAGACCATCATTCACACCCTTAGAGATGATCTCCAAGCCACCAACATGTCTCCAAATTGGTACCTACTGGCCCAAGACAGGACAAGCTGGAGGGCAGACATCAAAGATGCCTTAGACATAGACACATAGAATGACAATTATAGAAACTAGCACCTTCTGGCTTAATTTGCCTAGATTGGTTTTTGTACGCTTAGATATTTAGATTCTTTTCTGGGCTAGAACTGTGCCTTTGGAATTTGTTTCAATCTTTTTAGATAGAATGAGTTTTTTTGTTACGGAGGGACCCCCCCCCCCCCCACACACACACACACACACCCCTTCACTAGATCTTAATTAATTGGCTTACTTTACTTTCTCAATAATTGGGTTGACTGGATAGCTTATTCCTAATGATATTTTTGGTGTTTCTTTATTACTGTGTGGCTGGACCGCAATTAAATTGTGTAACACCGTTAACCAGAGAGAGAGAGAGAGAGAGAGAGAGAGAGAGAGAGAGAGAGAGAGAGATGATTTACGGTATATAGACTAGATGACTTATTCCTGAAATGTTTTTTTTTTTTTTTTAGTACTGTGTGGCTGGACCGCTGAACTACCGTTAAATTATGTAACACCGTTTGCCAGACAGCCAGACAGGAAGAGACAGACAGACAGACAGACAGACAGACAGACAGGCAGACAGACAGACAGACAGGCAGGCAGGCAGACAGGCAGACAGGCAGACAGGCAGACAAACAGACAGACAGACAGAGAGACAGACAGACAGACAGACAGGCAGACAGGCAGACAGACAGACAGACAGACAGACAGACAGAACTAGATGGATAGACCAACCTGCTAATGAGAGGATTCCTCTGCTGTTGCTCTAACCCACCGCCCTCCACCTGCCTCAACAGCTGGGCCACTTGTGTCTGAAGTGCGCTCATCATGCTGCTGGTGTGGCTCTGCAGTTTATTCAGTTCAAATCGCATGATTGCATTGTCCTCTCGCATTTCGCGCATGGCACTTCGAAGCTCGTGCATCTCTTCCTGCTGCTTGTAGGAGTCAGACCCACCACGTAGCTCAATTTCAGCCAGGCGTGCCTCCACCTTCGCCTGCTTCTCCATCAGCTGCACCACTTGGCTTGGCACTGTGTCAGCGCCTATACCAGCACCCACTGGGCAGCCTGAGGAGTCACAGTCCACCCTGGTGGAGCTGGGCCAGGAGGGCTGGGCCCCCCCAGCACCCACCGGGCAGCCTGAGGAGTCACTGTCCACCCTGGCGGAGCTGGGCCAGGGGGGCTGGGCCCCCCTAGGGTCCAGACTGGGCTGTGCTTTGGCTGCCTCCCCTGGTAGCAGGGTCATAGTCAGTCTAGACCCATGGGTCTCCTCACCCTGCCCGCCTTGGTCACTCCAATCAAACCGAGATTGGCTTGGGGGCTCCCAATGCTGCCAGCCTGTGCGCTGCGAACCCTCTAGCCCAATGGGAGATTCTGCATCCTTGCTGAGGACCTGTGGGCTGCAAGATGTTTGCCCTAGCTGGGGGCTTGGGCCCCAGCCCTTGGGTGCCAGCGGGTCAGCAGGGGAGTTCTTGGACGGTGTGCTGGTGGTGCTGATCATGGCAGCGCGAGATGTATGGTGTAGGTAACCTTCTCCCCCTTGGTCCCGGGCCCCCCGTCCTGCGAGGTAACCTTCTCCCCCTTGGTCCCTCGCCCCCCGCCCGGTGAAGGTGCCCAGTGCCGTGTCGTACGCCAGCTGCTGACGTTGTTCCAGCTGTTTAGCCTGCTCGACCAGATCTGCAAGGTTGACTCCTGGAGCCAGGGTGAACTCAGAAGGGTATGGGCTGGAAGTGCCTGGGTGTGGGGGTGGGCGCTCAGTGGTCTCACCAGCAGAATGGGTGGAGTCTTTGTGTGCGGATCGGCCCTCCGTGGAGTGGATAGCTGGGTGGGTGGAGCGTTTGGCGTTGTCAGGCAAGGGACTGGTGTCCCTGCTCTGGCCATAGCCCAGCATCTGGGCTACCGCACCGTAGTTGATGGGTGCATGGGCTGCATGGGCTGCATCGCCAGGAGAGGGCGAGGAGCCAGCTGACGCCTGCAGGGATTTTTTCTTCTCTGCACTGATGACCAGACGGTTCTTGGACACACACTGCTCCTTCCGACGCTCCTGGGGCATGAAAGGGGGAGGATGGGGTTGGGGATAAGGATGGGGGGGGATGACTGAAGGTAGGGGTAGGGATGGGTTTCCAGTCAGAGATGCATACATAAATGATTCGTCTTATGACGAGCATGAGGTTGAGGGGGCCAGCCCGTTCGCTTGCGCTGGCACTGTTTCTTTTTGGGGCTACGCGTAACAGATCCACCCAGCTCCATTAGCCCGCGACTGATCCAAGCCCTAATGTTACAGCTGCTTTGGTGTGCTTGTCGTAGAAGCTTTCAGACGCACTAGCTGGCTTCTGGTTTGGCCCACGGGTGGGTGAAAGGAGCTGCCTAGAAGCTGCTACACGTAGCCCAAAAAAGAAACAGTGTGCGCTGGGGCCAACCACCAATGACCAGACATACACTATTAACTAACCAGTTGTTGATGTGTCAGTTTGTACTTCTACATTTCAAGCTAGGGATACATCATTAACTCACCAGTTGCTGACGTGTCAGCTTGTACTTCTACATTTCAAGCTAGGGATACAACATTAACTCACCAGTTGCTGACAGGTCAGCTTCTACTTCTACATTTCAAGCTTGGGATACATCATTAACTCACTAGTTGCTGACGTGTCAGCTTGTACTTTTACATTTCAAGCTAGGGATACATCATTAATTCACCAGTTGCTGACGTGTCAGCTTGTACTTATACATTTCAAGCTAGGGATACATCATTAACTCACCAGTTGCTGACGTGTCAGCTTGTACTTCTACATTTCAAGCTAGGGATACATCATTAATTCACCAGTTGCTGACGTGTCAGTTTGTACTTCTACATTTCAAGCTAGGGATACATCATTAACTCACCAGTTGCTGACGTGTCAGTTTGTACTTCTACATTTCAAGCCAGGGATACATGATCAACTCACCAGTTGCTGAGGTGTCAGCTTGTACTTGTTCAGGTCCATAGTTGTATCCTGTTTGAAGTTCAAGAATGGACAAGTGAGACATTAATTCTTTGATTATTTATGATTGAATTCTTAATTATTGAATTAGTGGTTGAATTCTTCATTGTTGGATTATTAATGGTTGAATTCTTAATTTTGGGACTATTAATGCTTGAATTCTTCATTATTTGATTATTCATGATTGAATTCTCAATTATTGGATTATTAATTATTGACTTCTTAATGGTTGGATTATTAATGATTGAATTCCTTATTGTTGGATCATTAATTATTGAATTCTTAATTATTTTGCATACTGGTGCTGGTGGTGGTTGGTCCCAGAGAAAGCAAACGTGCTGACCTCCTCAAACTCATGCCTTGCCTCAAGGAATATGATATCTTTATGTATTCTTTATTTATTTTTGGCATGCTGACATGTACGTATGTATGTTACACTCCAGGGGTAGGCCAAATAGGGACTTGCCCAACCGTGGCATGAAGCCCACAAGCATGCCTCCCCCATGCATGTCAGTCAAGCAACTTCCTAAGAGGTCTGTCCCGGTGCTTTTCTTTCCATCTATGGCAGCAGCTGCTAGGCAGCCCCCCTGACTGGATATCCAGCCCCACCTCACACAACCTAGAGCACCTTGAAGCTGACATTGTCAGAAGTCCAGAACTGCTGAAATAGTTTGGTGCAGCCCGGTGGCTAGCTCAGGGAGCTGCCTGGAAGCAACCCAGAAATATCACAAAAATAAAAGCCATGGTTAGTTCCCATGCATGACACCCCCAGGTACCACTGTTGTGATCCTGACCTGACAAACACACTTTCATATGTTTGCTAGTTCGGCCAATGCCTGCAAGGACTATTCCCATGCATGAGGCCCTGTCTTAACTGTATACTGACTCTCTTGTGACTGGAAAGAAGCTACTCTGTTTATGTACCAATGTTATGATAATGACCTGACAAACACACCCTCATATCCATGCTAGTGTTTATGCCTAAGAGGATTGTCCCCATGCTTGAAATACTAATCCCACCGTCTCATAATGCTCTTGCGACTGTTAGGGCCCCACCCCTCCATCCTTACCTGCAAGGGTAACGCTATCAAATAAGCTAACCAGTTTACTAACTATTTTATCCAAGATTGAGGGGCATTGAGGACCCTAGCCTCTAGACAACCGAGGTAGGCCTTTGTAAAAGACAGAAGACGCCATGAGGCAAAGCTGGAGGCAGTGCATTTATTGACTGCTAAAAGAAGCAGCTTCTGCACAGCTCCTCTGACTGGCGATTCAGCCAAAGATAATGCAACTAGTGTGTGTTTCTGGAAGCTGACAGAATCTGCTGTCCAGAACAGTCAAAATCTTGGGGCTTAGCCCAGTAGCTGGATCAGGGAACTGCCTAGAAGCTGCTGCTCGTAGCTGATAAGAAAATATTAGGTGGAGGAATATTGCTTCAGAAAGATGGCGTAACGATCATGGCCTAGCCACTGTCTTTATTTTCGGCTACTAGCAGCAGCTTCTAGGCAGCTCCCTGAGCCAGCCACTTGGCTAAGCCTACAACAATCAGCAGCGCTAGAAAGCTGATTACTTCAGCTTCAAGGTGCACTAGGTTGCTTTAGGATTGGATAGCCAGGGGAAATGCCTAGAAGCTGCTGCTCGAGGCCGAAAAGAAAAACAGTGGGCCTAATGAGCAGAGCAGGGAGTTGTCTTTGTACCAAGTTGTGTCCAACTTGTTGTCCTGCACTGCCCTCGTAACTCACATCCCATCCAGGTCTCGCATCTACCGATGGTTTCTTAGACGTCGCAGGCTTGGTAGTGCGCTGCTTCGGAGTGCTTGCACTCCTCCGATGTTTGTACATGTTCGTCTGAAGTCTGAAGACAGTTCGGAACTCGAAAATTCAAACTTAGTATTTTTTACGCAGAGACTGGCTGAGAAGATAATATCGCAGATGGGGCTTAAAGCTTTCGACATGCAGAGCTGAGAGGCTCGGTTTCGCTTCGTCACGTCTGTCGAAAACTGGTGGGGTGGAAAGGGGAAAGTATCGCGGGTCGGATAGCAGTACTAGGTCGTACCGGGTTGGAAGTACAAGTACAAGGATACACGTCAACTCGCGTCAGCTCCGCCTTTCTCAACGAAAAGCACCGAGTGCGCCGGTGCATTTCCATTGAACGGCTTGACTTGCTTGACACCTGTCGTTCTCCTGCGAGCCAGTCTATTTGACATTATCAATCATGTTTTCCAGGACGGAGGCATTTTGTGAAGTTGACGGCCGTGTCTAATTGTCTTCTTAAGTTGGGTTTGGGATAACGTAGCTGGCCACTAAACCCCTGTAAAATGGATATCCGAGGCTTCTTGTATTTTAAACCTGTTGGCTGTAGCTGTCCCAACCCCTCGTGACGAAGCCTATTTTTAACTATAATTTTTTCAGCCCACCGTGGGCGAAGGAATTCCAAGATATTCCTCCTGGAGGGGGATACCCTGAGCGATCACAATCGACATTATCTTGCTGGAATTTAGCTTTATCATTAAAAAAAAAGGTCACATGTCGAGTAAAAAAAAGACCAGAGTTTATGGCACGGGTTGACGTCCGTAACAGCAAGCATGCTACAGTACAACCTAACCTAGTAACCTGTCACTTTTGACCTTCGCGAAGTTCTTGATTAACCTCCATCCTCCACCACCCCCTCCATTGTAAAACCGTACGTGATTTGAGTTTTACCTTGTTCCCGAATTCGAATATTTGCTGGCGCCGCACAACCTCGTTATACAACAATTCGGTCGTTTGCTCTATCCAGGCTCCACCTGGTCTTTAGTTCCGGCAAGCTTTATACACATTTATCTTTTCGGAATTAAGGTTTCCTCGAAGATTCCCCAGAGATTCCCCTACGTCCCCGGAGATCCAACGATTTTTGGGAAATACGGTATGCACTGACCAGCACACTAGCACAGAAGATAAAATGCTTTATTGCTAAATCTGCATTCTACCTCTGCTACGCAGCCATGGACTTTGGTGTGGGCGTCCCCGAGGTCGTTTTTAAGATTACCGATGGCAGAGACAAGGTCTCATCACGTTGGTTTTCCGTCCCGCTTTGCTCTGGAGGGACCAGCAAGGTCCGTGATCTACAGAAGATTATCAAGGAAGATTTCACGGCTCTGGTGAGTAGGAGTTTGCTTCCATAGAAATTCCCCTCTCAATTTATTCCATTTGCGAAGGCTTGCATTGTGGTATCATTACAAGCAGTTATGAGCTTCTGAATGAAGTCAAGAAAGATTGGGCATGGTGGCAGCAGGTGTTGAGGAGGGGGGGAATTGATGCAGAAAGAATATGATTAGAGGCAGGGCAGTAATTCATATTCGTTAGGATGATATTTAACTCTGAATATTTTGAAGAACAGAAACATCTTGATGGAATTGCTTCAAAAATGTAGGGTGGTAGGTTCAATTATTAACGTGGTCCTCCTCAGTATGCTGGGGGCAGTTATTTAGTCGTGCCTATATCAGCCCCTCCGGACCATCTGAAGGGTTATCTTACAATCTGCATTTTTAGTTGGTCGAGGTTTGGCAAGTCACTTTTGCTGTCTAGGCTACCCCCAGACAGTGTCAACATACAGCATTCATTCAGTAATAAGCAACGTACGCAGTATCACAGTTCCGTCCAGGCACCCCAGGTCTGCCGTAATCCGCAGCAGTCTTTGCTTTGTCTGAGTTGCGAATGATATACTTGGGTTGTCACTTATCAGGTTAACGAGTTTGGCGGTCAGAAACGCGAGTGTGGAATGCTGTGGGTCTGGCTTGCGGACGCACCCGATCATGCTACTTTTGCCCATCCTCCTGTCGCCTTAATTACGCGATGTTCCAGATGCTCATGGAGGAGGCAACCCCAGGCGCCTTGCCAAGTGGAGATTTTGCATTGTATAAAATGTTAACATCTTGCTCATCTGATCATCTACTCACCTTTTGAATGATCATGGGTATGGGGACGCCCACATATGTCCAGGGGTCCATCACTCGCACACTCATGTAGGCATATGCTGGTCATTGCAAGTATATAAACGATTCCCATGAAACAGCAAAATCTCCACATCTTGAGCACAGCAGATCCAATTGTCAACCAAAATAATTCAAGTCCTCCTTACCGTTGTTTGATTGTGGCTCGCTCTATATACGATCACCCATTCTGTCTTTTGGGGGCATGCCTTTCTGACACATATTCACCTATTTCACTATTTGTCTGTGCTGCAGGCTGATGTTGGATTCTCACTGACCAGCTTGTCAGGCTCACTCCTTCTTCCTGATACACGTCTCGGGAAAGTTCCGGCTCTGGCAGTCAAAGTTTCATCTGCTGCATTCGACTCGGTGATGAAGGCATATCAAGAGTTTGAGGAGGTAGGGGTTGCTACCCGTCCAGCGCCCATACCCCACTAAACCACTGGACCATCAGACGAATTTTGCAATCTTGCATGCTTTTGCGAACATAAGTACTCTTTGATGCAAGCTTCTTGAGACATTCTAGCCCTGCCTAGCGCACGCCAGGATTGTTATTAGGTTACATGAAGGCATGCATGTGACATTGTGGGAAGAACATGTATTGATGGTCTAGGACATCCACGTACTTAATATGTCCTCAACATTTTGAAGGCTGTCGATGTCGAAGGTATTATGTCTGAAGTTTTTGAGTCATGGAGGTTTAAGTACCCAAGTGACACCTATGCAGTCAGAGACATCCCTGACGAGAGAAGGGTTGGCTTTAAACGCCTCCGATACCAGAAATGGTTCGCAGACAACCGCAATGATGAGAATGGCTTGATTCCCTTTACATCTGCCTTACATAAGCAGGATCAGATTCGTTCTATAGCACAGGTTAGAATGGGTTCCCATTGGCTGAACACAGAAAGAATGAGGGTGGTGGATAGAGCACACATCCCTCGTTCAATGAGACACTGTCAAATGTGTGTGTTCCAAAAACCTGAGGATGAAATGCATATGTTTGAGTGCCCTTTTTATAATGATATTCGCCTCCGCTACCAGAAGCTGTTTACTGATATTTATAGGCATGTCCATGAGGATACCGAATTAACCGTATGGAATGTGTAATTCTGCGATTCTACATTCAGAACCTTTATGAATGGAAATGGCACTAAGACTTTTTGGAGCAACCTAGCCGACTATCTTTCTACTTGTAGAAGAGCAAGACAGGAAGCCCTGGACTGCTTAGTGGCACCGTAATTTATTATCCCTTTTTTTCTTCTTGTGACTTCTCATTTGTTAGCTTCTTACCTCGGCCACTGTAAGTGGTTGAGATCTGGGTCCTGCTCTAGGGGGTTTAATACCTACGCCACCAAAACAGTGGTTGGGAGCGTGGTTTGTTTGTCCTCAACACACCTCTGATGTAATGGGGGTTTTTGCTTTGTGGGTGCTTTTTCTTTTTGATTAAAGCACAGAGTCTCATACACCCTCGCGGTGTCAAGTAGACTTTAACATGCAATGTAATGTAATGTAATGTAATGTAATGTAATGTAATGTAATGTAATGTAATGTAATGTAATGTAATGTAATGTAATGTAATGTAATGTAATGTAATGTAATGTAAGGGCTTCAGGCAGGGCAAACAATAATACATACGGCTTTAACATTCCCCTTCAAATGAGCTCAACTTCAAAACACGCTTGCCACATAAATGGCGTGCCTGCTTGTAGTTGGGCAATGTTTAAGAGTAATGTATATGGTGGGGCTACCATTTTATAGCAGCGCTTTAGAACGGTAGCCCCACTTACATTTGACAAATGCGCAAGCGTATATACATTGTAGGCAAAAGAGGAATACATATATTAATCCCCCCCCAGAAAAAGTTGTACAAGTGCTAAATAATAATAATATACAAGCAAAAAAGGAGTGTAAGTGATCTTATAATCCTTTCCATTTTTCTGTTATTTTTTATAGTGATTAAGCTGGAATAAGTGAGGTTAATATATTATATGTAACTCGTTTTACAGATGCTGGGAGAGTAATAGGAAGGGCGATATTTCCAAATCAAAGACTGCTATTCAGAGGGGGACATAGGAGAGAAAGAAAGCTTTCTCTGGTGTCCATCCTGCATTTATTTCCTCTCTATCCTTGTTTTCAGCCACATAATCCTTGTGTCTGTCCTTGCAGCTGAGTGCACTCCATTATAGCTCGCTCTGGTGTCACTCCTGCTCTTATTTTCTCTGTAGAGGTCTCCAGCCTTGTTTCCAGCCACATAAATCCGTGTGTCTACCCTTGCAGCTGAGTGCAATCCATTATAGCACACCTCTGATCAACCCACCATGAATTCAATCATTTGATATTGTGCAACAAATACTGACCTTCTGTTTGCTTTCAGGTACAAGAGACAGACCCTCCATTGGACATGTCAAACATGCTTGCTGCTCAAAGGATGATTGAGGCTGCCACAGGAAATCACACGCCTCAACATCAAGCCTTTTTCTCCCCGGTGGTCAGTGAAAATCCAACGCCGGTCGCTCGCAATCTCGATATTGGGAGAGAATGGACTCCTTCTGATGATGAAATCAGGCTCAACCGCCACCCCCACCGCGTACCCCAACAGCTCGAAAACACTAATAATGGAGTGCCAGTGGGGCGCACGCCGCACAAAGTACAGGATGAGCACGACCTTCACCGTTTCCCAAATCTGGAGCACCTTCTTGCGCCGGCCTCCGCTCCACCTGAATTTCCTCCACCAGATCTGGAAATGCAAAAGAACCACGCGCTGTTGCAGCAGATGATCCCTGCTGCCAATCTTGCAGCATATCTGATGTCTCAAGCAGCAACTCAAGCTGCACAAGTTGGACGGAGCCCGTCTCCACCGGATACTGTGCACCGCGCCATGTTTCAGTTTCCAGAATCTACAGCCAAACAGGAAGTACAGCCGCAAGCAACGATGAAAGAGGGACGGCAAGATGAGCATCGACGCTCGCATGTGAAGACTCTCCCTGCAGCAGAAGGTGGGCTACTAAGTTGTTATATTCAGATATGTATGTTGTCACAGTCCAGGGGTAGCCAACTAAAGGGACTTGCCCAACCATCAGGATGGATATCAGGATGGTATCGGATTGTGGAACTCGATTCCTTCTCGATATAATGGTTGGACAAGTCCCACGCGTCAGATGATCGCATTGAGTCTGATCATCTTGCAGCATGCAGATCAGAGATCATCTGCTGAGCAGGACATACATATGGAAGTGAAATGATCAGGAACAATGCGATCATCTGATGCGAGGGACTTGCGCAACCATGATAGCAGGAGGGTGTCGGATAATCTGATCCCCTTCTGATATCATGGTTGGGCAATTCCCTTACGTCAGATGATCCCATTGATTCTGATAATTTCACTTTTTTGTGTGTCCCGCTCAGGTGATGTCTGATCTGCATGCTGCGGCAAAACGATATGAAGCCCACACAACATCCCTTCAATTGTTGGGGTATTCAAGAGCAATCCTATCCCGCCAAATTGAGCAGACAGTACCGCATGATAGCTCACTGGACTGGACTAAACCAGATCATCCCATAACAGAACATAACAGAAAAGAAAAGAACAGAGCGAAGCAGGTATTGCGATACCAGAACAGGACAGAACAGAATCCAACCAAGCTCATCTAGGCCCAGCTCACCCCACATTACGTTACATTACATAACATTACAGTACAGTACAGTACAGTACAGTACAGTACAGTACAGTACAGTACAGTACAGTACAGTACAGTACAGTACAGTACAGTACAGTACAGTACAGTACAGTACAGTACAGTACAGTACAGTACAGTACATGTTAAAGTACACTTGACACCGCGAGGGTTTATGAGACTCTGTGCTTTAAACAAAAAGAAAAAGCACCCACAAAGCAAAAACCCCATTACATCAGGAGTGTGTCGAGGACAAACAAACCACACTCCCAACCACCGTTTTGGTGGCGTAGGTATTAAACCCCCTAGAGCAGGACCCAGATCTCAACCACTTACAGTGGCGGAGGTAAGAAGCTAACAAATGAGAAGTCACAAGAAGAAAAAAAAGGGATAATAAATTACGGTGCCACTAAGCAGTCCAGGGCTTCCTGTCTTGCTCTTCTACAAGTAGAAAGATAGTCGGCTAGGTTGCTCCAAATATTCTTAGTGCCAGTTCCATTCATAAAGGTTCTGAGTGTGGAATCGCAGAATTCCACATTCCATACGGTTAAGTTACCACGCAAGAGAAACACACCAGATTTGTAATATTGTTTTATCACTGGTTGGGACCCTGAGCTTTGCACTAATACCCTTGGGACAATAATCATTTACCACCTACGTAATGGTGGTAGGCCCCAGTGCAAGCAAATGGGGTGGCCTTCTCAACCCCACACCTCGTCATAATTATTTATCTGTTTATTCACCTCCTGCGTGTTGTTGCAGATGCCCGACGTGAACCGCCTGCAAAGTCTGAGTCGAAGTCTTCTCCAGAGCCTTCTGAAGCTGGAGAACAAGCAAGGTCTCCCGGCTCCCGACGCCACAACTGGATCAAATGGAGCAATTCCAGGAACTCCGAGGATGCAGGTGATGATGCTGGCCACCACCGGAACAAGTGGAGTAATTCCAGGAACTCGGAGGATGCAGGTGATGATGCTGACCACAACCGGATCAAGTGGAGTAATTCCAGGAACTCGGAAGATGCCGGTAATGATGCTGGCCACCACCGTGGCCTGCAGTCCCCATACGAGAGGGAGAGAACCCGCGCCCCGATTACACCCTCCAAGAGAGACCACCGTGGGCTTGACAAAAGGGACTCTGAGGGTTCAAGGAAAAAGAAATGTGTCGCCCCCCTCCGCCCCGTGGATGCCCCCCCCGGTCAACATTGCCTCACTCCGAATGACTCATTGGAGCTGCTGTCCTCGACAGGAGAGAGAACAGGTGATATTTGCAGATGGTGGAATAGTTTTTTTTACATTGGAATCTGGCCCGCCCATAAACGACCCCTGCCCCCACCCCACCCACCCCACCCCACCCCACCCCACCCCACCCCACCCCACCCCACCCCACCTCACACCCCCCCACACCCACAACCCCCCACACCCACAACCCCCCCCACACACACACACTGGCGATGATCTCGGGCTGCATGGTGATATGCTTCATCCCTTTCTAAGCAACCCATTTTAATTATGAGCCTGCTGGAGCCTAAACATATCTTGTTTCAACCTACCTGACACCCAGGACTTACACAGTGCAGCTGCACTTGTATTTTTGGATAGGTCTGGTTAGTACGTAACTTTGTAATGGTCATCTGTATTGGGAAAGTACTGCTGAAATAATCCTGCTGTATGCATTGTTTTAGCGTTATTGCGATACTGTGTTAGTCTGGAGCAGTGATTCTAGTAAACGCGATTCATCGCGCACGCCCGATTATACATGTATATCGCTCTTTTGGCCCATGGGGGGAAAAGGGCAATCCATAAAGGAGGCCTGCCCATGTTAGGTAGACATGTTTCTATCACCATGCCGGTACGAGCCATGTCAGGCAGTTGAGTTATTGATTCCCCTAGGCCTTCATGCAGCGTTGGCATTACTTTTGCAAACAAGTCATCTCGTATGTTTGTTTGTAAAGTACGATATTGTAGATGTGTATGTTGTACGATGTATCGTGCAATATTGTACAATATGTTACGCAATATAGTACAATATACTGCACAATAATCTTGGAGCTAGGGCGATATTGAAAAAGAAAATAAATAATGTGTGACGTGGGTTTGAGGGGGCCAGCCTGTTTGCTTTCACTGGGGCCAACCACCAATAGGGGGGGGGGGGGGGGGGGGGGGGGGGGCTATCATCCACCTGGAGGAGGGTTTTCGGCCTGTTCCATGTGTCTTCTGCACGTGATAATGGACTGGAAGGAGACAGTGGCATGCATGTGGTGTTTGGTGCAGGGCTTGAGGGCGGCTACTTTGAAGATACTTAAGGGGTTGAGGTTGGGAAGTGCATTGGTGGGTATGGTCCCTGTGGTACCCAATGTAACAACTGAGTATATCACTTAATACCCCTGATCTTTCAGAGACTGTGATAGAGTCTTGTGCTGGTTCCCCTTTTCTCATATTTAACCGAGTGGTAGGTGTCAGAGCAGTAGCCAACTTCAACTATGTGGATGGGGGGACATGAGGTGGGATTGGAGCATGTTTGTTGACCCGGGGTCAAATGGAGGTCTGGTTTGAGTTTGTCGCAGGTGGGTTGGGCCATGTTAGGGGGTTTCAGCCACGAGGGCGGCTTGTTCCCCATTACCCCACACGGTAGGTCCTCCAGTTTGCCAGGGACTGTATACGTGAGCTTTCCCCCTTGGTCCCCTTCGGACACTGCTTTCTGTATTAATTATACTGCAAGGTTGTGCCGATGAATACACATCCCAGTAAAGGTTGGGTGCTTGCAACCCGACAGCATGTGACTAGCCCCATCTTGGCATGTGTGACAGATGGGGCAGGTGTCAGACGAGGGTGGGTGGGGGTTACTGCCACATGGTATATTCCATCGGTAGGCCACCTTGTTCCATAGGCGGCCCCACCTAGCCCTGTGGATTTGTATATTCTGCCAGCATGGGACGGAAGCCTGTTGCCAGGACGATATTGACAATTCTTCTCATCTCCGGTCATGTCTCTTTCTTCTGATGGCAAAGAACTTTTAAACCTTCCTCACTTCCCTTGGTGGTTGGCCCCAGTGCAAACAAACGGGCTGTCCCCCTCAACCTCACGCCTCATAATAAGGCATACTACTTATTTGTTTGAAACCTTCCTTACTTTTCAGGACCCCTCTCCCTGGGTAAAGTCATGGACTTATCACTAAATTCATCGGATGCAGCAATCGGCAGCCACTTCTTGCGCATCAGCAAGAGTGGCGAAGGAGAGGGTGGAGGTGGGGATGGCTGTTGGTACACGCTTTCGAGCCTCATGCCTGAGCTGAACTTATGGCACAGCTTGGGTGGCCTACCATTCTTCAGGTGAGGTCATGGGTAGCCTGCTGTTCTTCAAGTCAGGTCATCGTCTTCAACCCAAGCCTTGCATCACATAAATACATCTAATACATAAATTGTGTGCCTTATTACAAGGCGTGAGTTTGAGAGGGGCAGCCTGTTTGTGTTGGAGCATAAATAAAAGGTGATCTACTTACAAGAAGATTAGAGTGTATAGAAGATAGCCGTGCGTGATCCCACGTGGGGCCAATGGAGGAACCCATGACTGGACCCCTCACCTATCATCTCAGCTGTCACTACCATGGACTAATGGACTGGACCCCTAACTACTAAGGACTACTAAGGACTAACAAGGACCCCTCACTACCAAGGACTAATGGACTGGACCCCTAACTACAAAGGACTACTAAGGACTACTAAGGACTACTCTAATGACCCCTCACTACTAAGGACTAATGGACTGGACCCCTCACCTATCATCTCAGCTGTCACAACAGTTTGCTTGCACTGGGGATAACCACCACTACTTGCATCACATCTACTACTCGGCAAGAGTTCCCTGTCCAGGAGAACCTCTCAGCCGCATATTTACACAGTGAAACATGATATTCGTCATCATCATGTGCAACCACCCACCCACCCACCACCGGACACCAGAAAAACAATTCCACCACCTGTACGCTGACAAACCCACCTACCCATACCACCATCACCGCCACTACTGCCACCGCGACACCACCACCACCACAATCACAATCACACTCCCCCCCCCTCCCCCTTCCCCCAGGGAGATGTACCTCGCCAAGCGCACAGCTCTAGTTGACTTCCTCCTGGTAACTGGTGCCCCTGTTGAATTTGTTGACGAGAGGTAAGGAAACTATCTGGACGTTTACTTAGCATAGGGAGCTCCAAGGGGTGCTATAGAGCAAGCTCTTCACTTATCATGGTCAGGATAGTTCTTTTTGGCCAATGTTTTTTTGTGCGACACGTCGTTCGCACTCTCTGCACTTCTTAGGCTTCTTAGACGCCGTTTAAGAAGCCTAAGAAGTGCAGAGAGTGCGAGCCATTCCGTCGCTGCATGACTTTATGAGCTTCTCTTAATGTTTTCAAGAACCATACTATGACCATCGCAGTGATTTCGAGTTGTTTCACTCAACCTCCATTACTTGAAGGTGGGCAGACACCATGTGCCGTTAGTGACGAGAACGCCTGGTGGGGCGTGGTATTCAGGGAGCCACGTTTCATGGCGGTTGAGAACGGGCTGCTACTTTACCTGGACAAAGCTACCATGGCGGGTGACAGTGACCGCGAACACTAAAGCGCACCCGTAGTAGGGATTCAAACCCCGCTCCTTCATCGATTCAGAGAGCTCTAACATGGAGCCATTGGTCGATTCGGGACATGATGTGCCTGTCGTAGGGTATATAACTAGTTTGTTCGCAGTCGCTGTCAACCGCTATGGTAGCTTTGTCCTGGTGAAGTAGCAGCCCGTCGTCCATCGCTGTAAGACGGGGCTCCCTTAGTACCACGCCCCACCAGGCGTTATCATTACTTCCTATTACTATTTCTAGTCCTGGAATAATAATTTACGCCATGACTGGCTATGCATTTGCATCTTATGTGTCATTCTGACCTTGTACAATCTACCTGTTTTTTGAACATTTATATGACTGGCTATGCATTTGCATTTGCATCCTGTGTGTTACTGTTACCTTCGACCTGCCCTCCTGTTCTTTGATCATTTACATGACTGGCTATGCATTTGCATTTGCAGTGTGTGTGTTACTTTTACCTTGTACTATCTTCCTGTTGTTTGATCATTCATATGACCGGCTATGCATTTGCCACTTGTGTGTTAGTGTCCTTGTACAATCTCCATGTTGTTTGGACATTTATATGACTAGCATTTGCATTTGCATTTGCATCTTGTGTCTTATTGTTACCTTGTACTATCCTGTTGTTTGATCATTTATATGACCAGCTATGACCACTTGTGTATACATCATAATAAAAGCCGACGCAGCAACAAATTAAAACAATGAACAACAACAACAGCAACAATAGCAACTGCGCCTGATTATCGGGACAACCCAAGACATGTACAAGTTGAGCATGAACAGAAACTGCAACAGAAACAGCCAAGGCGATCATGATACAACAACAATAATAATAACAACAATAACAACAATAATCATCATCATCATCATCATCATCATCATCATCATCTTCATCATCATCATCATAATAATAACGTTATGCAGATATTTTAATTTTAAATAGTCTGGTATGAACAGTAGCCCTCTTTGGTGCTCTTGTGTTAGCTCATAATGATAATGATAATGATAATGATAATGATAATAATAATGATAATGATAATGATAATGATAATGATAATGATAATGATAATGATAATGATAATGATAATGATAATGATAATAATAATGATAATAATAATAATAATAATAATAATAATAATAATAATAATAATAATAATAATGATAATAATAATGATAATAATAATGATAATAATAATGATAATATTGACAACAATAACAACAATAACAACAACAACAATAACAACAACAACAACAGCAACAACAACAACAACAACAACAACAGCAACATATGCACCTGATCATCAGGACAACGCAAGACATGTACAAGTTGAGCAATGAGGACGTGTTGGGGGTCTTATCAGGTCTTCGTCGAGTCGACTTCAAGAGCATCAAGGTGAAAATGATGATGACGATGATGATTACAATTTCCTACTGCCCTACCGGACTCCAAATGTACCTGCCGGTTGACAGAGTCAAGGCGGAATAATGAACATCATTAGTGCACCCTATCTGTCTAGTGACAAGTTCCCTCGGTGGTTCGAGTACATACATTCAGATGTAATTTAGATTGTAATCCGAGCACGACACAAGGGGACTCGAAATTCAAATGTCAAAGAAAGTCAAATCTAGCCAAATAAATATAGTCAAATAAAGTCAAATAAGTCAAATAAATCAGAAAAGAGAGTGCCCTACTCCAAGTTGCTATGTCCATTGATATTCGTCATGTTTGTGATGTTGGTACTGTAAAAATAAGGGGTGAAACAAATAATTTGTTCTCGTTTTTCATTTTTGATTGATTTTTACTGCCGAAGACGGCGAGCAGCCAAATAGCTGTCTAATATGGCACATAACTTATGTTACCAAGTTCAAGTGCCATGTTGGTACCATATACAGTATTGGTGTGATGTTGGTATCTTTTTGGTAAGGTTTTCAGGAGCGATAAGTGTAACCCAAACCTAACTCCCAACCCTCACTCCACCACCCCAAAACCAAACCCAACCCTCATTCCAATCCCAACCCTCACTCCACCACCCAAACCCAAACCCTCACTCCACCACCCCAAACCCAACTCCGAACCCAAACCCTCACTCCACCACCCCAAACCCACCTCTGAACCTAACCCTCACCCCAGCCCCCCAACCTTAACCCTCACCCCAACACCCTAACCCTATCAATCTGCCTACCCCACCATGGTCCCTCACAGAATCCCAAGGCGTACATTGGAAGCCGTCTGCACGGGTGCTTGCCCAAGGCCGATGGGTTTTCCTACAAGACACCTCCAATCAAATCAGCTCCTTACCACACGTTTGGTGTACGTACTCAATGGCGTATGAGCCACAAAGAAGACGATGTGGAAGAGGGCAATGTCAAGGCTGGGGGCGAGAGGCGCACCAGTAGATGGGATGGGACGTTATGTGATGACAGGCATACGAGGAATGAGCACAGCACAGGCACCTATGCTGATCGCAATACCACCGCCAATGCTAGTGCCAGTGCCTTGAACAAGAGGGGGCATGTTGGTGAGTGGAATGCAGAGGAAAGGAGGCGTGATGAGCACTGTACTGGCAACCTGATTGGAAGGGAGGAAGCAGATGCTCATGCCCATGTCAGCGCCAATTCCAATGCCATGAACAAGAAGTGCAATGCTCGCGAGTGGGATGGAGAGGATAGGAGACGTGAGCACAGCACTGGCACCCTTTCTGAGAGGGAGGAAGCCGATGTCAACGCCAATGCCATGACCAAGAAGCGCAATGCTCGCGAGTGGGATGGAGAGGAAAGGAGACGTGACCACAGTACCGGCACCCTCTCTGAGAGGGAGGAAGCCGACGCCGATGCCGACGCCAATGCCATGACCAAGAGGCGCAATGTTCGTGAGTGGGATGGAGACGAAAGGAGACGCGAGCACAGCACCGGCAGCTTTTCTGACAGGAAGGAGGCCCATTGCCATACCAATGCCAATGCCAATACAGCGAACAAGTGGCGCGGTGCTGATGAGAGGGACAGAGAGGCACCTTGGCCTGAAAACGGTGCTGGTGTAAAAGCTGAGCGTGGAGACAGCGCCGGGGTGAAAGCTCCTTGGCATGAAAACGGTGCTGGTGTAAAAGCTGAGCTTGGAGACGGCGCCAGGGTGAAACTTGAGTGTGGTAGAGTTGCTCCTTCCGATCGAGGGGGGGATATTGCTGTTGTCCCCGCCCCCGCTGTGAGCAATGCCGCACGTTGGAGAGATGCTACTTCCGATCGGAGGGGGGATCTAGATGTTATCCCTTCCCCTGCTGCTGTCAAAGCTGAGAGTTGGAGAGATGCTACTTCCAACCGAGGGGGGGATATTGCTGTTGTCCCCGGCCCCGCTGTGGGCAGCTCTCATGTTGGACGGAATAAATCCTCTGATCATAGGACAGACCCTGCCTCTGCACCAACCAGCGTCCCTGACCGCGAGGCCTATATCCCAGGTAGGTATGACTGTCACTCACTTCATTTGCAGCTGTATTTAATGTTTGTGAGTCCATGGATCTCTCAACCAATCTCGGTGGCAGCTCCCTATCCTGCTTCCAAGTGCCCCTGTGGCCGCGAGGTCCATATCCCAGGTCGATGACTGGGACTCCACTTTTTTCTTTTTTCTCACTCACTTCATTTGTAGCCACATTTGGTATTTGTGGGTCCATGGATACCTCAATCAATCTTGGTGGCAGCTCATGTCCTGCTTTCAAGTGCCCCTCTGGCCGCGAGGCCTATATCCCAGGTAGCCAACTATCATACATAAATACCTTAATAATAGGATGCCTTATTACGAGGCGTGAGGTTGAGGGGGCCACCCCGTCTGCTTGCACTGAGGCCACCACCACCACCGACCGCATGATCACATGGTGCCAGGACCTATACTGCTCCGAAGTGCCCCTCTGGCCGCAAGGTCCACATCCCAGATAGGTGATTGTTACTTTATTTCTAGCCGTATTTGATATTTGTGAGCAGAAGAAATCCTCTGATTAAAGGCTGGAGCTGGAGCAATATAACTAGTGGTCGGCTATGTTATATAATATGAGTGAATCAATAATATTAGATAATATCATATAATATTAGTCGGACGAGCCATCTCACCAGAATTTCGAATTTATTTGAAATACTAATATTATTGTGACACTATAATAATAGTAGTTAATATTAAAAAATTTAAAACACTAATATTAGTTGCCGTTCCCTACATATAACCAAGTTCAAGTTCAACGTCCCTGCTGGGTGCAGCTTATGCCCTGCTTCCAAGTGCCCCTCTGACCGCGAGGTCCACATCCCAGGTCGGTGACTGGGACTCCTCTCTCTTTTCTTCTTCTCACTCACTTCATTTGTAGCTGCATTTGGTATTTGTGGGTACATGGATACCTCAATCAATCTCGGTGGCAGCTCATGTCCTGCTTCCAAGTGCCCCTCGGACCGAGAGCACCGTATCCCGGGTAGGTGACTATCACTTTTATATATATGTGTGTGTGTGTGGTATGTGAAGCCGGCTTTGATATGTGTGAGCGGAAGAGATGCCCTGATCAGAGGACAGACCCTGCCCCTGCTAACGTCCCTGCTGGTGGCAGCTCCCTATCCCGCTTCCAAGTGCCCCTCTAACCGAGAGGTCCATCTCCTAGGTAGGTGACTATCACTTTATTTGTAGCTGTATTTTATATTTGTGTATTTGTGCAGCCGCATTTGTGTATTTGTGCATTTTTGAAGCCAAATTTGTAATTTTTTTGGCACCCACTTACCCCTGGCTTGTAATCTACATGCGCACATCGCAGGAAACCAGGAGGCCCAGGGCAGGAGTGGTGGGCGCAGCCCCAAAGCCGCTAGGACTTCCAATGGCTCTGAACTAAAACAGGAGTGGCGGGCACAACCCCAAAGTTAAAAAGACTACCACGAACTGTGGACTCCTGCGACCATCCTATTGACGTGCTGTCAACACTTTGGTGGATTCCTGTGCCCATCCTATTGACATACTGTCAGCGTTTGAGTGGATTTCCGCGCCCATCTTATTGACATGCTGTCAACGCTTGAGTGGACTCCCGCGCCCACCTATTGACATGCTGTCAACGCTTGAGTGGACTCCCATGCTCATCCTATTGACAGGCTGTCAGCGCTTGAGAGGATTTCCGCGCCCATCCTATTGACATGCTGTCAACGCTTGAGTGGACTCCCGCGCCCATCCTATTGACATGCTGTCAACGCTTGAGTGGACTCCCGCGCCCATCCTATTGTGTGCTGTCAACGCTTCAGTGGACTCCCGCGCCCATCCTATTGATATGCTGTCAAGGCTTGAAGTTCTGCGCTGACCTCCTATCTGTGCTGGCATAGCTTGAAGTTTTACTTGAATCAGCACTGTCAATGCTTGGAAGTTCTATACCGAGCTATCAGTGAGCTATCAGCGTTGGTGGTGACTGAAGTTCTACACCGAGCTATCAACCTTGAGGTTGACTGGGCCTCGATATCCTGGTGAGCGACTGCTCTTATGGCAGGAGTGTTTGGGTTCTTTCAAGCGGATATTAAACGTGTCGTTGCCTTTAGTACATGTAGTCGATTGGGTTATATGATGGCCAGTATTGGGCTTGGAGAAATGGGTGCTGAGGCTAGTATGTGTCATTTAATGACTCATGCCAGTTTTAAAGGATGGGCATACCTTGAAGTTAGACTCAAATCTGCTCTGAGCTTCCATCTGCGCTGGCAACGCTTGAAGTTCTACGCCGAGCTATCAGCAATCTATCAGCGTTGGCAATCTATCAGCATTGGCAGCGCTTGAAGTTTGGCTTGAATCTGCGCTGAGATTCTAGCTGCGCTTGCAATTCTTGAAGTTCTACACCGAGCTATCAGTGTTGGCAGTGATTTAAGTTAGACTTGAATCTGCACTTCGCTTCTATCTGCGCTTGCAACACTTGAAGTTCTACGCCGAGCTTCAATCAGCAATCTACCAGCATTGACAGTGCTTGCAGTTAGACTTGAGACGGCGACGAGCTTCTAGCTGTGCTTGCAATTCTTGAAGTTCTACACCAAGCTATCAGCGTTAGCAGTGATTTCAGTTAGACTTGAATCTGCTTTTAGCTTCTATGTGCGCTTGCAACGCTTGTCATTCTACGCCGAGCTTCAAACAGCAATCTACCAGCATTGGCAGTGCTTGGAGTTAGACTTGAGTCTGCGCCGAGCTTCTAGCTGCACTGGCAATGCTTGAAGTTGTACACCGAGCTATCAGCGATCTATCAGCGTTGGCAGTGCTTCAAGTGCGACTTGAGTCTGCACTGAGGTTCTAGCTGCGCTGGCAATGCTTTAAGTTCTACACCGATCTATGAGTGTTCCACTATAATTGGCAGTGCTTCAAGTTAGACTCGAGTCTGCATTGAGCTTCTAGCTGCGCCGGCAACGCTTGAAGTAGATACGCTTGAATCTGTGCTGGCCCGGACTGAAGTGAAAAGTCAATATGTGCTGACAATCCTTGAGTGCCATGCTTTGCTTATATCTATAAATATAATATATAGATATAGATATGTATGTATGTATGTATGTATGTAAGTATGTATGTATATATTTATTATGCACATGTATGTATGTATATATGCATATGTATGCATGTATGTATATACGTATATGTATGCATGCATGTATGTATGTATATGTATGTATGTATATACGCTACTTGTATATATATACCTGTGAGATTAAGAGCAGCAGATTATAATAAAGAAAGAGGGTGCGTAATCCAGTTTTATGGAGACTGGGACAACCTCACATCCAAAGCTTTGTGCCTAGCTGTCTGCCTGCGCCTAAATGTTTGGGGGAACTTTGACAGGCGAGATGAAGAAGAAGAAAACGACCGGGATTACTTCAGCCCCATGCTGCCCAGAATGACCTTCATTAGGCCAGCGACATGGCGTTAATTGTGGGATATTCAAAGCCTGGCTGGCTGGCTGGCTACCTGGCTGCCAGCGCCTTCATGTGTGTGGGAACTTTGACAGACGAGATGAAGAAAAATACAACCGAAATTACTTCAGCCCCATGCAGCCCAGAATGACCTGCATCAGGCCAGCGACGTGGCGTTGTGGGATATTCAAAGCCTGGCTGGCTGGCTACCTGGCTGCCAGCACCTTCAGGTTTGGGGAAACTTTGACAGACGAGATGAAGAAGAAGAATATGACCAAAATTAATTCAGCCCCATGCTGCCCACGATGGCCTGCACACCCACTGTGGTGTGGCATTGTGGGATATTCAAAGCCTTGCTGGCTGCCAGCCTGCGCCTTCATGTGTGGGGGAACTTCGACAGACAAGACAAAGAAGAAGAATATAACGGCCGAGATTTACTTAAGCCCCATGCTGCCCACCATGGCCTGCGCACCGGCTGTGGTGTGGCACTGTGGGATATTCAAAGCCTGGCTGCCCGGCCTTCATGTGGGGGGGGGGGGAACTTTGGCAGACAAGATGAAGAAGAAGAAATACGACAGAAATCACTCAGTCCAATGCTGCCCAGGATGACCTGCATAAGGCCTGTGGTGTGGCATTGTGGGATCTTTAAAGCCTGGCTGCCAGCGCCTTCTTGTATGTGTGAAGTAACTTTGACATATGAGATGAAGAAGAAGAATATAACAAGCGAGATTGACTTGAGACTCATGCTGCCCACGATGGCCTGCATCAGGCCTGTGACGTGGCACTGTGGGATATTAAAAGCCTGCCTGCCTGCCTGCCTATGCCTTCATGTATCAGTTGGGCAACTTAGACAGACACGATGAAAAAGAAGAATATAACGACTGAGGTTTACTTGAGCCCCATGCTGCCCATGATGGCCTGTACAAGGCCTGGGATTGTCATTCTGTGTAGTTTGCAGGACGTTAGACTTCGCTAGGACAAATTTCAAGTTGGGGGACTCCAACAGACAAGATGAATATTAAGACTAAGATCACTTTATCCCCATGCTGCCCACGATGTCAACAGGGTTTTCTGTGCCAAATGAACAAGTTCTCAAGTATGCACCTTGGTGTATTGAGGTTGCTACGTTAGATCCTTTGGGGTTTCTTTTGGGGGCAAAAAAGTAGTGCTAGTAGCACTCCAAAGGCTGCTAGGAGCACCATGGTGCTATAGGAAGGCACTCGTTCATTTCCTCAAAACTAACTGGATGGCGAGTGTAAGCCTGGAATGTGGCATTGTAGATTGTTTCCATTTTCACCTCCCTGTCCAGGATTGTTGTTCCATGCTGTTTGCTAGATGTTTGACTTGCCCTATTAAGCTTGATGAGCCCCAGTCTTCATATTGAGGGGTAATGCAGCTGGGTAAGTGTAATGTGCATGTGCAACTGTGGTCCTTAGCACTGATGCTGTACCTTCCTATTGCCTGTATGTTTCAATGTTTGTATCGCGTCGGACATTAGTTGGTACAATTGGGACTAAGAGAAGTCGTGGATAAGGATAATTGGTTTGGTTACATGTTTATTAACCTTGAGGTTGCTCACCGTCTAAGTGGAGAGTAAATATGGGTAGCATCGACAGTTAGACCCCACTATACCAGGGTACCACTTCTTGCCGAATTGGTCAGCGCTTAAAGCGCACAAACGTCAAATTGGCCGGCGCTTTTTAATGCAAAAAGCGCAAAAACTGCGCGCTGTGCTCATACGGAGTTGGAAAAACTGCGCGAAACGCGCAGAGGGGCTCAAAAAGGCAGCGCGGCACCGCTGCCGCGTGCGCTTAGCAGTACCCTGCATTATACATCACCTTGGTTACATGGCTCTAGCGTTAACATCAACATTAATGCTCAAACCATTACACTGTGAGCAGATAAAAAATCACTACGGTACAACTGTCAAACAGATTAAATACTCATTAGTAACCTCGTAGTTACACTATCCAACGTGACACCACAGTGGTGGGATGGCGGGTTCGACTTATGACTTGGGCATTGTGCCCCCAGGTCGTGGGCCAAATTATACTCCCACAGACAAACAGCAATGCACAAATAACATTAGCATATAATCAGCAGTTGGCAAAGAGTAAGGCACGCCAAATCTGAAACGGATGTACTAATCAATTACTAGTCTATCTACTTCAAAAGTTCAGAGGAGCGGGTTGCACTCAAATAACTACTTAGCCAAACTAACACTAGTTTTATTTCTGGATACTAGCAGCTTCTAGGCAGCTCCCTGAGACTACCTGTCTTCCTCTGGGCCCAACCCGAGATTCCAGGACCTGCTGGAAGTTGGCGATACCAGCTTCCAAATGCACGAGATTGCTTAAGGTTTGGATGAAGAGAGAGCCTGGGGAGCTGCCTAGAAGCTGCTGTTTGTAGCTGCTAAGAAAAGCACTGAGCTAAACGACAATTCTTTTATCTTTCTAAACTCTTGTGTATGTATGTTGTACAGTCCAGGGGTAGCCCAAATAGGCTAAAGGGACTTCTAAACCCGTGTGATTGCATTCTGTAATCAATAGTGCGGTGTGATGGATCATACTTTCCATGATTACTCAGCCTGCAGACGGCGAGCAGCTTATATGTAATTAGGGACCGGCATATCATAATGATGTGGACAAAAGGCGAGTAAGATATCATACAAATACTTTAGCCTAGTCAGAGTGCCAGCATCATATGATATCATATTGCTGTCCCCTACATATAATCAATCCGAATACAAACAACTGCAGCACACTCTCCCCCACACATACACTCCCTGACCCCCCCCCCCCCCACACACACACAGACAAACACTCCCTGACCCCCCCCCCCCCCCACACACACACAGACAAACACTTCCTGACCCCCCCCCCCCCCCCCCCCCCCCCCACACACACACACACACACACCCCACACATACAAACACCCCCTGACCTCCCTACCCCACCCCACACAAGGCAAAAAACAACAGTTAGATCACACTGGTGATGCATACCTGCCTTGTTAGCCTGAGTGCCCGACCAATTGTCCAATTATGGCAATGGCACAACATTCAGAACAACAAATGCTGTGTAAGTTACTTATAATGCTATATGCGACAAGTCCCAGGCGCGTCACAAGCGAGGAGGAACAGTGGCGGAGAGAATTGGCTATCGGTGCGACAGATGGCAATGGAATGGAGTGTAGACGGAAGCCAGGGTTTACGAGACAGTTAGGGCCAGGGTTTTATGTGGTCGGACGGTTGGTCAAACAGACAACGGGGTGACTCTGGCGGCTCCGACCACCCAGAAGGGAGCTCCGCCAAACATAATTATGGTTCCCAAACAGGATTGACAATGTGAGAATAATGGAGACTAATGCGTGTGTGTCAATAATGGTGGCAATGTGAGAATAATGGAGACAAATTGTGTGTTTGCATGATGTGCGCATCAATAATGGTGGCAGTGTGAGAATAATGGAGGGAAATTGTGTGTGTGTGCAGGGTGTGTGTCAATAATGGTGGTAATGTTAGAATTATGAAGACAAATGATGATATCAGTACCGGATGTGAATTCTCATAGTGTCAATCGCAGTCTCTTGGAAACATTTGGATGAGAGGGAGGAAAAGGTGGAGGTCAGCACTGGCCATCGTCTGGATGAGAGGGAGGAGGAGATGGAGGCCAACATTGGCCAATATCTGAATGAGAAGGAGGTGGTGATGGTGGTGTGTGTGTGTGAGTGACGTGGTGGTGACTGTGGGGTGTGTGTGAGAGTGAGGTGGTGGTAATGGTGGGGCGTGTGTGTGGTGGTGATGGTGGTGTGTGTGAGGTGGTGGCAGCGGCGACGTGGGTTCCATGTTCCTGGCTTGCTAGTCTCTTATTTGATTAAAAAAACAGTCGGGCTCCCGGGGGAACGGCCTCACTCAAGGATGTCCTCCCCCACCACGGGTGCAGATGGGATTTGCGAGGAGCCCTCGGGGCCCAGACACAGGTGGTAATGGAGGTGTGTGTGAGGTGGTGGCAGTGGCAATGTGGGTTCCCTGTTCCCGGCTTGTTAGTCTCTTATTTGATTCAAAAAACAGTCGGGCTCTCGGAGGAACGGCGTCACTCAACCATGTCCTGTCCCACTACGGGTGCGGATGGGATTTGCGAGGAGCCCCCGGGGCTTAGACAAAAGTGCGCTTGGAGAGGGGGGGCATCTGGTATCTTGGACGCAGAACAGGGGGAGGTCGTGGGCCTTGGAGACTGGGCGGAGTGCGTAGGGGAGTTGAGGGAGGACTTGGCGAGCATGGGGGGGAGGGGGGCAGTGGTTGGGGACGGGGGGGAGTGCATGGCGGAGTGCGTAGGGGAGTTGAGGGAGGACTTGGCGAGCATGGGGGGGAGGGGGGCAGTGGTTGGGGACGGGGGGGGGTGCATGGCGGAGTGCGTAGGGGAGTTGAGGGAGGACTTGGCGAGCATGGGGGGGAGGGGGGTAGTGGTTGAGGACGGGGGGGAGTGCATGGTGGCGGGCGTAGGGGAGTTGAGGGGGGACTTGGCGAGCACAGGAGAATCGGTGGGGTACAGGGGGGGTATCTTGGATCCAGAACTGGGGGAGGAGTTGGGCCTTGGGGACATGGTGGCGGGCGTAGGGGAGTTGGGAGAGGACTGGGTGAGCATGGGAGACTCAGCCGGGGACTTGGGGGTGCTTGTATCTAGACCCCCACTGTCAAATTTCATGTTTCTGACCATCCTCATCTCTGATGAGCCTCCCTCACCCCCAACCTCGTTACTCAGCCCCAGCGGGTTCGATTCTTTATCACGAGAGGGATCAAGGACGGGTTCTGTCGCCACCTCGTCGCGGGTGCCTGCCTGTGCTGGAGGCGCGCAGCCAAGTGCAAGGCTTCCAGGGTTCAATGGCAGAGTGGAATCAGGGTGGAATCCAGCAAAAGCAAGCTGTGGGCTTGCCGAGTCTTCCCTCGTGCCCATACTTTTAAAGGCACCTGAACCCAAGCTTGTAGAAGCTTCTACTTCCTTGCTTATAGAAACTTCTATCCCCAGGCCTGTGGAATTCTCCGCCTCAGCACTTGAGGAAGCTTCTGCCTCCTTGCCTCCAGAAGCTTCCGGCCCTACGATGGTTCCGGAAGCTTCTGCACCCTTGCTTACAGAAGCTTCCAACCCCACGCTGGTTCCAGAAGCTTCCGGCCCCACGTTGGTTCCGGAAGCTTCTGCACCCTTGCTTCCAGAAGCTCCCAACCCCACGCTGGTTCCAGAAGCGTCAGCAGCCTGTCCTTTGCTACGACGGCGCATGTCAAAGGCAGAGTTCTTCCTTGCAGACGTGCTCGGTTGCGTTGGTAGTGGCTCCGCTTCCTTGCTTCCATTGCGGCGACGCAGGTCGTACACGGCACTAGGGCTAGGAGTCTGGGAGGGGGCCCGCCTAGTACCTGCAGGTGGAAGGGTCGTGTGGTGAAAGTTGTTAGATGAAAGGGTCGTGTGGAGTGGAAGGTGAAAGTGGTTTGGTGGACGGGTCGTGAGAAGTGGAAGGTGGAAGTGTTTAGGTGGAAGTGTTTAGGTGGAAGAGTCGTGAGGAGTGGATGGTGAAAGTGGTTAGGTGGAAGGGTCGTGAGGAGTAGATGGTGAAAGTGGTTAGGTGGAAGGGTCGTGAGGAGTGGATGGTGACAGTGGTTAGGTGGAAGGGTCGTGAGAGGTGGAAGGTGTAAGTGTTTAGGTGGAAGGGTCGCGAGAAGTGGAGGGTGCAAGTGTTTAGGTGGAAGGGTCGTGAGAAGTGGAGGGTGCAAGTGGTTAGGTGGAAGGTCGTGAGAAGGTGCTTTTGTTTATCAATGATTATATGAAGATATTGGATAAAAGATGTTTGGATACTCGTCAGTTTTTTTCAAATCTGAAAGTCGTTTTTTTTCTAGCTGAATGGTTATAGGCCTCCTCCAGGGACAGCGTTTTAGTGCTTTTATAGCCTTGCAGTATTAATAATGCTTCGATTTGAATTGATTATGTTACTTCCGAAGACTAGTAGGGTGCGGCAAATATATACATATATATATATATATATATATATATATATATATATATATATATATATATATATATATATATATATATATATATATATATATTATGTCCCCGACATCGCCGACATAAAGATATATATCTGGTGTATCAGCACACCAAGGATGCCTCTGAGACATCTGGGATTTGTTTTACATGTAGTCTGCATCATATTGAGGTGCCATGTGCCTCACAAAATAAAAGTGACTCACTAGGGGAAGGGTTTGTCGAGCGAGTCGGTATGAGAGACGGGGATTGGGAGGGGTTTGAGCCACTGCGGGCGGTGGCACCAGAGGGCTGCCTGGGGGCTGAGGCCAAGGGGGGCTGCGCCCCCCTTGGCCCCCTTAGCGCTGGTTCCTCCTCCCCAGAGGAGTCACCACTGCTGGTTCCGGTGCCAGCACCCTTGGCTCCGGAACCGGAACCGGCTCCGGGACCACTACTGGTGCCAGTGTTGCTGTGGCGGGGCCGCAGCCCTGAGGGTGGGGTGTTGCTCGTGGAGCGGGGCCTGCCAGCTTTGCTGTCACCAGCACGTGGAATGCCTGACCTGCGGACGGGTGTTACAGTGGCGGGTGAGCGGATGTTAAAGTGGCGGGCGTGCGGGTTTTACGGTGTGTGTGTTATGTTAAAATGGAGGGTGTAACGTTAAAGTGGCGGGTCTCACAGTGGTGGGTGTGCTGGAAAAGTGGCGGGTGTTACAGTGGCGGGTGTAATGTTAAAGTGGCGGGTGTAATATTAACGTGGCGGGTGTTACAGTGGCAGACGTGCGGATGTTACAGTGGTGGGTGATACGTTGGCGTTACCTGCATGCGGGTGTCACTGTGACGGGTGTGATGTTAAAGTGGCAGGTGGTAAAGTGGCGGGTGTGCGGATGTTATAGTGGCGGGTGATACAGTGGCGTTACCTGCATGCGGGTGTCACTGTGTCGGGTGTGATGTTAAAGTGGCAGGTGGTAAAGTGGCGGGTGTGCGGATGTTATAGTGGCGGGTGATACGTTGGCGTTACCTGCATGCGGGTGTCACTGTGTCGGGTGTGATGTTAAAGTGGCAGGTGGTAAAGTGGCGGGTGTGCGGATGTTATAGTGGCGGGTGATACAGTGGCGTTACCTGCATGCGGGTGTCACTGTGTCGGGTGTGATGTTAAAGTGTCGGGTGGTTAAGTGATGGGCGTGATGTTATTGTCGCGGGTGTTACAGTGGCGTTACCTGCACGCGGGTGTCACTGTGTCGGGTGTGATGTTAAAGTGGCGGGTGGTAAAGTGATGGGTGTGATGTCATTGTCGCGGGTGTTACAGTGGCGTTACCTGCACGCGGGTGTCACTGTGACGGGTGTGATGTTAAAGTGGCGGGTGGTAAAGTGATGGGTGTGATGTTATTGTCGCGGGTGTTACAGTGGCGTTACCTGCACGCGGGGGTCACTGTGGCGGGTGGTAAAATTGGCGGGTGTGCGGATGTTATAGACGCGGGTGTTACAGTGGTGGGCGTGCGCATGTTACTGGGACGGGTGTGATGTTATAGTGGCGGGTGTTACAGTGGCGTTACCTGCGCGCGGGTGTCACTGTGGCTGCAGCGGAAGCAGAGGGCTTGTAAGGGGTCACTTCGCAGGAGCTGTCAGTCATAGCTAAGGTGTTGCTTCCAGGTGGGGTGAGGTTGTCCTTGCCGCCGTCGGTGCGCTTGGCACGCCCTGAGGGGGTCACGTGCACTGCTTCACCCAAGTACTTCCATGCAGCCAGCTCCTTTTTTTCGAGATTCCAACTCGGCAGCCTGTCAGGGGGGGGGGAGGATTGCTGGTGTGTGTGCGTGTGTGTGGTGGTGGTGGTGGTGGTGGGGGGGGAGGGCGTCTGGTGTGTGTGCAGGGCGTCTGGTGTGTGTGTATGTGTGTGTACAGGGTGTCTGGTGTGTGTATGTGTGTGTGCAGGGTGTCTGGTGTGTGTATGTGTGTGTGTGCAGGGTGTCTGGTGTGTGTGTGTGGGGGGGTGGGGGGTGGGGGGTGGGGGGGGGCAGGAAGGGGGTGACCTGCACTGCTTCACCCAAGTACTTCCATGCAGCCAGCTCTTTGTTGCGGGATTCCAACTCGGCAGCCTGTCAGGGGATGGGGGATGGGGGGCAGGGTGTCTGGTGTGTGGTGTGTCTGCGTGCAGGATGGAGGATGGAGAGAGGGGGGGTAGGCAGGGTGTGTGGTGTGTCTGCGTGCAGGAAGGGGGCGGCGTGCGCTTCCTCGCCCAGGTATTTCCAGGCAGCCAGCTCCTTGCTGCGGGATTCAAGGGGATGTGGGGGAGGGGGAGGGTAGGCAGTGTGTGTGGTGTGGGTGTGTGTGGGGGTGTCTGGTGTGTTTGTGGGGGGGAGGGGGGGGGGAGGGAGGGGGTGACCTGCACTGCTTCACCCAGATACTTCCATGCAGCCAGCTCCTTGTTGCGTGACTCCAACTTGACAGCCTGTCAGGGAATTGGAGGGGCAGGGTGTCTAGTGTCTGTGTTACATGGTGTCTTTGAACAGGTTGGCCCACGCCTCTCAGTCCACCACCACCATCAATCAAAAGGTATGCTAGCAACAGCAGCCACCATCACTTTACACAGGACTCACCTTGCTAGCCGCATACGTGGTGTCTCTGAACAGGTTGGCTCACGCCCCTCAGTCCACCACCACCACCGTCGATCAAGACCACCTCCACCACTATCAACCAAGAGAATAGCTCGCAACAGCAACCACCACCACCACCACCATTACTTCACACAGGTCTTACCTTGCGAGCCGCGTACATGGTGCCTTGAAAAGGAAAGCCCACGCCCCACCACCACTGTCAACCAAGACCACCACCACCATGGTCAACCAAGACCACCACCACCGCCACCGTCAACCAAGAGGTAAGCTAGCAACAGCAGCCACCACCACCATCACTTTACTCAGGGCTTACCTTGCGAGCCGCATACATGGTGTCTTTGAAAAGGTTGACCAGCCTCTTGCTCTTCGCAGCGCGATACTTGGTCCACTGGATTATCATGTCCCACCTGAATGGGTTTAGGGTTTAGGGTGTATGTCCCTGGTCCCCTGGATTATCATGTCCAACCTGAATGGGTTTAGGGTTTAGGTCCCTGGTCCCCTGGATTATCATGTCCCACCTGAATGGGTTTAGGGTTTAGGTCCCTGGTCCCCTGGATTATCATGTAACACCTGAATGGGTTTAGGGTTTAGTTCCACTGGATAATCATCTCCCTCCTGAATGAGTGAGCGCATGCGTGCATGGGCATCGTGAACGAGTGTGCAAATAAGTGAATAAAGTACACACATGCATGATAGTTTAGGTCCCTGGATCATCATCTCCCATCCACTGGATAAGTATCTCCCTCCTGAATGAGTGAGCGCATGCGTGCATGGGAATCATAAACGAGTGTGCAACAAAGTGAATAAAGTACACGCATGCAGGTGAGGGCGTGGGAAAGAGTGAGTGGATGAATGGGCGTGGGAAAGAGTGAGTGGATGAATGGGCGTGGGAAAGAGTGAGTGGATGAATGGGCGTGGGAAAGAGTGAGTGGATGAATGGGCGTGGGAAAGAGTGAGTGGATGAATGGGCGTGGAAAGAGTGGTGATGAATGGGGCGTGGGAAGAGTGAGTGGATGAATGGGCGTGGAAAGAGTGAGTGGATGAATGGGCGTGGGAAAGATGTGAGTGGATGAAATGGGCGTTGAAAGAGTGAGTGGATGAATGGGCGTGGGAAAGAGTGAGTGATTAATGGGGCGTGGGAAAGAGTGAGTGGATGAATGGGCGTGGGAAAGAGTGAGTGGATGAATGGGCGTGGGAAAGAGTGAGTGGATGAATGGGCGTGGGAAAGAGTGAGTGGATGAATGGGCGTGGGAAAGAGTGAGTGGATGAATGGGCGTGGGGAAAGAGGGAGTGGAATTAATGGGCGTGGGAAAGAGTGGATGGATGAATGGGCGTGGAAAGAGTGAGTGGATGAATGGGCGTGGGAAAGAGTGAGTGGATGAACTGGGCGTGGAAAGAGTGAGTGGATGAACGGGCGTGGGAGAGGAGTGTGAGTTGGATGAGAATGGGCGTGGTAAAGAGTGAGTGGATGAATGGGCGTGGGAAAGATTGAGTTGATATGGGCGTGGGAAAGAGGTGAGTGGATGAATGGCGTGGGAAGATGTGAGTGGATGAATGGCGTGTGGAAAGAGTGAGTGGATGAATGGGCGTGGGAAAGAGTGAGTGGATATTGGGCGTGGAAGGAGTGAACGGCGTGGGAAAGAGTGAGTGGATGAATGGGCGTGGGAAAGAGTGAGTGGATGAATGGGCGTGGGAAAGAGTGAGTGGATGAATGGGCGTGGGAAAGAGTGGTGGGATAATGGCGTGGGAAGAGTGAGTGGTGATGGGCGTGGGAAAGATTGAGTGGAATGAATGGGCGTGGGAAAGAGTGAGTGATAAAGGGCGTGGGAAAGAGTGAGTGATTAATGGGCGTGGGAAAGAGTGAGTGGATGAATGGGCGTGGGAAAGAGTGAGTGGATGAATGGGCGTGGGAAAGAGTGAGTGGATGAATGGGCGTGGGAAAGAGTGAGTGGATGAATGGGCGTGGGAAAGAGTGAGTGGATGAATGGGCGTGGGAAAGAGTGAGTGGATGAATGGGCGTGGGAAAGAGTGAGTGGATGAACGGGCGTGGGAAAGAGTGAGTGGATGAACGTCGTGGAAGATGATGGATGAATGGGCGTGGGAAAGAGTTAGTGGATGAATGGGCTGGAAAGAGTGAGTGATGCACTGTCGTGGGCAAGATGAGGTATGAATGTGCGTGGGAAAGAGTGAGTGATGATGAAGCGTGGGAAATAGTGAGTGGATAATGGGCGTTGGAAGAGTGAGTGGATGATGGGGTGGGAAAGATTGAGTGGATGAATGGCTGGGAAATAGTGCGTGGATGAATGGGCGTGGGTAAAGAGTGAGTGGAGATGGGCCGTGGGAAGAGTGAGTGGATGAATGGGATGGCGTGGAAGAGGAGTGGATTGACGGGCGTGGAAGAGTGAGTTGGATTACTGGGCGTGGAAAGAGTGAGTGGATTGACTGGGCGTGGGAAAGGTGAGGGGATGATGGGCGTGGGAAAAGTGAGTGGATTGAATGGGCGTTGGGAAGAGTGAGTGATAATGGGCTGGAAAGGAGTGAGTGGATGAATGGGCGGGGAAAGAGTGATTGGATGAGGGCAGTGGGAAGAGTGAGGGGAATGAATGGAGCGTGGGAAAGAGTGATTGTATGAATGGGCGGGGAAAGAGTGAGTGGATGACTGGCCGTGTGAAAGAGTGAGGTGTATGAATGGGCGTGGAAAAGAGTGAGTGTATGAAACGGGTGGGAAGAGTGAGTGGATGAACGGCGTGGGAAAGATGAGTGGATGAACGGATGCGGTGGGCAATAGTGAGTGGATAATGGGCCGTGGGAAAGAGTGGAGTGGATGAATGGGCCGTGGGAAAGAGTGAGGCATAATGTGCGTGGGAAAGAGTGAGTGGATAATGGGCGTGGGAAAGAGGAGTGATGAATGGCGTGAAAGAGTTAGTGGTATAATGGGCGTTGGGAAAGAGTGAGTGGATGAATGGGCTTGGGAAAGAGTGTTGATGATGTGCGTGGGAAGAGTGAGGGAAGAATGGGCGTGGGAAAGAGTGAGTGATTAATGGGCGTGGTAAAGAGTGAGTGGATAATGGGCGTGGGAAAGAAGTGAGTGGGATGAATGGGCGTGGGAAAGATGAGTGGATTAATGGGCGCGTGGGAAAGGTGAGTGGGATTAATGGTCGTGGGAAAGAAGTGATGAGATGGAATGGGATAAAGAGAGGAGATAGTAAAGAAAGGAAAAGATAGACAGAGGGCAAAAAGAAGATAAAGGGAAAGGTTGGCGAAATGTGATAAATGAGAAGCAAGTAACCAAGAAGTCAAATGGAATGAATAAGGAAGAGAGGAGATCGGGAACACGAAGGTATCAGAAGAGGGAGGGAGAATCAGAGGGAGGGATGAAGAGTCAGAGAGAAAAATAAGAATGGAGGGGTCTTTGGAAAGATTGATTGGATTACACTTGTCGTGTAAACTAGTGAGTGGAATACTGGGCGTTTGGAAAGAGTGATGTATGATGGGCGTGGGAAAGAGTGAGTGGATGAATGGGCGTGGGAAAGAGTGAGTGGATGAATGGGCGTGGGAAAGAGTGAGTGGATGAATGGGCTTGGAAAGATGAGTGGATGAACGGCGTGGAAAGAGTTATTGGATGAATGGTGAGATTGAGCGGGGGAAGACGTGAGCGGGTGACATGAAGCTGGGTACATGAAGCTTAAGGATGGACTTTTTGCTGAGTGTGAAAATAGTGACAAAAGTGAGTGAGTGAGTAAGCGCGTGAAATAGTGACAAATATGCGAGTGAGTGGAAACAAATGTACAGTGATCAGATAAACCAATATCCAGCGATCAGAACAAAATCACTTGGCCTGTCTAATTGTACCACCCGTACATCGTCATCAAGCAGTTCCTGTTAGTGCTTTTCCATGCAACGCTGGCCCTGGTTACTGTCTGATGGTGTGTCGAATCAGTGCTCAGATAAACCAAAATACTGTGATCAGATAAACCAATATACAGTGATCAGATAAAAATCACTGGGCGTGTCTGATTGTCCTATCTGTACATCCCCACCTGTACATCGTCATCAAGCAGTTCCTGTTAGTGCTTTTCCATGCGTCGCTAGTTCTTTTCACTGCCTGGTGGTGTGTTGAACCAGTGATGCTCGAGGCGTCCCTCGCCTCTAAGGACACACACAAGAGCATGGCCTCGGAGCACAGATGCCCCGCCTCCCTGGCAGCTAGCACCAACTTCTTGGGGTCCCGCGCAGCAGCTTGACCAGCAACACCAGTACCAGCAGCAGCACATATAGCAGTAGCAGCACTGGAAGCAGTATTGTGACTAGTGGCACCACCAGCTGCACTGTGACCAGCAGAAGTACCAGCAGCACCGTCACCCGAAGCATTGTGAGCAGCAGTAGTACCACCCGCTGCACTGTGAACTGCAGCACTACCAGCAGCAGCGCCACCCGTAGCATCACCAGCTGCACTGTGACCAGCAGCAGCGCGAGCTGCACCGTCACCCGAGGCACTGTGAGCAGCAGTAGTACCACCCGCTGCACTGTGAACTGCAGCACCACCAGCAGCAGCGCCACCCGCTGCACTGTGACCAGCAGCAGCGCCAGCAGCAGCTGATTTTGGACTTCCCTCCCTGGAGTGCTCTTTCATCAGGCCAAGCGTGTGCCATGCCAGTAGGTTTGAGAGGTTGAAGAAAGGGGCGGTGGGGGATGCGGGAGGGGCCCCGTTGAGGAAGGAGGGGAGGGAGGGTCCGTTTCTGGCGAAGTCCAGGAGAAGTTGTAGTCGGCCGGATTTGAAGTAGTGGCCTAGCATGGCGGCATCGTCAGCAGCAAGCAGTCCCATCATGCCGTCTGTCATCAGAAATAGGTTTTCCATGGCGGCGTGGAGGGGGCTGATGGATACCTGGGGTGTGGGGCAGGTGGGAGGAAGTGAAGGTAAGAGTGAGTCAGTGAATGGAGGGCAGGCGTGTGCAAACCTAACATGCCCCCCCCACCCACTGTGGTTAAACCTCCCCCCCCCCCCCCCCCCCCACACACACACACACACACCCTACCCTGTAGTAACACCTCGCCCCCCCATCTACAAACATGAATCCCATCTACCTTCCCACCCACCCCACCTGACATAGCTCATCCATGGCTGGCTTCTGCAGTACAGCTTGGGGAGCGGCAATACAGCCTCTCCTTCTGCAGTACAGCTTGGGGAGCGGCAGTACAGCCACCCCTTCTGTAGTACAGTTTAGGGAGCGGCAGTACAGCCTCCCCTCTGCAGTACAGCTTGGGGAGTGGCAATACAGCTCTACACTGAATCCTATCTACCTTCCCACCCACCCCACCTGACAAAGCCAAAGACCGACATATCATGTAGTGCCGACCAAAGGCGAGTATGATATCATATGAAATGATATCATACAAACTGCATCATACAATATTGTACATAAATAGTAACTTTAGCCTAGTCAGACTGCCGGCATCATATGATATCATATTGCCGTTCCCTAGACGTAGCTCACCCATGGCTCCCTTCTGCATGTCCAAATTGGAGAATTCCAGATCGCAGCATGCAGTACCAGCATCACCCATCCGCCCGCTACTAGTAACGCTGTGGATACACCAACGCCCCTCTTCCTCCCCACCGCCACCACCCACCCCCTAAGACCGCCACAACTACCACAGTACAGCACCAATCCCCATCTAACATCCCACTCCACCTGACACGACTCATCCGTGACTGGCTCCTGCAAGTTCACACCCATCCCACCCCACCCCACCGCCACCACCCACCTCATCCCACCGCCACCACCCACCTCATCCCACCGCCACCACCCACCCATCCCAACGCCCCTCTTCCTCCCCACCGCCACCAACCACCCCCTAAGACCGCCACAACTACCGCAGTACAGCACCAATCCCCATCTACCTTCTCACCCCACCCCACCTGACACAAATCACCCATGGCTGACTTCCGCATGTCCCCACCCCACTGCCACCACCCCCCTCATCCCACTGCCACCAAAGACCCCCTAAGACCACTCCAGCTACCACAGTACAGCACCAATTTCCATCCACCTTCTCACCCCACCCCACCTGACACAAGTCATCCATGACCGGCCTCTGCATGTTCAGATTGGGGAAGCCAAGAACACAGCATATTGTGTCTGCGGCGGGAGGGGCGCCAGAGGTTGCAACTGCACGTAGGGTTTCAACTGCTGCTCTGGGTATCAGAATGGGGTGGGGTGGGGGGCATGTTAGCAATGACTGTCATATATATGTGTGTGACATGCAGCCAACACCTCAGTCTACACCCAACCCAATCTGAGAGGGGTGCCTGAGGCAGCAACTGCACGTAGGGCTTCAACTGTTGCTCTGTGGATGAGAATGGGGGTGGGGTGGGGGCACATGTAAGAAATCACAGTCAAAGGTGTGTATGTGTGATATGTACCCCCCCCCCCCCCCCCCCCCCCCCCCAGCCCACACCCAACCCAACCTGGGAGGGGGGGCCTGAGGCAGCGACCGCAAGAATGGCTTGGGGGGGCACATGTTGGCAATGACTGTCTTATATATGTGTGTGTGACATCTAACCACCCCCCCAGCCCACACCCAACCCAACATGGGAGGGGGGCCTGAGGCAGCGACCGCAAGAATGGCTTGGGGGGGCACATGTTGGCAATGACTGTCTTATATATGTGTGTGTGTGTGTGTGTGACATCTAACCACCCCCCAAGCCCACACCCAACCCAATCTGGGAGGGGGGCCTGGGGCAGCAACGGCAGTAGGGCTTCAACTACTGCTCTGCTCTGTGTATGAGGATATGGTGTGTGTGTGTGTGTGTGTGTGTGTGTGTGGGGGGGGGGGGGGGACATGTTGGCAATGACTGTCTTATATGTATGTGTGTGCGTGTGTGTGTGACATCTAACCACCCCCCAAGCCCACACCCAACCCAATCTGGGAGGGGGGCCTGGGGCAGCAACGGCAGTAGGGCTTCAACTGCTGCTCTGCTCTGTGTATGAGCATATGGTGTGTGTGTGTGTGGGGGGGGGGGGGGGGGGGGGGGGGGGGGGGGACATGTTGGCAATGACTGTCTTATATGTATGTGTGTGCGTGTGTGTGTGACATCTAACCACCCCCCCAGCCCACACCCAACCCAATCTGGGAGGGGGGCCTGGGGCAGCAACCGCAAGAATGGCTTGGGGGGGGCACATGTTGGCAATGACTGTCTTATATATGTGTGTGTGTGACATCTAACCACCCCCCCCAGCCCACACCCAACCCAACCTGGGAGGGGGGCCTGAGGCAGCGACCGCAAGAATGGCTTGGGGGGGCACATGTTGGCAATGACTGTCTTATATGTATGTGTGTGCGTGTGTGACATCTAACCACCCCCCCAGCCCACACCCAACCCAATCTGGGAGGGGGGCCTGGGGCAGCAACGGCAGTAGGGCTTCTACTGCTGCTCTGCTCTGTGTATGAGGATATGGTGTGTGTGTGTGTGTGTGGGGGGGGGGGGGGGGGGGGGGACATGTTGGCAATGACTTTCTTATATGTATGTGTGTGCGTGTGTGTGTGACATCTAACCACCCCCCCAGCCCACACCCAACCCAATCTGGGAGGGGGGCCTGGGGCAGCAACCGCAAGAATGGCTTGGGGGGGGCACATGTTGGCAATGACTGTCTTATATATGTGTGTGTGCGTGTGTGACATCTAACCACCCCCCCAGCCCACACTCAACCCAACCTGGGAGGGGGGCCTGAGGCAGCGACCGCAAGAATGGCTTGGGGGGGCACATGTTGGCAATGACTGTCTTATATGTATGTGTGTGCGTGTGTGACATCTAACCACCCCCCCAGCCCACACCCAACCCAATCTGGGAGGGGGGCCTGGGGCAGCAACCGCAAGAATGGCTTGGGGAGGGCACCTGTTGGCAATGACTGTCTTATATGTATGTGTGTGCGTGTGTGACATCTAACCACCCCCCCAGCCCACACCCAACCCAACCTGGGAGGGGGGCCTGAGGCAGCGACCGCAAGAATGGCTTGGGGGGGCACATGTTGGCAATGACTGTCTTATATGTATGTGTGTGCGTGTGTGACATCTAACCACCACCCCAGCCCACACCCAACCCAACCTGGGAGGGGGACCTGAGGCAGCGACCGCAAGAATGGCTTGGGGGGGGCACATGTTGGCAATGACTGTCTTATATATGTGTGTGTGTGTGTGTGTGTGTGTGTGACATCTAACCACCACCCCAGACCACACCCAACCCAACCTGGGAGGGGGACCTGAGGCAGTGACCGCAAGAATGGCTTGGGGGGGGCACATGTTGGCAATGACTGTCTTATTTATATATGTGTGTGTGTGTGTGTGTGTGTGTGACATCTAACCACCACCCCAGACCACACCCAACCCAACCTGGGAGGGGGACCTGAGGCAGCGACCGCAAGAATGGCTTGGGGGGGGCACATGTTGGCAATGACTGTCTTATATATGTGTGTGCGTGTGTGACATCTAACCACCCCCCCAGCCCACACCCAACCCAACATGGGAGGGGGACCTGAGGCAGCGACCGCAAGAATGGCTTGAGGGGGCACATGTTGGCAATGACTGTCTTGTATATGTGTGTGTGTGTGTGTGTGTGTGTGACATCTAACCACCACCCCCAGCCCACACCCAACCCAATCTGGGAGGGGGGCCTGGGGCAGCAACGGCAGTAGGGCTTCAACTGCTGCTCTGCTCTGTGTATGAGGATTTGGGGTGGGGTGGTGTGTGTGTGTGTGGGGGGGGGGGGGGGGGGGGGTTAGCAATGACTGTCATCTATGTGTGTGATGTGTGTGACATGCAGCAAAAACCCCAGTCCACACCCAACCCAATGGCTTCTAATGCAGCTCTGTCGGTGAGAATATGGGGGGGGGGGGGGGGAGGAGATTGGTGGAGCCTGTTAGCTAGACTGTCATATTTGTGTGTATGTGTGTGACATCTAACCACCCCTCAGCCCACACCCAACCTAACCTGGGAGGGGGGCCTGAGGCAGCGATTGTACAAAGGGCTTCAACTGCAGCTCTGTGGATGAGAATGGGGTTGGGGGTGGGGAATGGTGGCGCATGTCAGTAATCACAGTCAGAGAGGTGTGTAACTCAATCTGGAAGGGGGGCCTGAGACAGCGACTGCACATAGAGCTTCTACTGCTGCTCTGTGTATGAGAATGGGGGGGCCCACCTGACCCTTCCTTCCCCCAGTGACACCCACCTGTCCTTCCTCCCATCAGCTAGAATCCCAGCCTCTGCAGTGGCAGCGTTGAAAGATCTGAAGGAGCGGCCATACTATTCTTTGCTACACAAACCCACCAACACCCACCTACCCATGCCCACCCACCTAGCCCCCACTTGCTCCTTCCACCCCCCAACGACACCCACCTGTCCTTCCTCCTATCAGCTAGGATCTCAGCCTCTGCAGTGGGAGCATTGAAGGATCCACATATATACACATCCTTTCTTATGCACCCCCACCCACCCATCTAACCCATCCTTCTCCCAACGACACTTACCTGGCTGTCTGGCGTCACGTAACGCTTGCCAGACTGTAACGCTTACCTGGCTGTCTGGTGTCACGTAACGCTTGCCATGTCGCCATGTAGTGTGAGCCATGTAATGTGGGCCATGTAACAAAGTACAAGTCAACGACACCCACCTGTGCCTCCTCCCATCAGCTAGGACCTCAGCCTCTGCAGTAGCAGCGTTGAAGGACCCGACGGAGCGGCCAACAAAGATACTGCAGCTCCCAACAACACCAATCACCAACTGCTCCCCTGCCGTGTCGATGACAGCTATCGCGCAGCTTGTTCCACATGCCCCTTTGCCCTGCAACACACACACAGGGGCAGGATGTCTCAGTCGGACCCGCAGTCAATCAGGCTTTGCTAACTGCTCCCCTGTCGTGTCGATGGTAGCTATTGCACAGCTTGTTCCACATGCCCCTTTGCCCTGCAACACACACACAGGGGCAGGATGTCTCAGTCAGACCCGCAGTCAAGCAGGCTTTGCTAACTGCTCCCCTGTCGTGTCGATGGTAGCTATTGCACAGCGTGTTCCACATGCCCCTTTGCCCTGCAACACACACACAGGGGCAGGATGTCTCAGTCAGACCCGCAGTCAAGCAGGCTTTGCTAACTGCTCCCCTGTCGTGTCGATGGTAGCTATTGCACAGCGTGTTCCACATGCCCCTTTGCCCTGCAACACACACACAGGGGCAGGATGTCTCAGTCAGACCGGCAGTCAAGCAGGCTTTGCTAACTGCTCCCCTGTCGTGTCGATGGTAGCTATTGCACAGCGTGTTCCACATGCCCCTTTGCCCTGCAACACACACACAGGGGCAGGATGTCTCAGTCAGACCGGCAGTCAAGCAGGCTTTGCCAACTGCTCCCCTGTCGTGTCGATGGCAGCTAGTGCACAGTTTGTTCTACATGCCCCTTTGCCCTGCAACACACACACAGGGACAGGATGTACACACACACAGGGACAGGATGTACACAGGGACACACAGGGACAGGATGTACACACAGGGACAGGATGTCTCAGTCATAGAGCCAGGCAGGCAGCTGGACTTCCAGTCAGCCAGCAGCCAAATAGCCAATCAGTGAGTCAGACAGACAGTGAGCCACCCCACCCCCAACAACGACAACCCATCCCTCTTCTTCCCTGTTCAGTAACCACACACAACCACCCCCTCTCCCTCCCTGTTAGGTTACCTTGTTTACACCAACAGCAGTTGCCGCGAATGCAACGTCCAACTTGGAGAGTGTGGGCTTGAGGGCTGAGGTGAACATTTGGCTTCGTGGTGTCCCCCCCCCCACCCACACACACACACACCCTTTCCCACCCTATCAAAGCAGTTCCCCCCCCTAACACACACCACACCCCCTCTCCCTGTTAAGTTAGCCCCCCCTTCCAACACACACCCCTCGCCCTGTGTAAGTTAGCCCCCCCTTCCAACACACACCCCTCTCCCTGTTAAGTTACCCCCCCCTCCAACACACATACCTCTATCCTTACCTTTTGACCCCCCCCCCCCCCTCCCCCCAACACACACACACACGCACCCTTACCCTCCCTATCAAGTCTCTCCCCACACTCCCCTCTCCCTCACTGTAAATTACCTTTTTTGCGCCAACAGCAGTTGCCGAAAATGCAACGTCCAGCTTAGAGAGTGTGGGCTTCGGTGAACATAGGGGCTCATCCACTGCTGCCCCCCCCCCCACCCCCCACCCCGCATACACACACACGCCCCCTTTCCCTCCCTATCAAATCAGTCCCCCCCCCCCCCCCCCCCCCCCCCCCTCACCCTCCCTGTTAAGTTAGCCCCACTTCCCACCCCACCCACCACCCCGCATACACACACACGCCCCCTTTCCCTCCCTATCAAATCAGTCCCCCCCCCACACCCCTCGCCCTCCCTGTTAAGTTAGCCCCACTTCCCACCCCACCCCCCACCCCGCATACACACGCACGCCCCCGTTCCCTCCCTATCAAATCAGTCCCCCCCCCCCACCCCTCGCCCTCCCTGTTAAGTTAGCCCCACTTCCCACCCCACCCACCACCCCGCATACACACACACGCCCCCTTTCCCTCCCTATCAAATCAGTCTCCCCCCCCACCCCTCGCCCTCCCTATTAAGTTAGCCCCCCTTCCCACCCCTCTCCCTGTTAAGTTACCCCCCCTTCCCACACACATACCTCTATCCTTACCTTTTGACCCCCTCCACCCCACCCATACACACGCACCCTTTCCCTCCCTATCAAGTCTCTCCCCACACTCCCCTCTCCCTCACTGTTAATTTACCTTGTTTGCACCAACAGCAGTCGCAGCGAATGCAACATCCAACTTGGAGAGTGTGAGCTTAAGGGCTTTGGTGAACATTGGGGCTCGTCCACTGGAGTCACCCACACCCCCTCCCTCAGCTTCGGTGGTGTCTTTAGAGCCTCGTAGTGAGCGTAGGGTGGAGGCAAACACCTAGATAAGTGCCAGGGTAGTGGCTATGATGGTGATGGTGATGATGGTGCTGCTAGTAGTGATGATGCTGATGCTGATGATAGGGGCTGTCTCAGTGTAGTCACTCACACCCCCTCCCTCAGCTTCAGCGGCGGCTTCAGAGGCTTGTAGTGAGCGTAGGGTGGAGGTAAACACTTGGATCAGAGGCAGGTGGTTATGATGATGATGGTGCTGCTGATGGTAGTGATGATGATGATGATGATGATGACAGGGGCTCGCCCACTGGAATCACCCACACACCCTCTCTCAGCTTCGGCGGTGGCTTTAGTGACTGGTAGTGAGCGTAGGGTGGAAGCAAACACCTGGATCAGTGGCAGGTGGTTATGATGATGATGGTGATGCTGCTGCTGCTAGTAGTGATGATGATGATGATAGGGGCTCGCTCAGTGTAGTCACTCACACCCCCTCCCTCAGCTTCGGCGGCGGCTTCAGAGGCTTGTAGTGAGCGTAGGGCGGAGGCAAACACTTGGATCAGTGGAAGGTGGTTATGATGATGATGGTGATGCTAATGGTAGTAGAGATGATGATGATGATAGGGGCTCGCTCAGTGTAGTCACTCACACCCCCTCCCTCAGCTTCGGCGGCTTGTAGTGAGCGTAGGGCGGAGGCAAACACTTGGATCAGTGGTAGGTGGTATGATGATGGTGGTGGTGCTGCTGATGGTAGTGATGGTGGTAAGGGCTCACCCACACCCTGTCTCTCAGCTCTGGCGATGGTTCCAGAGCCTAGCAGGGGGCGTAGGGTGTGGAGAGGAAGGGAGGGGTCCGCCAAAAACACTGATGTAACAGGGTCGCCTTCTGCCCGGTTTTCGGAAACTGATAATCAGTGCTAAATTAATAATACAAGTGTGGTTCAAGGATTTATTCTTCTTGTTATTATTTTTATAATTACTAATCAGTGCTAAATTAATAAGACCAGTGTGGTTTAAGGATTTATTATTTTGTTATTATGTTTATAATTAATAATCAGTGCTAAATTAATAATACTAGTGCGGTTTAAGGATTTATTATTCTTGTTATTATTTTTATAATTAGTAATCAGTGCTAAATTAATAAGACCAGTGTGGTTTAAGGATTAATTATTCTTGTTCTTATGTTTATAATTAGTAATCAGTGCTAAATTAATAATACTAGTGCGGTTTAAGGATTTATTATTCTTGTTATTATTTTTATAGTTCATACTCATGGTTAAACTAACAAAACCGCTGCCTGGTTTTATGAAACTAATAGTCAGGGCTTGGGCACCTAGAGCTGCCTGATCGATATAACCAGCAGCCAAAGCTTACAACTGTTTGAGATGCCCAAGGGCATATGCTCGTTACAACCCCCTTTTAGATATGGCCCCTTAGATATGGCCTGGCGACTAAATATAACAACCCCCTTTTTGAGACGCTCAAGGGTTTATGCTTGTTACAATCCACTTCCATATATGCCCGAGGGTCTAATCTTGTAACGACCCCCTTTTAGATATGGCCCAGCGACTAAATATAACAAACCCCTTTTAGATATGGCCCAGCGACTAAATATAACAACCCCCTTTTTGAGATGCTCGAGGGTTTATGCTTGTTACAATCCACTTCCATATATGGCCAAGGGTCTAAGCTTGTTACAACAGCCTTAAAGATATGCCCAAGGGTCTAGATTTGAAAAAAAAAAAACTTGTAGATCTGGCCAACAATCTAAGCTTGTTACGATCCACTTCCATAAATGCCCAAGGGTCCTAGCTTGTTACAACAACCTTTTAGATATCCCCAAGGGTCTAAGCTTGTTACAACAACCTTTTAGATATGCCCAAGGGTCTAGACTTATAACAACCCACTTTTAGATATGGCCCGGCGACTAAATCTTACAACCCCCTTTTTGAGACACCCAAAGGTTTATGCTTGTTACGATCCGCCTTTAGACGCACAAGGTTTATGCTTGTTACGATCCGCCTTTAGACGCACAAGGGTTATGCTTGTTACTATCTTCTTTTGAGACACCCAAAGGTTTATGCTTGTTACGATCCGCCTTTAGACGCACAAGGGTTATGCTTGTTACGATCCGCCTTTAGACACACAAGGGTTATGCTTGTTACGATCCGCCTTTAGACGCACAAGGGTTATGCTTGTTACGATCCGCCTTTAGACGCACAAGGGTTATGCTTGTTACGATCCGCCTTTAGACGCACAAGGGTTATGCTTGTTACGATCCGCCTTTAGACACACAAGGGTTATGCTTGTTACTATCTTCTTTTGAGACACCCAAAGGTTTATGCTTGTTACGATCCGCCTTTAGACGCACAAGGGTTATGCTTGTTACGATCCGCCTTTAGACGCACAAGGGTTACGCTTGTTACGATCCGCCTTTAGACGCACAAGGGTTATGCTTGTTACGATCCGCCTTTAGACACACAAGGGTTATGCTTGTTACTATCTTCTTTTGAGACGCCCAAGGGTTTACGCTTGTTACGATCCAATTCCATATATGCCTGAGGGTCTAGGTTTGTGACAAACAACCCACTTCTAGATTTGGCCAAGGGCCTAAGCTTGTGAAAACTCCCTTTCAAGATGCCCTTGGATTTATGCTTCTTACAATCCACTTTTCCATATGCCCAAGGTCCTAAGCTTGTAACAAAGCCTTTTTAGACATGCCCAATGGCATAAGCTTGTTCCAGACCCCTTTTTGGCCCAAAGTCCAAAAGCTAAAACAAAATGCATAAGGTGAGTTTATGGAGCTTGTCACAAGCCACTTATTACTTCCCCCCCACGGTGAAATTAATTCCCACCCACAGCACTTCCCACTGATAGTGAAATCTTGCTCTTACCCACGTGCTGTACTTCGCCTGCAAAGAATCTGGACGCATGCAGTCCACCTACACCATCCAACAATGCAAGCAGCAGGTAGTAGTCTACATCGGGCATGTTCGCACCCCACACTCCCACCCCACCCGCCCCATGATCACACCCCACCCACCCCACTGCCACCACCCACACCCTAAGACTACCACAACTAAGCTTGTTCCAGCCCACCTATTGTACTTACACCCCCACCCCCGCCCCATGATCACACCCCACCCACCCCACTGCCACCACCCACACCCTAAGACTACCACAACTAAGCTTGTTCCAGCCCACCTATTGTACTTACACCCCCACCCCCCACCCCCGCCCCATGATCACACCCCACCCACCCCACTGCCACCACCCACACCCTAAGACTACCACAACTAAGCTTGTTCCAGCCCACCTATTGTACTTACACCCCCACCCACCCCACTGCCACCACCCACACCCTAAGACTACCACAACTAAGCTTGTTCCAGCCCACCTATTGTACTCACACCCCCACCCCCACCCCCGCCCCATGATCACACCCCACCCACCCCACTGCCACCACCCACACCCTAAGACTACCACAACTAAGCTTGTTCCAGCCCACCTATTGTACTTACACCCCCACCCCCGCCCCATGATCACACCCCACCCACCCCACTGCCACCACCCACACCCTAAGACTACCACAACTAAGCTTGTTCCAGCCCACTTACTGTACTTTCCCCCCACTCCCACCCCCACCCAATCAGTGGTCACACCCCACCCACCCCACTGCCACCACCCACACCCTAAGACTACCACAACTCAGCTCGTTCCAACCCACTTACTGTACTTTCGCCCCACTCCCACCCCCACCCAATCAGTGGTCACACCCCCACCCACCCCACTGCCACCAACCCACACCCTAAGACTATCACAACTCAGCTCGTTCCAACCCACTTACTGTACTTTCCCCCCACTCCCACCCACCTGCCCCATGGTCACACCCCACCCACCCCACTGCCACCACCCACACCCTAAGACTACCACAACTGAGCTTGTTCCAACCCACCTGCTGCACTTCATCTGCAAAGAAGCGCGACGCATGCGGGCCGCCTACACCATCGAACAAGGCAAGCAGCAGGTAGCCATCTCCATCGGACATATGGCTAAAGGCCAGTTGAACGGGAGGAGCATATATGTCTGAGCTGCTGACTGCATGGGGGAAGCGTGCTTGACTTGGGTAGACCTGTCAGGGTGGGACATGGACTTTGAAAGTGGCTCTTGCTACGCTTAACTGCTTCAGAGAAAAGCCTGGGTGGTGTTTGGGGTGGGGTGGGGTGGGGGGTTGGGGTGGATGTGCTTGGCTTGGGTAGACCTGCACAGGGTGGGACATGGACTTTGAAAGTGGCTTTTGCTACGCTCTACTGCTTCAGAGGAAGGCCTGAGCGGTGTTTGGGGTGGGGGTGGTGTTTGAGGTGGAGGTGGTGCATGGGGGAAGCGTGCTTGACTTGGGTAGACCTGCGCAGGGTGGGACATGGACTTTGAAAGTGGCTCTTGCTACGTTTTAGAGATTCCTGCCTCAAACTTTCGGACTGGGTGGGGTTCGGGAGGTGGTGGAGTTTGGGATAGAGGTGATGTTTGGGGTGGAGGTAGTGTTTGGGGGTGGATGTGGTGTTTGGGGTGGATGTGCTCGGCTTGGGTAGACCTGCCCAGGGTGGGATATGGACTTTGAAAGTAGAGTTTGAAAGTGGACTTTGAAAGATTGGACCTCAGGCTTTCGGCCTGGGTGGTGTTTGAGGTGGAGGTGGAGGGGAAGCGCTCTTGACTTGGGTAGACCTGCGCAGGGTGGGACATGGACTTTGGAAGTGGATCTTGCCACGCTTAAGCAATTTCTGACCCTGGCTTTCAGCCTGGGTGGGTTGGGGTAAAGGTGGTGTCCGAGGTGGATGTGAAGGTGGGGGGGTCAAGGCAAGCAGCATGCAGTCTTCTCCAGAAGACTTATGGCTAATGGCCAACTGAACTGGAGGCTCATATACGTATCGGAGATTTTGGCCTGGACGGTGTTTTGGGTGGAGGCGCTTGGCTTGGGTAGATCTGCACAGGGTGGGACATGGAGTTTGGAAGTGGCTTTTGCTAAGTTTTAGAGATTTCTGCCTCAAACTTTCGGCCTGGGTGGTGTTTGAGGTGGAGGCGGTGTTTGGGGTGGAGGTGGGTTTGGGATGGAGGTGGAGTTTGGGGTGGATGTCCTTGGTTCGGGTAGACCTGCACAAGGTGGGGCATGGAGTTTGGAAGTGGCTCTTGCTAAGTTTTAGACATTTCTGCCTCAAAATTTCGGCCTGGGTGGTGTTTGAGGTGGAGGCGGTGGTTGGGATGGAGGTGGGGTTTGGGATGGAGGTGGAGTTTGGGGTGGATGTGCATGGCTTGGGTAGACCTGCACAGGGTGGGACAAGGAGTTTGGAAGTGGATCTTGCTACGCCTAAGCCCCACCTCGCCCAGCCTCCCACCCACATGTGCCCACCACCTCATGTGCCCACCACCCCACCCCGAACCCACCTCAACCCACCCAGGCCTTTGCACTGACCTTAATGCTGTTCTTCTACTCCTTTGTAGGCCAGACTTAGGTGTCTACAATTGTAAACACACACACTCAAGTAGATGATTAGAAACATGAACATGGGAAAATTACACAGCCCTGAACCTACATGTGCCCCCCCACCCCATCTGTAACCACCCCAACCCCACCTCACCTCACCCAGGCATGTTCACCAACCTTAATGCTGTTCTCATACTCCTTAGCAGGCCACACGTGGGTGTCCACAATTGTATGTACACACACTCAAGGTGATGAGAAGAAACATGAACATGGGCAAATCATCCAGCCTTCCACCCACTTGTGCCCCCACCCCATCTCTAACCGCCCCAACCCCACCTCACCCCACCCAGGCATGTTTACCGACCTTGATGCTGTTTTCATACTCCTTAGCAGGCCACACATGGGTGTGCACAATCGTATGTTCAAATGGTCTAGTAGATGAGTGAAAGCATGACCCTGGGCACATCATCCAGACCCCCACCCCCATTTGCCCCCCACCCCATCTCTAACCTCCCCAACCCCACCTCACCTCACCCAGGCATGTTCACCAACCTTAATGCTGTTTTCATACTCCTTAGCAGGCCACACGTGTGTGTCTACAACAGGTAGGACGACTGGAACTTTGACCACCTCATTCTTTGAACCGCTCTTGCTCTTCTTGAGTGATTTCTGCCTCTGGCTTGCGGCCTGGGTTGAGTTGGGAGTGTAGGGGTGGGGGTTGTGGTTGGGTTGAGTTGGGGGGGTCGGGGTTGGGGGGTTGGGTTGGGTTGAGTTGGGGGGGTCAGATTAGGGTTGGGCTGGGTTTGGGATGGAAATTGGGGATTGGGTTAAGGGGTCGGGTTGGTCAGAGTTAGGTTGGGTTTGGGAGGGAAACGGGGGGGGTTGGTTGAGTTGGGGCGGTGGGTTTGTCAGAGTTGGGTTGGGTTTGGGAGGCGAATTGGGGGGTTGGGTTGAGTTGGGGAGGTGGGTTGGGTTGGTCCGAGTTGGATTAGGGTTGGGAGTCACCCTCCCTCTACAACAGGGAGGTCGACTGGAACTTCGACAACCATCTTATACTGTGCTCTATTTACGCCCCTCTTTGAGCCGCTTACAAAGCTTGAGAGATTTTTGCCTCTGGCTTGCGGCCTGGGTGGGGTTGGGGGGGTAGGGGTGGTGTGGGGTGGGGTGGTCCGAGTTGGGTTGGGGAGCAAATGGGGGTGGGAGGCACCCTCCCTGTTGTTCAGGCGACTGGAACTTTGACAACCCTCTTATGCTCTCTTTACGCCCCTTTTTGAGCCGCTCTTACTCTTTTTGAGAGATATCTGTCTCTGGCTTGCGGCCTGGGTTGAGTTGGGAGGGGAGGGGTGGAGTGGGGTGGGGTGGTCCGAGTTGGGGTGGGGGGCAAATGGGGGTGGGAGGCACCCTCCCCTGAACAACATGGAGGGTGACTGGAACTTTGACAACCATCTTATACTGTGCACTCTTTACGCTGCTCTTTGAGCCGCTCTTACTACGTTTGAGAGATTTTTGCCTCTGGCTTCCGGCCTGGGTGGGGTGGTGTTTGGGGTAGGGTTTGGGGTTGGGGTGGGTAAAGTTGGGGGGTAGGGGTTGGGGTTCGGGTGGTAGGGCATGGGGTGGATTGGGGGTTGGTGGGGATAGGGTGAAGTCGGGGGGTAGGGGTTGGGGTTGGGGTTGGGGTGGGTGGGTATGGGGTGAAGTTGGGGGTTGCGGTTGGGCTGGGGCGTGATGTTTGGGTGGTCTGAGTAAAAGGGCAAAAAACATGGCTCCAGCCTTTGAGTCTGCTCGCCATCTTCAGCAGTAACATAACCAATTCAAGCCCCTTTCAGTGATATACAATGGTCTAGTGGTATACCAGATCGCTTGGGGATGAAGATTCGGTGGTCTGACTCCCCCTTAGGTCGCTCTTGGCATTGCAGGTCGTTGTCAACCGCGATAGTAGCTTGTCCAGTTGAGGTAGGAGACCGCTCCCCACCCGCGTACAACGGCTCCCTTCACACCACGCCCCACGAGGCGTTATCATTACCTTTAACCAATTCAACCCAAAGTGTTCTGATCACAAAAGCTCGTTCTGTAAAGAAACTACAGCATATTAGGGTGTAAGAACCCAATAATGTGTGAATCTGGCCAGAGCTCGAACCGCAGACACGTCTGATTGATGCTGGGCAATACTATACCATACAGCCAGGGCTCGATATAACACAGTTAATATGCTCCATGAGTCAGAGTTGGTTTGATTTGGTTTGGTTTGGTTTAGGTTGGCTTGGTTTCGGCTGGGTTGGTTTGGGCTGGCTTGGCTTGGCTTGGTCTGGGTTAGGTTGGTTTGGGTTATGCTCCACGAGTCCCTGGTTTCCATGGGTATTGCACGGGGGGACTTGGAATTGGAAGATAGTGAGCAGCCCAGAGTTGGCTGAAATCTATGTAATAATTCAAATTCAAATTTAGGTTCTGATACCGGGATGTCTGGCTTCCCTCCCTGGTCTTTTATTTCCATCTACGAGTAGCCACGGTTTTTGGGGGGGGGGGGGGGGGGGGGGGGCTACGCACGTCAACTTCCAGCCAGCTCCATGAGCCAGCCACTGGTTCAAGACCAAAGCTTTCAGCTGGGTTGGAATGCCTGTCATGGCAGCTTTCATATGCACTAGCTAGCTTCAGGTCTGGCCAAAGGACAGGATAAGGGAGGTGCCTAGAAGCTGCCGTGTGTTGACCAAAAAGGAAACAGTGCCTCTCAGCAGCCCCCCTGACTTCCTATTCAGGCTAACCTGACGCAACCTGGTGCACCCTGAAGCTGACACTGTCAGCTGTCAAGAACTGCTGAAATAGGTCGGTGTAGCCCAGTGGCTGGCTCAGGGAGCTACCTAGAAGCTAGACACAAACTAGCTTAAAACTACCGGATTAGCCATTTTTCAAGCTCGTTTTCGAAGTTCGACTTCGACTTCGCCTCGCTATCAGGTCCATTGAAGCTCACCTTTGACGTCGCCTCTAACTCATTGCTGGAAGCTTCTTTGGAGGATAAGCAACCCATGTTGGCACGCAAGGGTCGGAGTGCGTGCTTACTGTACTTTCCAAAGAGGTGCGATCAGGACAGAGGACTAAAAGCTAGACGCCATGCGATTCGTAGTCAACAAAAGCCCCCCCCCCCCGAACAGGACACAACCTGTCATTCGACGTTCGAAAATAAGTGTAGTTGTAACGACCCTAGCTGGCCTTGGTGGTGGCAGCCTAGCACTCCATGCACTTTGATCAGGGCGATACTGCGCCTTCCCGCTACCGTTTAGTGCTCGGCTGTAAGGTTGCCATCGCCGATTACCCTCCAATCAAATGACGTAGCCATTTCCAGGCCTCGGACAATAGTGATTCGTGGATTAGTAGCTAGCAGGCGCAATGAACAGACTCAGGCAACGGGCTCTGAAGCTGCAGAGCTCGTTGACGATCTCCTCTACCAACGATGCTCTTGAAATCATGCGAAAGAGCTTCCCTGAATACCTTAGCTCTGAGGGAAGCAAAAGCTCTCGCAACTGCATCCCTGTTCCCCTGCCCCGCCGGGATCAGCCCACCTACCTGCTCCCCAACAACAAGCAACAGCCCTGGGAGCTATTGCCCATGAAGTCTGCTGCATATGCTCGATATCCAAATTTCTTCAACGCATCATGCTGCTTCTTCGGCAGCGTAGGACGGGATGTTACGCGTCAGAAGCCTGTGAGCGTGATGCGACCTACTGTCTTGGCGTTGGACCTAGCCAAAGCCATGACAAACCTGGGCATGATCCACTCTTTTGAGGTGGGGCAGCACACAGACCGCATCAGCGATCATGCCTATGTGTGGCCAGAGGGCCAAGAGCCTCAGGCCGCAGAGGAGTTGAAGCTGTTCCCTCGGACCTTCTTGAGGTTGAATCTCAGGTGAGACATGTGCTGATCGAATGCATGGCACCAAGCAATGCCTAATGCATGACATGGTTGTGGTTAACCAGACCCAGAACCAGACAACACATTTCACCATGGCATTGTCAAATGGTAAAATCAACTTAACACAATCCAGTGAGCCTATTGCAGTTTGAGCTCATGTGCACAACTGCACGTGTGCTCCTGGTGTGTACTAGATGTCCGCTTTCATCTCATGTCTGTGGTGTTGGCTTGGTGAACATGAGCAACATGCAACATCGACGCATCCACTGAACCCCTCTCACAACCTTGTGGTACCCATTTCCTGCAATCTGGGACCTGCGTAATGTAATCTGGGACCTATAATCTCGAACCACCTTCACCACACCCTTACAAACACAACCCACCCCCACCCCCACCCCCACCCCCACCCCCCCCACACACCAGATCCTTCACCACACACTATTCCACACTCAACACCACCACAACAGAACGCACACACCACCACACAACACACACAACACACACAGCACACACAGTAACACAGCTCACAGACAACAACACAACACAGACAACAACACAACGCAACAGCACACGCAACAACACAACAACACCTGCACCCAAAATCAAAAAGCTAACCGTTGCCCGCAGGTGTGACCTTTGCAACAGCACCTCCAAGCTCCCCCCCACCCCACCCCACCCCACCCCACACACACACGCCATCCAACACCACCACACCACAGGTGGGACCCATGCAAGCCGGTGTGGCAGTCACCAACAGATACCCAGGCCCAGACACCTACAAGCACCTCCAAGCTCCCCCCCCCCCCCCCCCCCCACACACACACACACACACCATCCAACACCACCACACCACCACAGGTGGGACCTATACAAGCCGGTTTGGCAGTCACCAACAGATACCCAGGCCCAGACACCTATAACCACCTCCAAGCTCCCCCCCCCCCCCCCCCCCCCACACACACACACACACCATCCTACACCACCACACCACCACAGGTGGGACCTATACAAGCCGGTGTGGCAGTCACCCACAGCCACTCAGGCCCAGGCACCTCTCAACACCTTCGAGCACCTCCCTCTGTCCACCAAGAACATCAGCAGAGCCTCACAGCCCGTCCTGGCCACTCCCCAGCAGATACGAGACCTCCGAGAGCGCATGCCCTCCGGGGTCTTCATCATGTACCATCACTTGCTGGGCCTAATGACAGACGCAACTGCCGAGCACTACGATGTACCGGGCCTGGTGATGGCACATGTGGGCCTGCCGTACAGCCACGTGGCTCAAATTAGGGGGGCCATGCGACAGAAGTACATGGCAGAGCGCAAGAGCAATACACCTCTGGAAAAAGTCTTACCCCTGCAGGTACTAGCAATGTAGCTAATTCTGATTGTATGGTATTGATGGAGCTTATTCTGAGTTGGTGTGGTATAAGTGGAGCTTCTTTATATTGTTTGGTATTGATGGAGCTAATTCTGAGTTGATGGTATTGATGGAGCTTATTCTGATTGTATGGTAATGATGGAGCTTATTCTGAGTTGGTGTAGTATGGTATGGTGGTATGGTATAAGTGGAGCTTCTTTTTATTGAATGGTATTGATGGAGCTTATTCTGAGTGTATGGTATTAGTGGAGCTTATTTAGATTTTGTGGTATTGATGGAGCTTATTCTGATTGTATAATATTGATGGAGCTTATTTAGATTTTATGGTTTTGATGCAGCTTATTCTGATTTGATGGTATTGTTGCGGCTTATTTTGATTGTATGGAGCTTATTCTGAGTTGATGGTAGCATTGAGTAGGCTATACAGTAGTACCAGCTCTGACTGATAGGTCAGGGGTTGTACCAGCTCTGGCTGACGGTCAGGGGTTGCACCCGATGTTAGGTTCACGATTTCCGACCTGCCGCCTTGAAAGAAGCCGAGAACTTTCCTCCGTGCTGTCGTGTGGTAGTCCGACCTCAGGCGCAGTAGCGGTCTGTAACAGCAAAACCCACAGTAGCCTTCCCTTGAGCAGGCAAACCAATTATTTTTTTGTTTTCTAATATGAAAGTGGATTTTTCTAGCTTGATGGTCGTTGGTCCCCTCCAGGGACAGCGGTTCATTGTTTTTTAAGCTATCTATAGCTTTTTAGGGCCATTTTAGGTAACAAAACGAGGTAACAAAACTTTTATTTTTCCTTTTTATAGCGATAATTTTGCTTAAACAGGGTCAGAACTAGCGATTGCTACATATAGCGTGGGAAAAAGCCCTGGTTTACCGCTATCTTGGAATCCTGCCAGACAAAGAAGAAGCCAATTTGTGAGTGTGTGTGAATGTGTGCGAGTGTGTAGAAGTGTGTGAGTGTGAGCATGTGTGTAAGTGTGTGTCAGCATGTGTGAGTATGTGCGTGTAAGCATGTTTGTAAGTGGGAACGAGTGTGTGTGAGAAGGTGTATGCCAACTTGTTAAAGTGTGTGAGTGGCTTTGAAGAACATCATTACGGGTTACTGCTATCTTGGAATCCTGAGTGGTACACCGGTATCATGGTGGTGTGGAAAAAACAAGTGGAGTGTGGACTCATGCAGTCTTCAGAGAGAGGGATTGGATTGTTACATGTGTTTCAGTCAACTCTGGTCTGGTGAGAATGTGTATGCCAACTTGTTGTAGTGTGTGAGTGAGTTTGAATATCATTACCACGTTTTACCACTACCTTGGAATCCTGCCAGACAAAGAAGAGGCCAATTTGTGAGTGTGTGTGTAAGCATGTGTGAGTGTGTGCGTGTGAGCATGTGTGTTAGTGGGAATGAGTCTGTGTGTGAGAAGGTGTACGCCAACTTGTAGCAGTGTGTGAGAGAGTTTGAATAACGCTATCACGTTTTACCACTATCTTGGGATCCTGCCAGACAAAGAAAAAGCAAAATCATGGCTTGAGTAAACCTGGTCGACCCACATCGTTTCGCCGAAGTGGCCGGCAGGCAAAACAAAGGGGTCGAAGAGAGTTAGAGAGGGTTGAAGAGGTTAACCCAAGCCCTGGTTTCGCTTTTTCTTTTTTCTGGCATTGATATCAACATAACGGTAAAACGTGAAAATGATATTCAAACTCACTCACACACTTCAAGTTGGCATACACATTCTCACACACAGACTCATTCCCACTAACACACATGCTTACACACACACTCACACACGCTTACACACACACTTACACACATGCTAACACTCACGCACTTCACAAACTCGCACACATTCACACACACACAGACTCACAAATGCGCACACACACACACACACACACATGCTGACACACGCATACTCACACATGCTTACATATGCACACTTACACACACCCTAACACACACACTCACACATGCTTACATATGCACACTTACGCACACCCTTACACACATAAACACACACTCACGCATGCTTACACGCGCATACTCACACATGCTTACAAATGCACACTTACACACACATGCACACACACTCACACGTGCTTTCACACTTACTTAAACACATACTTACACACACTCACATGCACTCTCACTCGCCCTAACACCCCCCCCACACACCACCACCACCACCACCACCACTGCTCACCACATTTTAGGCCAACCACTGTCACACACACACACACACACATTGTCCACCACTATTGTACCAGAAATGGAGCATGGTTGACTACGTGAGGACTTCACTAGAAGAGCGCATGGAGATGATATCGACACAGTATGATGTCCCAGGACAAGAGAGGCTTATCAAGGATTCTGTGAAAGAGTTGCAAGAGCAGGTATGAGTATGTACTTGTGATTGCGTGTTTGTTTGTTTGTTTTCTTGTGTGTGTTTTGTTGAATGGGGATCAATTTATACAGTTCCATTTACCTAGTTCCTAAGTGCGCCTACTCTTTTGTAGGAGTGGCAACGTCATTCAAACTAAATCCTCGGTGTCGCTGGTTTGTGTTGAGAGACCCACCTCCTGGGGTGAAGGTCCTTTCACAACTTCAAAAAACAAAGTCCAAATTTAACGGACACATGTTCTGTGACCCTGTAGGACTCTGGATCCCTGGGCGGATCTGCCTCCTGGTCGAACGGGGACCAATTTATACAGTTCCATTTACCAAGTTCAAATTCAACCAACACCTTTTCTGTGTTCCTGTAGGACTCTGAATTCCTGGGCGGATCTGCCTCTTGGTCCAAGCTGCAGAGGGAGCTTCTTGCATGGGAGCTAAGAGAGAAGGTGGCTGGTGCCATGGCATCGGTACATGCACACAGACCTGTGTCCTCTGCCCCCCCATCAGCAGGGCCTGCTTCTCCACCCCCCGGGCGCTCATTGTGGCCAAGGGAGGGTCGTGATGGCAGGGAGGGTCGTGATGGGAGGGAGGGCCGTGATGTGAGGGGGGGGCGTGATGGGAGGGAGGGTCGTGATGGAAGGGACGGTCGTGATGGGAGGGAGGGCCGTGATGTGAGGGACGGCCGTGATGGGAGGGAGGGTCGTGATGGGAGGGAGGTGATGGGGCCGTGATGGGAGGGAGGGCCGTGGTGGGAGGGAGGGCCGTGATGGATGGGAGGGTCGTGATGGAAGGGATAGTCGTGAAGGAAGGGATGGTCGTGGGGGGACAAGAGAGAGGAGGTAAAAAAATGAAAATTTGAACATCCAAGAATTGTCACAATGACCTCTAAGGATGTGCCACGGTGGGATTAAGGGAACCGGATCGTAAGTATGCGGTTGTCAAGCCGACATCGCATCTAGATTCCAGTTATCGTGTCAGTCGACGACCCTCCGGATGGGCCCAAGCGCACTCAAGGGGGTTCGAACCCCGCACCTGCCTCGATTTCTCCCCTTGGCTCTGCCACTGAGCCATTTGGGCCCAAGCGCCCTAAAGGGGTTTCGGAGGAGGTAAAATAGTTATGATGAAGACCGCTGAATTTCACTTCAGAATCTGAGTCACCAGGTTCTAGCTGTCATCAGGGTTGTTCAGGACTCGCGTCCTGCGTCAGAGACTCAGCATCGAAGGGCCCGATGCATCCTGGGATGCAACGTGGGGAGGGTCCGTTGCGTCGCAGACGTAGCTTCAGCGGGTTGGTTGCGTCGCAGGATGCAGGATGCAGGGTATGGGTCGGTTGCGTCTCAGGACGCAGGCTATGAAATTGGTTGCATCTCAGGATGCAGGCTGTAAAATCCGTTGCCTCTCAGGACGCAGCGCTGGGGGTCCTCCTGGACAACCGTGGTTGTCATGAGTGTTACTCCGGTATCATGGTAGTGTGGTAAAAACAAGTGGATTGCTGACTCTTGTAGTCTTCGGAGAGTGGGATTGGATTGAATTGCTGCATGTTTTTCAGTCACCTCTGGTCTGCTCATGGTCTTCCAATTCCAAGCCCCCCCAAACTTGAACTTGGTCACATAGCTCCAGCCAGCAATTTGGCTGCACGCCGAAGCGATGCCCACAGAAAACAGGGGGCATGATAGGCGGATTCGACAGTTGAACTTGAACTTGGTTGGTTGAACTTCAACTAAGACAGTCGAAAGACTTGTCCAGGTCATGTGAGAGAAGTGGCAGACTTATGCAAACATGGATGTACTGCGCATGTTGTCATGCTCGTAAGCACGTTTTTCAGTTGTTGTGTTTTTCCTGGTCAACAAAGCTTCATGGTTTGGTAACCTCGCCTATTAGCCTTCAGGCTGCTCACTGTCTGTAAGCAAAGTGAATCTAGGTGGTGTGAATACGACGCCACTGTTATAAAAACAGCTTCAATCACACGGGTGTTGGCAGGCGTCTCCTAGACAGGTATAAGATGAAACTGGGAAGGAAAAATGAAATCATTATTGGACCACTGACCCAGTCCACTTGAACTTGAACTTGGTTACAATTTGGCCACTCGCCGTCTTCGGCAGTAAAAAACCCAGTCCACGCTCATTTTTTTTATGCTTCGGTTTTGATGCATTGTGTTACTGTCGAAGGCGGCGAGCACTTCAACTTGAACTTCGTTACGGTACATGGCTCCAGCCAGCAATAAATTAATGAAATAGTATTTAACGTGCCTCGGTGATTTGCATTCAACCGGTCGTTCTGCAAAGAAACTGAAAGGTATCGTGCTATGCGTGCATCTACCGGTATAAATTATAATCTCAATGGTCAATAGACTCAGGGTGCATGACAGAGAAATCAGTTACACCAAAGCATATAGATTAGTAGGATATGGCGATGCTCGAATCCTCGAATTCAACGTTTTCTACTTTGCTCTCGTTTTACAGTTAGAAACTATTAATGGTTCAAACCTTAGCTGAATAGCAATCACTTATCAAACCCGATATATATTAGTAGGATATAGAGCTATGCGTCAAGATACATTCCCAAGAATATAAATCTCAGTGCATACCGGTACATAAAAGCATACAGCTTATCGGCTATGCTCGTAAGCGGATGCTTTGCACGGTTTTTTTTGGTATTTGCCAGGCATACCGATCTGGGAGGCTAAAGGGTGCATGCCGCAGCATAACGGCAAGCACATACAGTCTGGAAGCGTTCAAAGAGACGTGGTGTACTGAACCAATAGCGGGGATTGCAGGTTCGTCCCAGGGTTGTTTAGGACGCTGCGTCCTCCGCCACAGACACAACAGGACACAGACCCGGGGGTCCTCCTGAACACCCGGGTCCGTCCTCCGTACATGCTGGATGCAGGACAGACAACCAAAGTTCAAGTTTTGTTGTGGAAGTAAAATAGAGATATCATAGAAACCAAAGCTTGTCGTCTAGCAGGCTTAAATGCTGGAGCCATGAAAAAATGTTGGAGCCATCTGGAGCCACGAGGTGTCGATATCCTTCCAATATATATCTGGTATGCTAATCAGGGTAATTCAAAGCGCGCACTTTTGCGCTTTTGAGCGCTGACTTTTTGACCCCCTCTGCGCTTTAAGCGCAGTTTTTTGCAACCCCTTGTGGGCAACAATTAATACAAACTAAGAAAACACTCAGATCGAGGGTTTGAGGAAGAGAGCATCGCCCTATAAAAATCCTACCCATATATATCTGAGAACAAGTTCAAGTTCCATGCTCGACAGATACTTTTCCGTGATTTGGCCCGGATTTGGCTGCCATTTATTAAGAGCAGCGACTTGCGAGCAGCGACTTGCTACCGGAAGTGTTAACTGTTGAAGTAGGTTGGTGTACACTTTGTGTGGTACTGGGACATTTCGCTAGATCTGGCTGGACAGTGGACACCCTGTGGCTCGTTGGTTTGAATCGTGAAAAAACGAAAAATGAAGAAGAAAAGTGATTTGTTAGAGTTTAATTTTTCCTGGTAATAATGTTTTTACTGTCTAACACGGCGAGCAGCCAAATTGCTGGCTGAAGCTATGTAACCAAGTCAAAATTAAAGTTTGAATCGCGAGACCCACCTCTCCAAATAGTAAGCGAGTTTCCATGTACGGTACCACCGATTTGATTTCATTAGGTTTTGTTTAGTACGACATACATGTCATACATAGAGTGGCCTCGTGCGCTCTGGGCTTGTTGCTCTCAGTGCCGCTTGCCTGGTTGGGGCGAAGCGTAAACTGTCATGCTATCTCTATTAGTTCTCAGCAGATATCTTCTGCTGCTATCTGTGTACCCTCTTGTAAGAGTAACGACATATAGCAACAACCGAGTCCCTGCATCGAATACTAAATGTTTTAATGTAAGTGCCTTAAAGGCTGGAGCCATGAAACCAATTTATTCACTGCACTCTCATACTCCGTGTCTCAGACATTTATGTATCTCTCTATTTCTGGCGGAGCCCCCCTCCCCCCCCTCCCTCTTGAGCGGCGGGAGCCTCCAGATTCATCCCATTTGTCCGCCTGACCGTCAACAGCTAATTGTCGAATGACTAACTGGCTTCGATCAGCTCTATCGTTGCCACCTGTCAATCTGTTGTCACTCTCTGCAAAAACGCTTTTTTGTAGACACTGTCTATCAGTCAGCTACTAAACCCTCATAACTGGAACTGGCGCCTATCTATCTCCTGCCAGCAGCCAAATTGCTGGCAGAAGCTGTTAGTGTGTACTACTAGGACACGAGTGCCTGATTGGCATCTGATCAGATGCCTATCAGGCACTCGTGTCCTAGTAGTACACGCTAACAATAATGCATGTCCCGGGAGGGAGACAGATTACCCAGAGGTTCCACTAGTCCACAGCCAAGCACGCTCTCGGCTTTGGTCTTACGATTGGGGGCAACTTAGTACTAAACAGACCCGCACCCCGCCTGTGTACCGCGACCTTCTCGGGAGGATCGAACCCCCCTGTGCAACCAAGTCCTATCCATCTACACCCCCTTCCTATACGGTTGGGCAAGTCCCTTTAGCCTAATTGGCCTACCCCTGGACTGTAACATACATACTTACATACACCCATGTGGTTGCATTATGTAACCAGTATTCCAGTTGAGTAGTGTACTTGCTACACATGCTTCCTCCGCCCGCGTATAGCGGGCAGACTGCAAGCTGCCTGACCATATATGCATAACAGCTGTGGTTTGGGAGGTTGTGAAGCAAATGGCCGGAAGGTATGCAATAGAAAATTTGAATGCGGTATGAAGCAACAGATTTACGTCTAGGATGAACCCCAGGAGTACATCGTGCACAGGCCTCCCCCAGTTTAGGTGACAAAAAGAGTGCAACGTGCTAATGCATCAGCTCGTACTAGAGGGTTTACGAAGAGAGTGTAGTAGGCTTACACATCCATGCATAAATCATGATTTTCTTTTGCAAGGCATTTGAGGACATCAACAAAAAACGGTTAGCTGTCCAATTATTGGCTAGAGCCAAGCACCAGGTCATACTAGAGGGGTGATGGTGAGTGTGACAGGCTAACACACATCAATGCATACATCATGGATTTTTGGCACTTGGACATCAACCAAAAACGGCGGGCAGCCCAATTACTGGCTGGAGCCAGGCCTCAATTCGTACTAGAGGGGTGATCAGAGTGCAGCAGGCTCACATGCATCAATGCATAAATCATGGATTTGGGCATTAGGACATCAAACATAGACAGCGACCATCGTAATTATTGGCTGGAGCCATGCACAAGGTTGTTCTAGAGGGGTGATGTCAAGAGTGCGGCAGGCTCACAAGCATCAATGCATAAATCATGGATTTTCGCAATAGGACATCAAACTAAGACGGCGAGCAGCCCAAGAGCTGGAGCCATGCATCAGGTTGTTCTAGAGAGGTGATGTCAAGAGTGCGGCAGGGCAGGCTCACAAGCATCAATGCATAAATCATGGATTTTCGCAGTAGGACATCAAACAAAAACGGCGGGCAGCCCAAGAGCTGGAGCCATGCATCAGGTCGTACTAGAGGGGTGATGATACGAGTGCCACGCACATCGATGCAAGTTTCATGGATTTGGGCATTTGGACATCAACCAAAGACGGCAAGCAACCCAATTATTGGCTGGAGCCATACACCAGGTCATATTACAGGGGTTATGATGAGAGTGTGATAGGTTCACGCGCATCAATGCATAAATCAACTAAAAACGACGAGCAGCCCAATTACTGCCTGGAGCCATGCACAACGTCATACTAGGGGGGTGATGATAAGATTGCAGCAGGCTCACGCGCAGCAACCCACAATTCATGGAATTTTGGCGAAGACATCAACAAAAAACGGCGAGCAGCCCAATTATTGGCTGGAGCATCACTAGAGGGGTAGTGATGAGAGTGTGGCAGGCTCACTCGCATCCATGCAAAATTCATGAAAAATTGCTCTAGGACATCAGCCAAAGACGGCGAGCAGCCCAATTATTGGTTGGAGCCGGGCATCAGGTTATTCTAGAGGGGTGATGGTGACAGTGTGGCTGGCTCACACATCAATGCATAAATCATGGATTTGGGCAATAGGATATCAAACAAAAACGGATAGCAGCCCAATTATTGGCTGGAGCCATGCACCAAGTTGGACTAAACAGGTGATGATAAGAGTCAAGCAGGCTTAGACACATCAATGCACGAATCATGGATTTGGGCAATAGGATATCAAGCAATAACGGTTAGCAGCCCAATCATTGGCTGGAGCCATGCACAAAGTTGGACTAAAGGGGTGATAATATAAGTCAAGCAGGCTCACACACATCACTGCACGAATCATGAATTTTTTTCATTATTGTAAGACATCAACCTGAGACAGCGGGCAGCCCAATTGTCGGCTGAGGACATGTTGCGAAGCTTAACCTCAAGTTGGACAAGAAACATGTAAGAATGGGTTAATGGCGAGGGTTATACATACATGCCCATGTGCAACAGCAAACTAAGGTTACAAGTGACAATGAACACAGGTGTGATTACCTCACTGTTTTTTTCTTTCCGGCTATGGGCAGGAAGGTTCTAGGCAGCTTCATGAGTTATTTGTAAAAGCCCAATATTGCAGTAGTGATGGAATGCTGGGTCTGCGCCTGCTTCCAGGTAAACCAAGTTGTGCGATAGGCAGACAAGCAGACAAGCAAGCGAAGAGAGGGGCCTAGAAGCTGCACTACAAAGCCTGGATTGCTTCCATCGTTGATCAATGTTCTGAGAGCGGCATGTCCACTACCATCATGCTCAGACGCCTCATGCAAATATTACGGGGTGTAGGGGTGTGTTCTGCGTGTTAATTGGGTTAATTGTCATTGAGAGGCGCGTTCACTACAATCATGCCCGTACGCCTCATGCGATCATGCTCTTTGGGTTAATGGTCAAAGAGCGACATGTTCACCACAATCATGCTCATACGCCTCATGCAAACAATTACGTGTAGGGATGTGTTCAGCGCGTTCAAGTGGGTTAATGGTCAGTGAGCAGCGTGTTCACTACAATCATGCACATTTGCGACATGCAAACATTAAGGGTGTAGGGATGTGTTCAGCATGTTAATGGTGAGTGCGGCGTGTTCTCAACCATCATGCTCATATACCTCATGCTAACATTATGGAGTGCAGGGGTGTTTTTCGCATGTTCAAGTGTGTTAATATCAGAAAGCGGCGTGTTCACCACCACCATGAGATCACGCTCATACTCAGGCAAACAATATGGGATATAGGGATGTGTTCTGCGTGTGGGCTGATGGTCAGAGAGCGCATGTTCACTACAATCATGAGATCATGCTCATACACCTCATGCAAACATTACGGGGGGTAGGGATGAGCTCAGGGTGTTCATGTGGGTTGTTGGTCAGAGAGCGGCGTGTTCACAACCACCATGCGATCATGCTCATATGCCTCATGCAAAAATACATGGGATGTAGGGATGTGTTCAGCGTGTTAAAGTGGGTCAATAGTCAGAGAGCGGCGTGTTACCACCATGCGATCATGCTCATATGCCTCATGCAATCATTATGGAGTGAAGGGATGTGTCCCACATTTCAAGTGTGTTAATGGTCAGAGAGCGGCGTGTTCACAACCACCATGCGATCATGCTCATATGCCTCATGCTGACATCATGGAGTGTAGGGGTGTGTCCCGCATGTTCAAGTGGGTTAATTGTGCGAGGGGCATGTTCACAACCACCATGCGATCATGCTCATATGCCTCATGCAAACATTATGGGGTGTAGGGATGTGTTCGGCATGCTCGTGCAAACATGGATTATTGTCCAGAGAGCGGCGTGTTCATTACATTCCTGCTCATGCAAACATTAAGGGGTAAGAGAGCATGCTCATATGCCTCATGCAAACACTATGGGGTGTAGGAATGTGTTCAGCATGTTCAAGTGGGTTAATTGGTCTGATAGCGGCATGTTACCTACCATCATGCTCACACGCATCAAGCTAACATTATGGGATATAGGGATGTGCTCAGCGTGATCAAGTGGGCTAATGGTCAGAGAGCGCATGTTCAATACAATCATGCGATAAAGCACATACGCCTCATGCAAACATTATGCAGTGCAGGGGTTTGTTCCGCATGTTAAAGTGTGTTAATGGTCAGAAAGCGGAGTGTTCACAACCACCATGCTATCATGCTCATATGCCTCATGCAAACATAATGGGGTGCAGGGGTGTATTCAGGGTGTTCAAGTGGGATAATGGTCAGAGAGAAGTGTGTTCATCTCAACCATAATGAGATCAAGCTCGTATGCCTCATGCAAACATTTTGGGTATAGGGGTGAGTTCAGCATGCTAAAAGTGGGTCGTTGGTGAGAGTGCAGCTTCTTACAATCATCATGTGATCATGCTGATGTGCCTCATGCAAAGATGATGGGGTGCAAGTACATCCATTCTCCATGTGCCTTATGAGCTGAACCAGCCAAACCTAGCAAGCAAGACGCATACATTTCATCTGCCCCTGAATCTTTTGGAATCATCAAACTGTCTGATCATCATAAGACGAAGATACTGGGAAAGTCCGAGGGAAAGCAGAATATCTGGTTGCAGAATTTTGTTACATGAAATATCGCTGTCCCACACCACATGGGAGATAAGAGCTAAGGCAATGCATATCTTGCAACTAAACCTGCTATATAGATCTTACTCCAGTTATCCTACAGATAGCTAGAAGCAGGCTCTTGGGTGCCAAGCTGCAACAGGACCTACAGCAACTTGCTTAAACCTTGTTGCTGCTATTGGGGCCCTTCTTGCCGAAGCCGACAACTGCAATGGCAAGCGAATTGAGTAGTTAGATTACCAAACAGGAGACAGCATGGAACGAAGGCAGACACACCGCGCAAGCATCGCTACTTACCAACATTGACGAATCGGCGGTTATACTTCACGCGCTTGATCGCCCTGCCAGTGGGCTTCTTCTTCTTCTCCTGAGGAGCGACCTTGGGGGTCTGGCCGCGAACCTTTCCGGCACGAGCTAAAGAACCGTGAACCTTGCCTACAGGCGACAAGAGAACGTCAGCACCGACTAGAAGACTCGCCGCAAGTCACAACACCGAAGCTGCCTCTTACCCATTTTGTTGTTTGTGAAAAGCGAGAGAGGAACTTGCGCAGATGTTTCAAAAAGTAGTACAAGCCGCCTGGCTGCAGTACTCCAACTGTACTTGGGGGTCCACGCCCAACCTAAGCAATGCCCTCGCCCCCGCCCACCCCCAACTTGAACGACGCCAACTGATCGCCTACGAATTTCGAACCATGCGGACCGCCTAATAATGCTGAACGAAGGCCTTACCACCTCCAGTCGCTTCTCTCTCCTTTTCTCTCTCCCTCTCTCTCAAACGCACACACTGAATTTTGCCCCAACAGTTTTTAACAGCCTTCAGCCCTTGCTACCCCTTACACCACCCTACACAAACACAACACAACACGGAGGGATAGCCCCACCTGTCTACCAGCAACACGCATAAATCTCACTCCCATGTCTGCCCTACCACACACTTCGTGACCCCGGTTGTGTGTGTTGCATGACATTCCAGGCATCCCAACAACACACACAGCTTTTCTGCCCTCCCCTTCCCAATTGATACCCTCCCAAATCTATAGCTCTCAACACACGCAGCTTAGCTGCCCTCCCCTTCCCAGTGGATACCTTCCCAAAGCTTAGGCCCCCTCCCAAATCTATAGCTCTCAACTCACACAGCTACTCTACTCCTGAAGACAAACCAAGCCAAGATAAACCCAACCCTTGCCAGTTTATACCATCCCAAAGCTTAGCCTGAGCCTAGGAAGGCTCTGATCAGCTCCATGCACTATCACCTGGTTTGCATGACGCTCTTATGCTTGTTGCATTCGACATGTGGACTCAGGTGTATGGTCACCAACATTAGTCAGGTGGGTGTTCTCAAGAAAAAGTACCACCCTGTGCCACTGCCGAGGGATTATCTGATCAACTCCATTCACAAACACACACAAGCACACAAGCACGGGCACACAAGCACACAAGCACAGACAAGCACAAGCACAAGCAAACAAGCACAGACACACAAGCACACAAGCACATACACACTCACAAACACAAGCGCCTAGTGAGCATAGCACTAGTTTACCTGCTGCATACAACATGTGGACTGTCCAACGCTTCTCCCTTCTATTAAGAACTATGTCGAAACAGTCTCCCTGCAGCAAATGAAGTTCATTGAAAGCTCCACATGATAGTCACTCGGTCTCTTGAGCGAAGATTGGCATCTCTTAACATTAAGGCGTCTCTTAACATTAAGGTACCCTTTAGCATCTCTTAACATTAAGGTACCCTTTAGATATCTTAAAATAAGTACCCGTTAGCATCTCTTACATTAGGTACCCTTTAGCATTTTTCCAAAACTAAGGCGTCTCTTAACATTAAGGTACCCTTTAGCATCTCTTAACATTAAGGTACCCTTTAGCATCTCTTTACATTAAGGTACCCTTTAGCATCTCTTTACATGAAGGTACCCTTTAGCATCTCTTTACATGAAGGTACCCTTTAGCATCTCTTTACATAAAGGTACCTTCAGCATCTCTTTACATGAAGGTACCCTTTAGCATCTCTTTACATGAAGGTACCCTTTAGCATCTCTTTACATGAAGGTACCCTTTAGCATCTCTTTACATTAAGGTACCCTTTAGCATCTCTTTACATGAAGGTACCCTTTAGCATCTCTTTACATGAAGGTACCCTTTAGCATCTCTTTACATGAAGGTACCCTTTAGCATCTCTTTACATTAAGGTACCCTTTAGCATCTCTTTACATGAAGGTACCCTTTAGCATCTCTTACATGAAGGTACCCTTAGCATCTCTTTACATGAAGGTACCCTTTAGCATCTCTTTACATGAAGGTCCCCTTTAGCATCTCTTTACATTAAGGTACCCTTTAGCATCTCCTAACATTAACTATAACATCAACTCCATCATTACCTCTATCATTACCTCTGCCCTTATCTCTAAATAAATCTTAACTTCCAAGATATGTCACAATGACACTTCTTAGGACGAGGGGTTAAGGGAACCAGCTCGTAAGTATGCGATGGACGGGCTTACATCACACCTAGAGTCCAGTTTCCATGCCGGTCGACGACTCTCCGGGTGGGCCCAGGTGACCTCGATGGGGTTCGAATAAGCAACCTGATAAGACCCCGCACCTGCTTCCGTTCGATCCGGGATCGCTCTACGATAGAGCCATCCCGTTCCGAACGGGGATCCTTACCTCTAACACTACCTCTAACATCCCCTCTGTCCTTACCTCCAACACTACCTCTTACATTCCCTCTGCCCTTGCAGGTGCTTTTAGGTCAGGAGGGTGCGGCCAATGCTTCCAACGAGGGGGGGGACGGCTTCTTCCAAGCCTGCCTGTCCTACCCTGTAAATGCTCACCTCACTGTGAAAGGGGAAGCCTCAGGGCTGGCAGGTGGGTCAGTGTGTGTGGCCGGGGAGGGGTGAGGGGGGTGAGGTGTGTGGTCAGTGTGTGTGTTGGGGGAGGGTTGGGAGGGGGGAGCTGAAGCTGTCCACCTTTGCTACGCCTTGATAGAACACACATGTGGGCTGTGGAGAGATGGGTGGCAAGGGAGAGTGTGTGAGAGGGAGTGTGTTTGTGTGAGGGGCGGGGTGTGTGTGTGGCTGCTTTGGCTAAAGGGCATTGCCCAGCCTCAAACAATCAAGATGACTGTGGATGGGGAAGCCTCCGGGCTGGCAGGTGGGTCACATCCAACACTAAAAACCGTCATATGTCAATATGCATGTATGTTTGTATGTATGTATGTATGTATGTATGTATGTATGTATGTATGTATGTATGTATGTATAAGGAAGGTCTAAAAAGAAAAAGCATTGATGAACTGAACCCCAAACAATTGTTTGACTAAATGCCAGTACTTAATGCGTCTTGAATCTCCTAAACAAGCACCTTCCTCTTTTAAAAGTACCACTATGTTGTGTTTGATGCGTTGCCATTTCGTCGCTGCATGGGTCTGGCTAAACTTGTCAGCAATAGATTACCGAACACCCCAGGCTCCGCGCTTTGCGCTCCACGAGGTTCGGGGGGCAGCGCGGCACACTGGGGTCGCAGCAAGTCGCTCAATTTGCGACAGGTCGCACAAAACAAAAACAGTGATCCCCTTCAATGGCCAGTAGTACTAAGCGCGTCTTGAAACTCCTAAACTGGCGACTTCCTTAGAGGTAGTGATGATAACGCCTGGTGGGGCGTGGGATTAAGGGAGCCCTGTCTTACGACGGTAGAGAACAGGCTGCTACTTTACCTGGACAGTGCTACCATGGCGGTTGACAGCGCACCCGTAGGGATTCGAACCCCGCACCTTCTGCCTGATTTCAACGAACTCAACCATTGAGCCAATCCTTAGAGGTAGTGATTCATGTCGAAAATACATATAGCATCTTCTATCTTCTGTCTGATCCTCTTCTTCTGTCAAATAGCATCTTCTATCTTCTGTCTGATCCTCTTCTTCTGTCAAATAGCATCTTCTATCTTCTGTCTGATCCTCTTCTTCTGTCAAATAGCATCTTCTATCTTCTGTCTGATCCTCTTCTTCTGTCAAATAGCATCTTCTATCTTCTGTCTGATCCTCTTCTTCTGTCAAATAGCATCTTCTATCTTCTGTCTGATCCTCTTCTTCTGTCAAATAGCATCTTCTATCTTCTGTCTGATCCTCTTCTTCTGTCAAATAGCATCTTCTATCTTCTGTCTGATCCTCTTCTTCTGTCAAATAGCATCTTCTATCTTCTGTCTGATCCTCTTCTTCTGTCAAATAGCATCTTCTATCTTCTGTCTGATCCTCTTCTTCTGTCAATAGCATCTTCTATCTTCTGTCTGATCCTCTTCTTCTGTCAAATAGCATCTTCTATCTTCTGTCTGATCCTCTTCTGTCTGATCCTCTTCTTCTGTCAAATAGCATCTTCTATCTTCTGTCTGATCCTCTTCTGTCTGATCCTCTTCTTCTGTCAAATAGCATCTTCTATCTTCTATCTTCTGTCTGATCCTCTTCTTAACCCCCGGATCTCTGCTTGACCCCCTGCTTGACCCCCTGCCTGACTCCTTGCTTGCCTGATCCCTTGCCTGCCTGACCCCTTGCCTGCCTGCCTGACCTCCTGCCTACCTGCCTGACCCCTTCCTACCTGACCCCCAGCCTGCCTGGCCCCTCCCAATGGCCAGTATATGTATGTGTGTATGTATGCATGCACATGTATGTATGTATTTATGTATGTATGTATGTATGTATGTATGTATGTATGTATGTATGTATGTACGTATGTATGTATGTATGTATGTATGTATGTATGTATGTATGTATGTATGAATGTATCAGTCCAGGGGTAGGCCAAAGAAGCTGAAGGGACTTGCCCAACCGTGATAGGAAGGGCTGAAAAGGAAAAGAATTGATGAACTGACCCCCAAACAATCGTTTTACTAAATGCCTGTACTGAATGCGTCTTGCTGCTCACCCTTCAAAAGCAGCATCGAGATGATGGTGCCCTAATGGCATCCATACCCACACAACCGACATGCACAGACAAACCCACCCCCGTGCCCTGGAGCTTTACTAAATGCGTCTTGCATCTCCTAAACAGGCACCTTCCTCAGAGGCAGCTCGTACTCGTGTGATAGCTTGAACAGGATCTTGGTGAGTTTGTGTTTTAACAGTTTGTATTTTCCAGTGGTAGCCAAATGGGCTAAAGGGACTTGCCCAACCTTAAAAACAGGAAAGGCGGTTTCAAAAAGCAAGCACTGGTGAAACCCACCAAATCGTAAGCGGGGCCCGCTGGGTGGTCTTATTTATGAGTTAGCTGCTTCCCTAGTTTCGAGGTAGCGTAAAACAATTGGTTGCTGAATGCTCTTTTCCTCGTCGCCAGACGGCCAAATCGAGAAAGTAAGGAACTGCGATAGTTCGTTTTCGTCCCCTCCGTCTGCCTACCAATTTGGGCGAAGGCGAAACTAAATTTCGTGAAATCCACTACTATGACGGACAGCTCCTGCGAGGTTACCCCTTACAAGCCCTCTGCAGTAGCTACCGCCACAGTAACACCCGCGCGCAGATAACGCCTCTGTAACACCCAATTTCGTGAACAATTGGGTGTTACAGAGGCGTAACACCCAATTTACGCCTCTGTAACACCCAATTTACCCTCTGTAAATTGGGTGTAACAATTTAACATCCAATTAATTAATTAATTCGTGGAAAAATCCACTACCTGGATCTAAGCAGCTAGTTGAACCTTCCGTTCCTTGCAGGGTACTTCCAAGAGCGCGCTTTTACGCGCTGGCGCGCTGCCTTGTTGAGCCCCACTTTTACGCGCTGGCGCAGCAAGCATTTTTTCGTTTTTTGCACTACAAAGCGCAGTTTCTTTTATTTCAAGTGCGCTAAAGCGCTGGCCAATTTGGTCAATGGAAATCCACTACCTGGATCTATGCAGATGGTTGAACCTTCCGTTCCTTGTCACATTTATAAAAAAGGTAATGATAACGCTTGGTGGGGCGTGGTGTTAAGGGAGCCCATCGTACGCGGGTGGGGAGTGGTCTCCTACCTCAACTGGACAAGCTACCATCGTGGTTGACAACGACCTGCAACGTCAAGAGCGACCGAAGGGGGAGTCAAACCCCCGACTCTTCATCCTCAAGCGATCTGGTCTACCACTAGACCATTGAATATGCGGTTGGTTGGGGAACGGACGGGTGGGGTGGTTGCGGTTGGTTGGGGAAAGAATGGGGGGGTTGGTTGCGGTTGGTTGGGGAAAAGACGGGTGGGTTGGTTGTGGTTGGTGGGGGAAAGGACGGGTGGGTAGGGGTGAGGTGGGATAGAGCGAGATTGGGTTGGGCGGAGCGGGGGGGGGGGGGGGGGGGGGGGGTAGGAAGGGTGTTATAGAATGGTTAATGATTAGGGACCGGCAAATCATATGATGTTGACCAAAGGCAAGTATGAAATCATATGATTTCATACAAACTGCATCATATGATATTGTATATAACTTTAGCCTCATCAGACTGCCGGCATCATATGATATCATATTGCCGTTCCCTATAAATAAATGATGTTGACTGGTTAGACTGTTTGGGGGGTTTCTAATGAACAAATAAAATACTAAAAGATACTATGGTACTTCGTGCCTCGTTGGTGGTTGGCCCCAGTGCAAGCAAACAGGTTGGATCCCTCAACCCTACGCCTTGTCCTGAGGCGTATTGTGTATTGATTTACTTACTACGTGCCTCATTGGTGGTTGGTCACATGACTCGATATTGGTGGTGGGCCCCAGTACTACGTGCCTCATTAGAATGGTCACATGACTCGATATTGGTGGTTGGCCCCAGCACTACGTGCCTCATTAGAATAGTCACATGACTCGATATTGGTGGTGGGCCCCAGTACTACGTGCCTCATTAGAATGGTCACATGACTCGATATTGGTGGTTGGCCCCAGTACTACGTGCCTCATTAGAATGGTCACATGACTCGATATTGGTGGTTGGCCCATACCTACTACCCTGCTCAATTATAATGGGTCACACATGACTCCGAATGGTGGTTGGCCCCAGTACTACGTGCCCTCATTAAGAATGGTCACATGACTCGATATGGTGGTTGGGCCCAGTAACATACGTGCCCATTAGAATGGTCCAGACTCGATATTGTGGTTTGCCCCGAGTCCTACGTGCCTCATTAGAATTGTCCATGACTCGATATTGGTGGTTTGGCCCCGAGTACTCTACGGGCCCTCATTAGAATGGTCACACTTACCTCGATATTGTGGTTGGCCCCAGTACTACGTGCTCATTAGAATGTTCCATGACTTCGATATTGGTGTTGGCCCCATACTATCTGCCTCATTAAGAATGGTCACATGACTCGATATTGGTAGTTGGGTTCCGGGCCATGTTCTTCTCTGAGGATGTGTGGTGATATTACTTCCGTTTGTTCGGTGTCTCCTCTTCAACGAGTGTGTGGCCACATGACTCGATATTGGTGGTTGGCCCCAGTACTACGTGCCTCATTAGAATGGTCACATGACTCGATATTGGTGGTTGGCCCCAGTACTACGTGCCTCATTAGAATGGTCACATGACTCGATATTGGTGGTTGGCCCCAGTACTACGTGCCTCATTAGAATGGTCACATGACTCGATATTGGTTGTTGGCCCCAGTACTACGTGCCTCGTTAGAATGGTCACATGACTCGATATTGGTGGTGGGCCCCAGTACTACGTGCCTCATTAGAATGGTCACTTGACTTGATATTGGTGGTTGGCTCCAGTGTAAGCAAACAGGCTGGCCCCCTTGACCTCACGCCTTGTCCTAGGGTGTATTATCTATTTACCGGTATCTACTCACTACGTGCCTCATTGGTTCTCTCTAACACAGCCAATACCCGCGATGCTAAACGTACAGTTTAATTATTTCTACAGTACGAACTCAGGGCCTACGTCGCAAAAGCGATTTGTCCTAAGGCGTATTATTTATTTACTTACTACGTTCCTCATTGGTTCTCTCTAACACAGCCCACACCCGCAATGCTAAACGTACAGTTTTATTATCTCTATAGCACGAACTCAGGGCTTCCATCGTTAAAACAATTCGTTGAGGCCCAGTTCACCAGTGCATATTTTGGGCGGAGACCCCTCTTCAAGAAGAGGGGGCGGGAGCCCCCATGTTTACCCATTTGTCCATCCGACTGAAATATTTCTTGAAGCCTGACACGTCATCCAACGGTCGCGTAAATAACTCGCTTCGGTCAGCTCCATCGTTGCCACCTTTCGTTCCGCTGCCAACACACTCCGCCATTTTCCCGCGTCGCTTGCGACGCTGCATAGGACTTGTCGTTTTATCCCCTCCTGAATCGAGGTTGGTCAGGTCTCTTTAGCCTATTTGGCTACCCCTGGACTGTAACATACACTCCTGCCCTCTCACCTGCCCCCACACCCACACCCAAACCTGCCCCCACTCACATCCACACCTGCCCCCTCACCCACACCCACACCTGCCCCCTCACCCACACCCACACCTGCCCCCACACCCACACCTGCCTCCACACTCACACTTACACCTGCCCCCACACCCACACTCACCTGCCACCACACCCACACCCACACCTGCCCCCACACTCACACCCACACCTGCACCCGCATCCACACTCACCTGCCCCCACTCTCACACCCGCACCTGACCCCACGCCCACACCTGCCCCCTCACTCACACCCACACCTGCACCCACACTTACACCTGCCCCCACACCTGCACCCACACTCACACCCACACCTGCCCCCACGCCCACTCCTGCACCTGCCCACACACCCACACCCACACCCACACCTTCCCCCACCCCCATACCCACACACATATACCTGCCCCAACACACACACAGGATACGTTTGTATGGACGGAGCAGAAAGATGTTTCAAAGATGTTAACGGCAACCGATGGTGTGATGGTCAATTCAGTACGGGTGCGCTATCCTCAGTGCTGCTACACAGATCGATGCAACAACATCCAAGGTATGTGATGATGATTATGGTGGTGATGGTGGTGGTGGGGATGATAATGATGGTGGGGATGATGATGATGATGATGATGATGATGATGATGCGATGGTCAATTCAGTGCGGGTGCGCTATCCTCAGTGCTGCTACACAGATCGATGCATCGACATCCTAGGTGTGTGATGATGATGTTGGTGATGATGATGATGATGATGATGTTGATGTTGATGATGATGATGATGATGATGTTGATGTTGATGATGATGATGATGATGATGATGATGGGTACATTTAACCTGGACAACTTGGTGCGCTACCCTCAGTGCTGCTACACAGATAGATGCAACGACATTCGAGGTACGCAATGATGCTGGTGGTGGAGATGATGATGATGATCATGTGATGGTCAACTCAGTGCGGGTGCACTATCCACAGTGCTGATACACAGATCAATGCAACGATATTCGAGGTATGTGATGATGGTGATGATGATGATGATGATGATGATGGCGAAGTTTATGATAATGATTGCATGTAACCTGGATAAATTGGTGCGCTATCCTCAGTGCAGCTACACAGATCGATGTAACGACATCCGAGGTATGCAATGATGATTATGGTGGTGATGGTGGTGGTGATGATGATGATTATGGTGGTGATGGTGATGGTGGTGATGATGATGATGATGATGATGATGATGATGATGATGATGATGATGATGATGCGATGGTAAATTCAGTATGGGTGCGCTATCCTCAGTGCTGCTATGCAGATCGATGGAAGGACATCCGAGGTATGCAATGATGATTATGATTACATTTAGCCTGGACAAATTGGTGCACTATCCCCTGTGGCGTCGCTACACAGATCGTTGCAACAACATCCGAGGTATGTGATGGTGATGGTGCTGCTGCTGATGGTGGTGCTGCTGCTGATGGTGATTATTACATTTAACCTGGACTCATTGGTGCGCTATCCTCTGTGGCATTGCTACACAGATCGTTGCAACAACATCCGAGGTATATGATGATGATGATGATGATGATGATGATGATCAGACAGACACTTGGACAAAGCGGTGACCCTGGGGGCTCCCGCCCCCCAGAAGGGGGGGGGCTCCGCAAAAACAAAGTGTTTTGGTAGTGTCTTAGTTCCACGCCCTCCTTTCCCTCCCACGCAGATCTCACCCACACAGCGTCAGGTGCCTTGTATCACCCTAGTGGCTCAGGCTACGGCAGGAGTCATGAATGGAAACTTGTCTGGTTGTCAATAGTGACGATGCTAGTGCTGGCTACCGTCTACACCTGCCTCTCCTGCTGCGCCTCCACCGTATGAGTTTACCGGTATATTATTTAATAATTGTAGAATTCAATTGAGTTTACCCGGAGTTTACCGGTATATTATGAGTTTTTATTATGAGTTTACCGGTATATTCTTTAATAATAATTGTAGAATTAAATCATCACTGCAGCACATACTCAGGTCCCCCGTTGGTAAAAAGATTGTTTGGGGTTAATCTTATCAATGTTTGGTCATATTAGCTCTTCCAGTCACTGTTGGATGAGTCCCTTTAGCCTATTTGGCCTACTCCTGGACTGTACCATACATAGTTACATACATGTATGTATGCCACTCTAGGACAGTCATTTATACCTTTGTAAGCCTAGTGGAGGTGGGTCTATCTACACAGACCATGCATGTTATTACAGTCCTACCCCTGGACTGTAACAACATAAAGTACTCAGGTAGGATACCCAGGGGAAACAGGTAGCACACGATGTACCCTGTCTTTTTTTTTTTTTTTTTTTAGTTGTGAAAGGACTTTCACCCCAGGAGGTGGGTCTCCCGACACAAACCAGCGACACAGAGGATTCAGTTTGAATGGTGGTGCCACTCCTACAACATGCAAAGTAGTAGTGTCTGTCACAAATGCTGTTTTTATCCAAGACAATCGCTTGAAATAAGAGGGATGTAAGTGGCCTTATCGGCTTGTCTAGCATGCCATAACTCTGCAGTGTGCATTACACAGTCCAGTTTGGTTTTGATTCATTTCGTGGTAGGAGGTAGGTGAAGTACTAAGTGTGGCTGGGTACGAGCCAAGGCGTAAAAGACGGCAGGGGCAAGGCGGCGTAGCCGGGCGCGGGCATAGCGTCCGGTGGCCGCAAGTCGTCTTGCCCACCATCGCCGCACTGCGTGGTTCGGCACATACCTGACGACTATACCCCCCGAGATCTGCATGGGACGTACGGACCTGACGGAAGGATAACCATGCTCACCAAGGTGGTTTCTTGGTAGTCGTGGTCCACCTTGCACTCAGAGGACCGCGTTTGCCGCAGGTCTCTAAATGGGATACTGCACCGTTTAATTTTTGACTGGCCGAAGATCGCGCAACGCGCGCCTCGGCACCCATTCAAACCAGTCTGTGGACAACCCGAGGTTAAAAGCCCTTAGACCGTATACAAGTTAATGAAAAACAAAAATACTTCAGAAATTCTACATTTTTGATGAATTATAAGACATAGTCATACAGGACAAATTATCATGATACCACACATGAGCATCGCAATTCACGAACAGGAGCTCAGGTTGGGCCTAATAGCTACAATGAACGGTTAACACTTTGATTTAAGGGTGCATAGAGCTTTTCAAATTTCAACCACTTAAACATGTGCGTAACTGCGTATACATAGGTTTAGGAGCGTAATTGTCGTCAAAAAATCGAGGCGAAACATGTAAGCATCACAATGGACGAACAATCCCCTATGGCACTTGAGCTATAATTAGCCCACGGACCCCACCGCAGGGCCATGCGTGGGGCAGGGGCGGGGGGCACCGGGCGGGGGCAGGGGCAAGCCACGCCACCTGCCGCTGGCCCAAAACCCGTTCAGGAGTACGGGACATACCGCTCACGTCTGGGCTGGGCCGAAACATGCAATACAATCAACCAGAAACCTGATTGGTCTCATTTTTCTTGCATCAAATTCTTCAAAATGAAGCCAATCTACATACATGCATTGCATTACATTACAGGAACGTTCAACACTGCTTTAAAATCAATAGCCCTTAAAAAACTCAATTTTTGTCACTTTATAGTTAACAATGACAAAACATCAATCGATTCAATGCAATTCAATTACATTAAATCAAATTAAATCCGATATTAATTCATAAAAATACAAGCAATTAAATGCATTCAAATCACGTTGATTAAATTCAATTAAATGGAATAAAATAGAATTAAATAACACAACATTAAATAAATATAATTTAATTAAAATCAATTGAATCCAGAATTAATTTCATTTCATTCGGGACGCGCCTCCAGGCGCCCTTCATATCCTACTAATATATATCGGGTTTGATAAGTTATTGATTTTCAGCTAAGGTTTGAACTATTAGTATTAATAACTTTAAAACTAATTAAGACTTATTAAATAGTAGAAAATTAGAAATTTAGAAATTCAGAAAACGTTGAATTCAAGGATTCGAGCAATGGAGCATCGCCATATCCTACTAATATATATTGAAATGAAGCCCCAAAAACTGCATATGAGAAGGAACGTCTTACATGTATTGTGAGAAAAATACAAAACCCTATAACTCTCTCTCTCTCTCTCTCTCTCTCTCTCTCTCTCTCTCTCTCTCTCTCGGCTTTTATGCTTAGCTTAGACGGCTTAGATGCTTAGCTTAGACGGCTTAGATGCTGTAGCTTAGACGGCTTAGATGCTTAGCTTAGACGGCTTAGATGCTTAGCTTAGACGGCTTAGATGCTTGGCTTAGGCGGCTTATATGCTTAGCTTAGACGGCTTATATGCTGTAGCTTAGCCGGCTTATATGCTGTAGCTTAGACGGCTTAGATGCTTAGCTTAGACGGCTTAGATGCTGTACGGCTTATATGCTGTAGCAATCGTAGGTACCTGCTGGAGGCCTCGTGTCCACCAAGTCCAGTCAGCTTGTGACTGTGATCACATCAGTCGGTTATACCGCTGATCACGCCAGTCGATAATACCACTGATCACGTCAGTCGGTTAGATTGACCGCTGGCAAGGGTAGGTTATCCCTAACCTCCTCGAGGTGCCTTGCTACTTGCCTAAGTCTGTGCGCCTCTCTGCCCTCTAATGATTGTACATACAAAACTCCCGGATCTTCAAGCCTAGATCACTCTTATTAAAACAAACAGCATCCCCTGCACTGCCTGCCTCACCAACTCTCAAGTACGTGAGTAGGCCAGATGCATCAACACATGCAAATAGAAGGATGACGTGATATTTTTTTGTAGCAGTAAAATGCATCACCAAATTCTGCGGGATAAATGTATCGAAATTTAAACCAGATCCAATTTCGTCTCCCTTATTGTCGCAAAACGGGATTATGTCTCCAATACGTAGACACAAAATCGGATCACAATTTTGTCTCCTTGGACAGATTTTGCTTTCGATTTTGCTTTTGGTCCGAACTTGGCCAGGACCGAAATCGGACCAAAAGCAAAAGCTAAATCCAAGATGTATTGTAGATGCTAGCAAAGCTAAATCCAAGATGTATTGTAGATGCTAGCAAAGCTAAATCCAAGATGTTATTGTAGATGCTAGAAAAGCTAAATCCAAGATGTATTGTAGATGCTAGCAAAAGCTAAATCCACAAAAAAAAACAGTGTAAACCACCTCTAACCAAGTTATATACAAGTTCTAGAAGGTGAGCAGCTTGAAGGCTGATAGACCATGTGATAGAACATGTGATCAAACCATTTTATAGACCATGTGATAGACCATGTGGTAGACCATGTGATAGAACATGTGATCAAACCATTTTATAGACCATGTGATAGACCATGTGGTAGACCATGTGATAGACCATGTGATAGACCGTGTGGTAGACCATGTGATAGACCATGTGGTAGACCATGTGATAGACCATGTGATAGACCATGTGGTAGACCATATGATAGACCATGGTAGCATAGGACATGTGTAGACCATATGATAGACCATGTGATAGACCATGTGATAGACCATGTGATAGACCATGTGATAGACCATGTGATAGACCATGTGATAGACCATGTGATAGACCAGGTGATAGACCAGGTGATAGACCATGTGGTAGACCATGTGGTAGACCATGTGGTAGACCATGTGATAGACCAGGTGATAGACCAGGTGATAGACCAGGTGATAGACCAGGTGATAGACCAGGTGATAGACCAGGTGATAGACCAGGTGATAGACCATGTGATAGACCATATGGTAGACCATGTGATAGACCATGTGATAGACCATGTGATAGACCATGTGATAGACCATGTGGTAGACCATATGATAGACCATGTGATAGACCATGCGATAGACCATGTGATAGACCATGTGGTAGACCATGTGATAGACCATGTGATAGACCATGTGATAGACCATGTGATAGACCATGTGATAGCCCATGTGATAGACCATGTGATAGACCGTGTGGTAGACCATGTGATAGACCATGAGATATACCATGTGATAGACCATGTGATAGACCATGAGATAGACCATGTGATAGACCATGTGATAGACCATATGGTAGACCATGTGATAGACCATGTGATAGACCATGTGATAGACCATATGATAGACCATGTGATAGACCATGTGATAGACCATGTGATAGACCATGTGATAGACCATGTGATAGACCATGAGATAGCCCATGTGATAGCCCATGTGATAGACCATGTGATAGACCATGTGATAGACCATGTGATAGACCATGTGATAGCCCATGTGATAGACCATGTGATAGACCATGTGATAGACCATGTGATAGACCATGTGATAGACCATGTGATAGACCATGTGATAGACCAGGTGATAGACCAGGTGATAGACCATGTGATAGACCATGTGATAGACCATGTGATAGACCATGTGGTAGACCATGTGATAGACCATGTGATAGACCATGTGATAGACCATGTGATAGACCATGTGATAGACCATGTGATAGACCAGGTGATAGACCAGGTGATAGACCAGGTGATAGACCAGGTGATAGACCAGGTGATAGACCAGGTGATCAAGGCAAAACAACATGTTGTCCCATCCACAACCACTACTCCTGCATCTCCTCTGTCATCGCCTCCTGGCAAGCTAGGACTTTTCATCCCTTTCCCTGGACTGCAAAAACATACACACATTTGGCCCACCCACAAACACTACTACTGCATCTCCTCTGCCATCGCCTCCTGGCCCCTCAGCCTGAGTAGAGGTGATGACATAGGAGATGATTTCATTTTAATTTTATTCTTCTTCCACGATCACCACATCACCATCCACAAACACTACTCCTGCATCTCCTCTGTCCTCTCCTCCTGGCCCCTCAGCCAGTGATTAGTTTTTCAAATCTGAAAGTGGGTTACTTCTAGCTTTAAAGTTTCAGGGCTCCTCCAGGGACAGTGTTTTCGTGCTTTCTGTAGCTTTTTATAGCTTTTTGTAGCTTTTTAGGGCGATTGAGGGCAAAAATAATAATAAAACTTTTTTTGTTTTGCTTTTTATAGCGACATTTTTGCTAAAACGGGGTCAAAACTAGCGATCGCTATATATAGCGGAAATAAAAATCCCTGCCCTCAGCCTGAGCAGAGGTGCTGACAGAGGAGATGGTTTTCTTCTGCATGTTCTTCTTCTTCTACGATCACCACATCACCATCCGCAAACACTACTCCTGCATCTCCTCTGTCATCGCCTCCTGGCCCCTCAGCCTGAGTAGAGCACTGATGAAAGGCCCTAGCTTGCCGTCGAGCACAGCAGCAACATCCGATGTTTCTTCTCCTGAGCACACACAGGGTGATGCTTGTGTTAATTGACATTATCATTTAATTATGATAAGCCTGAGTAGAGCACTGATGCCAGGCCCTAGCTTGCCACTGAGCACAGCAGTAATATCTGCTGTTTCTTCTCCTGAGCACAAGCAGGTTGATGCTTGTGTTAATTGACATGATCATTTAATTATGATAAGCCTGAGTAGAGCACTGATGAAAGTCCCTAGCTTGCCGTCCAGCACAGCAGCAACATCCGATGTTTCTTCTCCTGAGCACACACAGGGTGATGCTTGTGTTAATTGAGTTGATCATTTAATTATGATAAGCCTGAGTAGAGCACTGACGAAAGGCCCTAGCTTGCCGTCCAGCACAGCAGCAACATCCGATGTTTCTTCTCCTGAGCACACACAGGGTGATGCTTGTGTTAATTGAGTTGATCATTTAATTATGATAAGCCTGAGTAGAGCACTGACGAAAGGCCCTAGCTTGCCGTCCAGCACATCAGCAACATCCGCTGTTTCTTCTCCTGAGCACAAGCAGGGTGATGCTATTTTTTCAAGTTGTGAAAGGTATTTCACCCCAGGAAGTGGGTCTCCCTACACAAACCAGCAGCACCGAGGATTCAGTTCGAATGGCGTTGCCACTCCTACAAAAGAGTAGGCGCACTGATAAAAGGTCCTAGCTTGCCGTCTAGAACAGCAGTTACATGTGCTTCTCTTCTCCTGAGCACAAACAGGGTGATGCTTGTGTTAATTGACTTGATCATTAAATTATGATAAGCATGAGTAGAGCACTGATGCCAAGCTCTAGGTTGCCGTCGAGCACAGCAGTGGCATATGCTGTTTCTTCTCCTGATGACAGGCAGGGCGATGCTTGTGATGATTTAGTATATTGGTGGTTGGCCCCAATGCAAGCAAATTGGCAGGCACCCTCAACCTCACGCCTCGTAAAAAGACGTAATATTTATTTATTTATTGAATTGAGTTGATAATTTTTATTGTACCACGCCTGAGTAGAGCACTGATGAAAGGTCCTAGCTTGCCGTCGTGCACAGCAGCAACATCCGCCATTTCTTCTCCTGATCATAGATTGGATGGGATTGTTACATGGGTTTTCAGCCAACTCTGGGCTGCCCACCACCGGAGGAGGAAGCTAGACCTAAGGTAGCCAGCCCGGAGGCAGGGGTTTAGGTTTTAGGGTTTAGGTTTTAGGGGGGTTGGTTTCAGGGTTTAGGGGGTTAGGGTTTAGGGGTAACAGGTTACCCCCGGGCTGGCTACCTTAGGTCTAGCTTCCCCCCTCCCCCACCCTCTTCCAATCCCAAGTCCCCCCGTGCGATAACTATTTTGATATGACTCACGAGTAGGGAACGGCAACTAATATGAGTGTTTGAAAAACTAATATTGGTGTTTGAAAAACTAATATTAGTGTTTGAAAAATAGTAGGGGGCCCTGGCGGGTCCCCTGGAGGTCGGCCCCGGGGGTGGTGTAATGTTCGTCAAGCAGCAGTGGCAGCCTCCTTGGTGATGGATGCACAAGCAGTTGCTTACTTATCCGTTCAATTTAATATTGGGAGGGTCAAGAATCAATGTAGCATGGCATGAAATTATTATTCAACTTGGTGCCCTGTAAGGCTAATGAACTTATTAGCTCACTGACATCCCGAAGTTCCATGGAGGCAGGTGCAGCAACTCCCGAGGCTACAGTTGCTACTTTGCAACCTGCAGGAACTAGTGCGGAAGAGCAGATTTCCTTGTCAAGCACAATGCGCTGATGTAATGAGCTACGAGAGTCACGAAGAAGCGAATTCTTCAAGGGGAAATCGTAGACATGCTCCAGGTCCCTAGACTGAGTCCACAGGACAGGAGGGAAACGACAAATGAAAACGCCGCGTCCACAGTCCGCAACCCTGAGATACATATGCGAAAAAGTGCCCTCAGAGGTAATCCGCCCCCGACGGGAATCGAAAACGAGTCGGAACGATTTCAGGCCAGTCAGATTAACCGGCAATTTTGACCGGCATTCTTGGGAAATTTGAAGATGTGAAGATGTGAAGATTTGAAAAAACAGCACGATATCGCGTAAGTATCGCATAGGTTTTGCCTAAGGGGGCCTACCAACTAATATTAACTAATATTATTATAGTGTCACAATAATATCAGTTTTTCAAATAAATTCGAAATTCTGTTGGGGCGGCTCGTCTGACTAATATTATATAATATTATTTATTCACTAATATTAAATAACATAGACGATCCCTACTCATGAGTCCTATTTAATTTAGCCAGTTCAAGCGGCCTATGCTATGACCTCAGTTCAGGTTCAGCTCTCATTAGTGCAGAAGCTTCTTTAAAATTCTTAATTGTAAGTGCTTTCTCATACTGTCCCACAGCATATTGCTTTGAGCGGGCCAGCTGCGTAATGGAGACAAATATGGAGTGCTGAAGGTGTGCTTGGATTTTGAGGGCCCGTGTGTGTGCATGTGAGTTTGTGTGTGTGTGTGTGTGCGTGTGAGTTTGTGTGTGTGCATGTGTGTGCGTGCGTGTGTGGGGGAAAGCACTTAATCTCTCATCACTTAGCACCTATCATGTACTGCCTGGCAGGGTTTCCATGAGATAGAACCCTCCGGTACGATCTTATACCCGCTACTTAGATGCCGCCACAGGTGTTTATGGTATAGGGTTTAGGGTCTAAGCCCTAAACCCTAAACCCTAGGAACCCACTTGTACGATCTTATACCCGCTACTTAGATGCCGCCACAGGTGTTTATGGTATAGGGTTTAGGGTCTAAGCCCTAAACCCTAAACCTTAGGAACCCAACTGTAAGATCTTATACCCGCTACTTAGATGCCGCCACAGGTGTTTATGGTACAGGGTTTAGGGTCTTAAGCCCTAAACCCTAAACCCTAGGAACCCAACTGTACGATCTTATACCCGCTACTTAGATGCCGCCACAGGTGTTTATGGTACAGGGTTTAGGGTCTAAGCCCTAAACCCTAAACCCTAGGAACCCACCTGTACGATCTTATACCCGCTACTTAGATGCCGCCACAGGTGTTTATGGTGTAGGGTTTAGGGTCTTAAGCCCTAAACCCTAAACCCTAGGAACCCACTTGTACGATCTTATACCCGCTACTTAGATGCCGCCCCAGGTGGCCCGTGTAACTACTCATTCCCCAATCTGCATACCCTCCCCCTTACCCCTTACCAACAATCTGATTAGAGGGGAACAAGCTCATAGTTCACAGATTAGTTAGGACCAGCCGTAGCTGCTGAAGTCTATCGCTTGGATGCCGCCACAGGTGGCCCGTGTAACTCATTCCTCAATCTGCATACCCTCCCCCTTACCAACAATCGGATTGGAGGGGAACAAGCTTGTATGTCACACATGAGTTAGAACCAGCCGTAGCTGCTGAAGTCGATCGCTTGGATGCCGCCACAGGTGGCTTGTGTAAGTCATTACAAGCTTTCATAATACCCATGGAAACAATTCCTATGAAGCGTCGCAAGCGATGCGGAGAATTGGCCGAGAGTGTTGGCAACGGAACGATAGGTGGCAGCGATGGAGCTGACCTAAGCCTGTTAGTGATGAGACTGTTGGCTGATGTGTCAGGCTTCGTCTCAGATGTCTGTCCGACGGTTGGACAAACGGCCAACGGGGTGAATCTGGGGGCTCCGCCAAACAGGGATTCAACAACCATTAAATCTTCACTGTAGCACAAACTCAGGGCCCCCGTCGGTGAAACGACTGTTTGGGGTTCAGCTCATCAGTGCTTTTTCTTTAAGCCACTGTCAACTTCCATGTTGCTGTGTTGTTGTGTTGCTGTTAGATGCTGGAGTGCTGTGTTCCTGCTGTCTTGTTGTTGTTGTTGTTGTTGTTGTTGTGTTGCTGTTAGATGCTGGAGTGTTGTGTTGCTGTTGTGGCGTTGTGGTGCTGTTAGATGGTAGCTTTATCCAGGTAAAGTAGCAGCCCGTTCTCTACCGCCGTGGCTCCCCTAATACCACGCCCCACCAGGCGTTATCAGTACTATGGATGCGAAGGAGAGACTTATGCAATGGTCACCGACACTTTTTTTTGTTCTTGCGACGCGTTGCAAATTGAGCGACTCGTTGCAACCCCAGTGCGACGCGCTGCCCCCTGAACCCCGCGGAGCGCGGAGCGCGAAGCACAGAGCCCGTGGGGTTTTTTTTGGGGGGGGGGGGGGGGGGCATTTTTCGACTAGTTTAGCCATACCCATGCATTATCATTGCTGTATGGATGGAGGACGCACTTCATGACTTGCTGAACCCCTGAGGCTTGAACCGCATCTCCACGGATGTCGGCAGTCAATGTGTTTCAGAGTGTTGGTGGGCAGGCTTGTACCACATCTCCATCGACTAAGAACAAGAACAAGAACAAGAACAAGAACAAGAACAAGAACAAGAACAAGAACATATCCACAGACTAACAACAACAACAACAACAACAACAACAACAACAATAACAACAACAACAACAACATATCCACAGACTAACAGCAACAACATACAGACATATGATAAGAACAATAACAGATGCATAGATCCCACCTGTGCGGGTGTCCTTCACCATCTTGTACGGGTGGAGGACGTAGTTCCTGACTTGCTGACCCCATGAGGCTTGAACCACGTCTCCTCGGATGTCGGCAATCTATGTGTAAAAGAGTAAACAAAACATTGGTGAGAATGAGGATGGGGATGGCGATGGGGATGAGGATTGGGATGGGTATGGGGATGAGGATGGGGATGGGGATGGGGATGAGGATGGGAGGTGAGGAAGGGTCTGAGGATTGAGGATGGGGATGGGGATGGGGATTGGGGATGGGGATGGGGATGGGGATGAGGATGAGGATGGGATGAGGGATGGGGATGAGGCTTGGGTGGGGATGGGGATGGGGATGGGGATGGGGATGGGATGGGGATGGGGATGGGGATGGGGATGGGGATGGGGATGGGGACTGTAACACAACCATGTAACAATTCAAATTCAAATTCAAATTATCACCTCCCCTGCTTGCTGCTCCTCCAACACAACCATGTAACAATTCAAATTTAAATTCAAATTATCACCTCCCCTGCTTGCTGCTCCTCCAACACAACCATGTAACAATTCAAATTTAAATTCAAATGCTCACCTCCTCTGCTTGCTGCTCCTCCAACACAACCATGTAACAATTCAAATTCAAATTCAAATTATAACCTCCCCTGCTTGCGGCTCCTCAAAACAAAAATACAATAATTCAAACTCAAATTCAAATTCTCACCTCCTCTGCTTTCTGCTCCTCCAACACTACCATGCAAAAAATCAAATTCAAATTCTCACCTCCCCTGCCTTCTGCTCCTCCAACACAACCATGATCTTAGCTCGAAGCCTGTCCATAGCTATTGCACGGTTGGCCAGTTGCGACCGTTCTTCAGTGCACTTCACACTCAGCCCGGTTGGGATGTGCAGCAGGCGTACACCTGCATATCATGTTAAGAACCAGATCTTAAAAAGCTATTGCATGGTTGGCCAGTTAAAAAGTGACAGTTAATAAGGTTTGCACTCTTTAAAAAATTGAAGTTAAAAAGCTATTCCACTGTTGGCCAATTGTGACCTCTCTTCAGTGCACTTCACATCCAGCCCGGTTGGGATGCGCAGCAGGCGCACACATGCACATCAATTTGGGAACCAGATCGTAAAAAGCGATTGAATGGTTGGCTAGTTAAAAAGCTTCAGTTAAAATGGTTGCACTTTTAAAGTTAAAGTTACAAGTTTAAAAGCTATTCTACAGTTGACCAATTGTGACCTCTCTTCTCTGCACTTTACACTCAGCCCGGTTGGGATGTGCAGCAGGCGCACACCTGCATATCATGTTGGGAACCAGATCTTAAAAAGGTATTGCATGGTTGGCCAATTAAAAAGTGACAGTTAATAAGATTTGCACTCTTTACAAATTTTAAGTTAAAAAGTTAAAAAGCTATTCCACTGTTGGCCAATTGTGACCTCTCTTCAGTACACTTCATATGATCGTACAAATAAATTGAATGGTTGGCAGGTTAAAAAGTTACAGTTAAAAGGGTTGCACTTAGTTTAAAAGTTAAAAATAGATCAAGTTGGGGACCAGATCTAGTCGAAAAGACAATATTGCACTTGCTAATGGATCTCTTTTCATCCCTTCAAAACAGACAGACTGACAGACAGACAGTCCGACCGACCGACCGACCGACCGACCGGCAGGCAGACAGACAGACGGACGGACGGACGGACGGACGGACGGACGGACGGGCGGGCAGGCAGAAAGGAGCTGCCTAGAAGCTGCTACATGTAGCCCAAACAAGAGACAGTGTCTGTTCCCTTTTGTCGCCCCCAAATCCTTTTCACGAGTTGACGAACTATTACACCACTACACCCACCACCCACCCTCCCAACACCCCACCCTCCGACCTCACCCAACTCTTCCCCCCACCCACCCACCCTCGCACCCCACCCCACCCTACCTGTCTCCACCTTTGTTCACGTTCTGTCCCCTTTGACATCAGCACGCAGGAAGGTCATCTCCAAATCCTTCTCACTAGTTGGCAAACCACTACACTACTACACCCACCACCCACCCTCCCCACCCTCCCCACACACCACACTCCCACACACCACCACACACCACTCTCGCACCCCACCCCACCCTACCTGTCTCCACCTTGTTCACGTTCTGTCCCCCTTTGCCACCAGCGTGCATGAAGCTCATCACCAAATCCTTTTCACTAGTCGACGAACTACCACACCACTACACCCACCACCGACCCTCCCCACACCACACCCTCCCACCTCACCCCACTCACCCCCCACCCTCCGACCCCACCCTACCTATCTCCACCCTATGCTGTTCTGTTCCCCTTTGTCACCAGCGCGCATGAAGCTCGTCTCATATCATATATATTGTCATTTTCACTAGTTGACAAACTCCTAAACTACTACACCCCCCACCACCCACCCACCCCACCCACCCACCTCATCAACTCCCCCCCCACCCACCCCCCACACACACACCCTCCCACCCTACCTATCTCCACCATGTTACATTCTGTCTCCATTGCCACCAGCGCGCATGAAGCTGTCTCATTTCATATATATTATCATTTTCACTAGTGACAAACTACTACTCTACTACACCCCCCACCACCCACCACCCATTCTCCCTACACCCCACCCTCACACCCCATCCTCACACCCTACATGTCTCCACTTAGTTCACGCTCTTCCCCCTTTGCCACCAGCGTGCCTGATCTCATCTCCAAATCCGTTTCACTAGTCGTCAAACTACTACACAACTACACCCACACCCCACCCCCACACCCCTCCCCACACCCCACCCCTCCCCACATACCACTACACCCTCCCACCCTACCCTCCCACCCACCCCACATACCACTACTACCTCCCCACACCCTCCCACCCTTCCCTCCCATCATCCCACCCCACCCTACCTTTCTCAACCATTGTTCATGTTCTGTCCCCCTTTGTCACCAGCGTGCATGAATCTCATCTCCAAATCCGTTTCACTAGTCCACAAACTACTACACCACTACACCCACCACCCATCCTCCCACCCCCCCACCCACCCAGCCCCCCCACCCCCTCCCACCCTCCCCACACCAAAACCTCCCTCCCCCCCCATCCCCACCCCCATCCCACCCCACCTGTCCCCACCCTTGCTCCGTTCTGTTCCCCTTTGCCACCAGCGTGCATGAAGCTCATCTCCAAATCCTTTTCACTAGTCGACACACTACTACACCCCCACCCCTCCCCACATACCGCTACATCCCTCAACACACCTACCCCATACCCAACCCTCCCAACATCCCACCCCAACCTACCTGTCTCACCTTGTTCACGTTCTGTCCCCATTTGCTACCAGCACTCTGGAAGGTCATCTCCAAATCCTTTTCACTAGTCCACAAACTACTACACCACTACCCCCCCCCCCCCCCCCCCCCCCCCCCCCCCCCCCTCCCCCAACCCCCCCCTCCCCACACACACCCCTCCCTCCCCCCCCCCCTCCCCACACCACACCACACCTCCCCCCCCTCCCTCTCCCCCCCCCCTCCCCACCCCACCTGTCTCCACCTTGTTCACATTCTGTCCCCCTTTGCCACCGGCACGCTGGAAGCTCATCTCTATATCCTTCTCATCGATTTCCAGCTTGATCTCCTCATCCACTATTGGCATCACATCAATACCTGTGTATGTGTGTGTGGTAGTGGTAGTGGTAGTGGTAGTGGTAGTGGTAGTGGTAGTGGTAGTGGTAGTGGTAGTGGTAGCGGTAGTGGTGGTGGAGGTGGTGGTACTGGCAGTGGTGGTGGTAGTGGGGGTGGGGGTATGTGCGTGTGTGTGTGGTGGGGGGGTAGGGGTGGAGGGGATGTAAGCTGAGAGTAAGCTGGGTGGGTGGGCCACACTTTATTCATGGGGTTGGAAGCTGGGTGGAAGGTGGGTGGGTGGGCCACACTTTGGTCACACTTTAGATCTGGACGTCTAGACTTGATCTTCATTGTTCAAGGTTGCAGACCACTGTACATTTAATTTTTGTTGGGGTTCAGTAGTATGGTTGGCCCCAGTGAAAGCAAACAGGCTGACCCCCTCACCTCACGCCTCGTAATAAGGCGTACTGTTTATTGATTTATTTACTTATTTGTTTGTTGGGGTTCAGTTCACCGGTTCTTTGTGCTGTTAGTTTGAAATTAGATCATCTACACAGCAAAAACTACGGGCCCCCGTCGTTTCCTATTTGTTGGGGTTCAGTTCACCAGTTCTTTGTGTTGTTAATTTGAAATTAGATCATCTACACAGCAAAAACTACGGGCCCCCGTCGTTTACTATTTGTTGGGGTTCAGTTCACCAGTTCTTGTTTTGAATTCAGCTTTTCCCAATATTGAGGTTGGGCAGCCTATTTGTATTATTAATTTATTATTCAGGTTGGACAGCCCATTTGTAGCCTATTTGTAGCCCATTTGTAGCCTATTTGTAGCCTATTTGTAGCTCATTTATAGCCTGTTTGTAGCTCATTTGTAGCCTATTTGTAGCTCATTTGTAGCCTATTTGTAGCTCATTTATAGCCTGTTTGTAGCTCATTTGTAGCCTATTTGTAGCTCATTTGTAGCCTATTTGTAGCTCATCTATAGCCTGTTTGTAGCTCATTTGTAGCCTATTTGCAGCTCATTTGTAGCCTAATTGTAGCCCATTTGTAGCCTATTTGTAGCCTATCTGTAGCTCATGTGTAGCCTATC